>VXBZ01005783.1:429055-471369 GCA_013399135.1 Heliornis fulica
CCTCCCGCCGCCGGTTCCAGGGACGGCGCGGCCCCTGGCGAAGAGGCTGGGAGACCCTTCGCGTCCCCTCGCCGCGCCGGAGGGAGGCGATACCCGCCCCTCGGCCTCTTCGGCCTGGGGCCTTGGGCAGGGCGAGCCAGCAGAGGCCTCTCCCTCGGCAAGGAAGGTGTCCCCTTGCTCACCGAGCCTCGTCCCTTCCCCCTTGGCCAGAGGAGCCTCAGGCCCCTCTTCTCTCGGGGGCAGCGGTGGTGATTTCTGCTCCCGCTTGGGTCGGGCTTGCCTCTGTTCAGAGCTGGAGTAACCTAGAAAGAGTTCTTCTTTCTGTCACCCGCCAGCGGTGTGGGGAAAGCTAACGCCGCTGTCAAGTGGGGTTCGGGAGAGCATGTACCTTGGCCCTGTGTCTCTGTGCTTCACCCTGCTGGTCCTTATCTTACTCGAAAGTGAAGCAGGAGCGCCCTTGCTTAGAGAAGGCTGTTCTGCTCTGCTGCAGCGCAAAAAGAGTAGTGAGATCCAGTGTGGATATGACATCATGGCTCTAGGAGGGATCCTGAAGTCACTGGCTTAGATTGGACAGTCACTCTCCACACACACTGTTTAGATTGGTGCATGATGTGAATAGAAAGTGAGAAAAGAGGGGAGGGAAAAATCGGTAACTAAAAAGTGTGTCGTACACAAGAAAGATGTCAGTGTGTTTCTTGTGAAAAATAGGTATTCTTAAACGGGAAGACATGAATGGATTTTTGTTTGGTTGGGGTTTTTTTCCACATCAAGAAAGCAGACAGTATCCCTGGTTCTGTTAAAATCTCATTAGTGTGCATTCTGGGTTCATTCTCTGAAATACTCTCTCAAGAGACCAATGGAATAGTCCATGCAGCTACGTACAGTAAAGGAAGAGAAGCTTGAATGCTGTGTAATTCAATAGTTAGAATATTTCTTGTAGTTTTCTGTAACTGTTGTGATCAGTTGCAGTATTTAGAATCTGTCCTGAGGCCTGGACACCTCAAAGCAGGATGGAGGACAGCTGAACCAAAAACAAGTGCATTTCAGTGCTTTCCTGTTACCTTTTGTAATGGTCGACAGACACATAGCAGCTTTCTGTCAGTAATGTTGGCAAATGAGATGTTACAGTTCTGTAATGTAAGTACATTCCAGTAGCTGATTTTTCTTGCACAAATATAGAAACAATGCGTTCAGTCTGTTGAAATGAGATGAGGCTTGATTCTTATTGTTGCCAGTTTGTGAGTATGCTAAAGAATAAGAATCAATGCCCACGTCTAATGCTTAAACAACATGAGATGGTAGCTAAGTGAATTCTATAAGCTAAATCACACTTAGATGCTTTACACACATCCCACATTTGTCCACTGCAGTAAATGTTACCTGGAGCCTATAGCAAGATTGGAGTGAAGGAGGCACCATCTTCATGTGTTAATCACACAGTGATATGTGAGTGAGGAATCAGAAAAGTAGTCTCTTCCTGTTCACCTGCTCAGTATGTCACAACAGGCTTGCCCTGTCCATGTCAGGAGTGAGTACAGCTCTTTTCAGAGGTGAACATTTCATGCCCAGGATGAGGGAGGCAGCGACCATCCTGTGAGAGACAGGAGGGGACTTTGCCCATTCTCTGGGGTTTGCTCTCTGCCTGTCCATTCCACTTCCAGCTGAGTTAAAAAGAGGAGAGCTGGGCAGCCCAATTTCAACTTGATGACAAAAATCTGTTTTTTTTCTCTCCAGTTAGCAGCAAATGACTTAAAAATCAGATAATGAATGTTTGAGACGAACTGTGTGTGCGAGAGACAGACAAGGTGTGCTGACTTGGGTGGGAGGGAGGAGCACAGCGGTGTTCTGCATTGGACTGGTCTGTATGCTAAACCATTGTCTTGTGGCCCTGGACATTAGGCACTTGTGTAATAATCAAATGGACCATGTAAAACGTCACACAGCTCATCACACAGCTTTCCAGCAGAAAAGGCAGAGTCTTAAGCTGAATTGAGGGCAGATCATATTTTTGTGTGGTTCTGTATTTCTGACTGCATTTCCTTTTGGTACAGTTTGGTGGCTTTTCCTGTGGCTAGTGGTAGGCTTCTCTTGGTAACCTGTCCTAATGCTGTGCAGTCTGTCCTTGAGGACATATTACTTAATGCCACAGAGTATTCATCCTTAAACTAAGAAATAGTTATAGGCTGTTGTACTCCCACATCAATCAAAGTTTACCTTCTTTCAATTAATATGGGGTTTTAAGATGGAGGCCATACAGATAATATTTTGTGACTGTTGGGAAGACCACTGTCTTGGGAAGGAACAGGTTACTGTTAGGAATTCCTACATGCGGTTAGAAAAATTAGAAAAAGTAAACTTGTATTATGAAATTAAGATTCTCATTCAAAATCTGTTTTAGTTGAACTTCAAAGTCTACAGTACTCAAAACTGTGCATTACATTATGGATTGATTGAACAATGACTTTCATTTTTAGTTGGTTTTATTTGTTAAGATATTCTAAAGTGAAAGATTGATGTGAAGTTGTGGTTTAGCCCCAGCCAGCAACTAAGCACCACAGAGCCACTTGCTCACCACCCTTGCCCCGGTGGGAGTGGGGAAAGTGGGTAAGGGTAAAAGTGAGAAAACCTGTGGGTTGGGATAAAGACAATTTAACAGGTACAGCAAAATCCTTGCATGCAAGCAGAGCAAGACCTGACATTCATTCACCACCTGCCATGGGAAGGCAGGGGTTCAGCCACCTCCAGGAAAGCTCCAGCACACATAACATTCACTTGGAAAGACCAACAGCATTGCTCCAAATGTTTCTCCCCTTCCTCCAGCTTTACATGCTGAGCATGATGTTGTATGGTATGGACTATCCCTCTGGTCAGTTGGGGTCCGCTGTCCAGGCTGTGTCCCCTCCTAACTACTTGTGCACCCCCAGCCTGGTTGCTGGTGGGGTGGGGCAAGAAGCAGCAAATGCCTTGGCTCCGTGTAAGCAGTTACAAAACCATCTCTCTGAGTTGTCAAGGCTGGTTTCAGCACAGATCCAAACCATACTCCCGTGATAGCTACTATGAAGAAAATTAACTGTATTCCAGACAAAACCAGCACATAAAGATACAATTCCAAGGAAGTGTGATCATAAATACTTCTTGTTTTTGGGTTTTTTTTTGGTTTTTTTTTTGATGCAGCTTCCTGGTTTTTGGACTGGTGGTGCATGGCGACTTATCCTAACTCTGTGCTGAAGTGAGGTCGGAAATCTGTCCGATAACCCAGCATCAGTAAGACAGACAAGGTAATGTATGGTTTTGGTAAGAAGGTAAAAGAAAACCTGTGGAGATGCTATTTTATTTTTTTAATCCTTTAAATTAAAAAAAAAACCCAGAAAACCCACAAAACCAACTAACAGTCATGTAACTGACAACTACAAACCCCTGTGTTTTTGCAACGAACTTTAAGTGTTAATTAGACTCATTTGATGTGCCTGCAGTCAAGACTCCTGTGTTGCAGAACATGAGTAACACCTTAGCAGGCATTAATGATATAAACTCCACTGTTTCATCGCGGTGTCACAGCAACTTGGCTGTGTTAATTCCAGTTCCCTTTTCTCTGCAGCTGGACCATATCCACCTACATCCTGTTATGTCTGATTAGGAGAATGAGTTTTGTTCAGGTGTGATTTGTCCCTTTTTTTGGATGTCATTGGGCTAAATGAAGGGATTTGCATGAAAACTTTGCTTTATATTAACTACAAAAAAGCCCCCAGGACTGGAATTGCAGTCTACAGACAGGATCATACTACGTCTTTTTAATGTAAAACATTGCCTTTGAAGCAGTTGAGTTAAATGTTTAAGCGCATCAAGGAATGATGTATTAAAGATTTTTTAACTGAATGTCTTGACCCTTTGGTAGGAGGGAAGTACTTTAAGAATTGACTGACCAAAGCAAAATTCACTTTTCCCATAAAGTTCTCTGTTACAACATCCTTAATGGTAGGAGAGAAATGCCTCCATATCTCTACCAAAAATCTTTTTTTCACAAGAGAACAAACAGTGTGGTTAACTGTCTGTAGCTTTGGAGATATCAATTTTGATGTGTAGGGCTGACTGCTGTTAGGATCTCCATTATTAGTACTTCAGATGTTAAGATAACTGGTTCTTTAATTGCTCCTTATTCCAGATCCTGTCCGAAACAATGAAGACAAAATGGGACATTTGATAGTTGTCTGGATATTTTTTTTCATTCCTCTGCTCAATAACTTCTCTGTAGTTTCTGTTTTTCTTTTAAATATAAGGCCTTTTTTTTTTCTTTTTTTTTTTTTTTGGGATGCTTTGTGATTATTTTTTTATTGTCTTATATAAAATTTTAAAGATATAACTCTGAAGTAAATGCTGTTTGCAGCTTGGATACAAGATAGGTTTGTTGTGCTTCTTTTTACGTTGGAGTGGTTGTCTGCTTCTCTTGTAGCCCTAAAAGTAGCCAACTGTTCTTAGCATGTACACTGCATTAAAAAAATGTGACTTTGAATAATGAGTATTTAAAACATCTCAGTCAAAATTTTAACAAAGGAAAACATTTTTACCTTCCTTTCTGGAGAGGAACCCTCAGTGTGAACTGATCATGCGTATAATAAAGCCAGTGTTTAGCTCTTCATTTATTTGTTCATGAAATAATGCAGGATTCAACCTGATCCTCTTAGTAAAGCCACCTTATCTTCTATAACTTGTAAAATAAGATGTTTTGTTTTATCAGTCTTATCTTACAAAAAAAAAAAGAAAATAATAAGGTGATAATGTAACCAGCATCATGCAAGGCTTAAAATTTCTTCTACAATGTCACTTGCCCCGAGAGATGTATACGTGTATCTCAAAAGTAAATCCTAAGGACTACTAATTCCTTTATAGCTTTATCAATGACAGCTGACATGCCACAAAAAAACCCCAAAAAACTACCACATTTTGAAATGCCACACATGTTTAAAAGCTACTTTTCAAGAAAAAGAAAAATTCCTTTTAAATTCTCAGAGCTGGGAACTGCAATAGCTGTCTGTGTGAAACTGAGCTGTGCGAGCTCAGTTAGTGTATCATGCACTTCACTCCTTGAGAGATTAGTGTGTCGTAGGCTGTGTGCAAGAGGGGCTCTCTGGAGAGCTTCCTAATGGTAGTACTTTCCAGAGATGTAAATCTTCAGAAATGTCCCCAGATACATTGAAGTAACCTGCAGTTTAGTTTTCTAAAATGTTGTTAATGTTTTGTTATTCACAGGCTGCAGGTGATAACGAATTCGCCATGAACGGGCAGCTGGACTTAAGCGGGAAGCTCATCATCAAAGCTCAGCTTGGGGAAGATATTAGGAGAATTCCTATTCATAATGAAGATATCACCTATGATGAATTGGTGCTAATGATGCAGAGAGTTTTTAGAGGAAAACTTCTTAGTAATGATGAAGTCACAATAAAATATAAAGATGAAGGTAAGGCTTAATCAGTACTGTTGATGTTTAAAATTACTACTGTTGCTCTGATGTGATTTATGTGAACAGAACTTTGAAATTAACCTCTTCAAAGTCTTCCAAATTCATTGGAAAATAAAGTGATTTCTTGTGAAATCTTTTGAATCAGAAAATAGAAGGTGTATTTCTTGTGGTTATGCTGCCCTAATGTAGTATTTCCTCTGGGTTTTTTTCCTGAAATATCAGCTGTCTGAAAGTTCTTTTGTTGTTGTTGCAGGAAGCTGGTGCTGTTGCAGGTTTCTTTTGTGTCCCCTTATGTAACCATTATTTTGTGTTTTCAGTGATAAAGGGGATTTGAAGGTTAGGAGTGAACAACCATGTATGACTTGAAACATAAGTCATACAAGGAAATTTTTAATTTACCTGAAATATGTATTTAAAGTAATCTTTCTCCTGTGTGACAGTTTGAATCTGTTGGACATTGGCTGATTGAAAGAAAATCTTGATCTTTTGTGCTAAACAAACCCTATCTCAGAGAAGGGCTTGCACAGAATGAAAAGGACCTTGTTTGAGATGCCTAGAGAGTTGTGGTTTGAAAGGTTTTTTTTCTTTGAATGTCAGTGGGAGGCATGGATATGTTACTTAATTTTGGACAGAGGGGTGATATTCATAAAATAAAACTCAGAATGAGGTGATAAAATCCAAAGTCTCTTTTTCAAATCAAAGACACTGGTAATTATGCTGGTGCACAGTAAGAGAGCTACATGGTTGAAGTGTTGAGGTTTATTTTTCATAATGGCACTGACTGGCCATTTTCAGGTTTGAAACTTTTGAGAGACTCTGCTCATAAGAATTGATATGCGGGGAAGGGCTGTTATTTTACATCTTGATCCCTAGAGGGAGAACCCTAGGAATTGTTTTTACCACATAATCAGTTTCTTTTTTCTTTCTGGAAGAAGAAAGGTGAAAGGAAAAGGATGGCTGCTTTTTCATTAGGTTAAAGCTTCAAGTCCCTTTTCTGAATTCTTACCCGCTCTGTAATGACAGTTGTCTGTTTTTGTGTATGCTTCTCTCTGTTGTTGTCTTTTGAAGATCATGATAATGGTGTGCGAGGGAGACTGTAATTATGGTTTCATTCTTTGGTTGTCTTCCAGAGCCTGGAGACCTGTTTTTAGCTGTAACTTTCATATCTCAGAATGTACTGCTGCTGAGCTGTGACATGTATATGTTGTCCTAGCTGATGATCACTACAAAGAACATTTAATGTTTGTTAATATCAGAGGAAGTTGAAAGGGATGAAAGAAAAACTTAGTAGAACTAATAGAACTAAGCTTCCTGGGCAGAGTCATGGGTTCTGTGGTATCCTTGACATTATTTCTACTAGGCTAAGATTGTTCTTTAAATCTGTTTCAGTCATTGGAAGCATTGTAATGTATGCATTCTAACTATTTTTCTTCTGTTACCTATCTCTCCTTACCTGGAGAAACATTTCTATTCATCTGTTATGAGATTACTTAACTTGCTCTAGGATTAATTTCCACTACTACTGCAAGCTCCATCTGTGTAGGCTCTTGAGTGTTGAGAGTGCCTCATCTGTGCCTTCTGCCTTTGTTTCATACTGCTGTAAGATGTGAGGCTAGTGAGGTTCCAGCTTAGAAGTTTCATAAAAGCTTAAAAAAATTTTTCAAAGCAAAACCGTAGGAGTTTATGCTTTAATTTTTTGCTAAACACTGTGGCTTTGTATCTTCATTGAACTGTGGTGATCATTGAATCTAACACATTGTGGTTTTTTGGTTTTGGTGTCCCCCCCACCACTAAAATTTAATGCTTAATTAGTCAGAAAACTAAATCCCAATCCTTCTGTGTGTGGGTTTGTGGACTAGGATAGTCAGAAGCATATTCCTAAATTATATTTGGGTTATATGATGCTTTTATTATCAGGGAAAAGAAGTTTCCATTTGATTACTGCCATGTGGAGCCAGGTTTAAATTCCAGCTGGGCATTTTTCAAACCTCTGAACTAAGGAAATTGACCTACTAGGTATGAAGTAATTTCTGTGTCCTGCTTGAAATTTCTTGTATTTGTAGTAAAACCCACTGTCTGTGGAAAACTCCCAAACAAACCAATGAATACTGCCAGCTGTGAATTGGTATGAATAAAAGTGTAGAATTCTATCATGGTGTTGTTGAGTTAGAGATGCTAAAGCAGTCCCTATGGAGCCAATAATGGAAGTTGGTTGTAAATCCAAGCCTAGAGTGTGTAATGAGAGATTTGCCTTATTGTTCTTCATTACTTTGTAGTAGAAGCTGTCATCTTTGTGTCAGACCCAGTAATGAGTTACTAACTCATACTGCATGTAATCAAGGTGGTGTGCTAGTCTGCAATGTGTCTCTTTGGTAAATTTAACAAAGTGAAGGAAAACAACATTTTTAGTGCTTATTGGTTGGGTGGTTTTTTTTGATAATGGAATAGCGGGGTGCAGGGGAAAGATAAATCTAAGGTTAGATAATAGATGAAGAAGCGTAGCTGGCAGGGTCAAGGATAGAGAGGCAGACTTGAAATAACTTAAAGATATATAATCTCTGATTTCTAATGTCATAAAATTGCAATGCATCATGAGGATGTAGAATCAAGGCTAAAATGCTTTCCAGTCCATTGGTAAATTAAGGCGGTCACATTAGTCTTTAGTGTAAAGAAGAAAAGTTGTAATTTGGGTAGCTGGGAATATTGAGGGTACATGGGAAAATATAGACAGTAAAAGCTCTGTCCCTTGTAAAAAAGAGAAAGGTAAATTCTTGAAATTAGATTAGTATAAAAAATAAAGTCTGTCTTGCTTCTCAGTAGCAGCATGCAATGCTATTTATTTTCTAGCTGTATCCTGTTAGCAGGCATTAAGCTTCATTGACACTTCTTAAAATGAAATGTTTGATTAATATACTTAAATTGTCTTCTGCATGACTTGATATATACCTTAAGAATCCTAGTGTATGCTTTACTTGGGTAATAGCTTGAAGGCTGTTGATAGGAGTCATAGAGCTGACCAGGCACTTAATAAAATTCTTTATTTGATGCTTTTCAGCCTTCTTTTCTCTGCTAACCATTTAAAATAGAAATTTCAATTGTTATTCCTGATGTCTTCAACATAAATGTTAAAATAGGTGAGGGAGAATGAGATGGAATGATCTGGCTCATCAGCCTAAATGAAGGTGGTGAGTGGACACGGGTTCATGGTAAGGGCAGAAGGCGAGTGCCTGCCNATAATAAAATTCTTTATTTAATGCTTTTCAGCCTTCTTTTGACCCTCATCACAGGAGTCTTCCTGGAGCTCAAATCAGGGCTATTAGAGAGACTAAGGACTATGTGTGGAAGAGTTTACCTTCCAGGGGGAGTAGGAGGCAATTAGCTGACTTCATCCATAGGACTTTGAAGTAGATTCAAAGCGAGGTGGGCTTATTACTGGGTGCCTGTCAGTGGGGCAGAGTTCTGGTNTAGAAACGGTTAATGGGGCCCTATTGGAAGGTGAAAAGGCCTGAAAATGAAGTGGCTGGCCAGGAACTACACTGGAGGTCTCAGTGCAGGCAGGTAGCTCTCCTGGCCACATAACAGCCTGCCCTAAGGCAAAGAAGAGTCATTGTTGTTGGAGACTCGCTTCTTAAGGGAACAGGGGTCCCAATGTGCCAATGAGTTGACCCTCATCACAGGAGTCTTCCTGGAGCTCAAATCAGGGCTATTAGAGAGACTAAGGACTATGTGTGGAAGAGTTTACCTTCCAGGGGGAGTAGGAGGCAATTAGCTGACTTCATCCATAGGACTTTGAAGTAGATTCAAAGCGAGGCGGGCTTATTACTGGGTGCCTGTCAGTGGGGCAGAGTTCTGGTATAATGAGAAGCAGAAGATCTCACACCCTTCTGGCCAAGGACACCATGTTCACAAGGTGAACATGGTGTCCTTGGCCTGCTCTCTGAAATGCCCGTACACCAATGCACACAGTATGGGGAACAAAGAGGAGGAGTTAAAGTTTGCATGCAGTGAAAGGGGTATGACCTGGCTGCAGTTACAGAGACTTGGTGGGACAGTTCACATGACTAGAATGTGACCATGGATGGCTATGTCGTTTTTAGGAAAGACAGGCCAACACGGAGAGGAGGTGTAGCGGCTCTTTGTGTGAAAGAGCAGCTCAAATGTATTCAGTTGTGTTCAGAAGTGGACAAGGAACAAGTCAATAGTTTGTGGGTGAGAATTAATGGACAGGCTGTCCTGGAGGATACTGTGTGGGTGTCTTTTACAGCCCCCCCAATCAGGAGGAGGATTGAAGGACAGCTTCTTACAAGCTCAAGATCAGAGCATCCCAATGAGGAAAAAAACCAAGAAGGGGAGCCAGGAGATCTGTGTGGATAAGCCGGGGACTGATGGGCAAAATTAAGTGGAAGAAGACAATCTCCAGGTCGTGGAAAGAAGGGAAGGCTACGTGGGAAGAATACAAGACTATTGCTCGAGATTGCAGAACAGCAATTAGGAAAGCTGAGGCCTCCTTGGGGTTAAACCTCGCAAGGGAGGTTAAGGATAACAGGAAGGGTTTCTTCAAATATATAGCTGACAAATCTGATATTAGAGGCAGTGTGGGTCCACTGATGAATGAGGAAGGTGTCCTGGTAACTGAGGAAAGGAAGAAGGCAGAGTTACTGAATGCCTACTTTACCTACTGTCTGTACTGCTGGAGACTGTTTGCAGCAGCCCCAGATGTCTGAAGCCCAAGAGGAAATGAGGATAAATGAGGAGTCCTCCTCCTCGCTTGATGAGGACTGGGTCAGGGAGCAGGTAAGCCATCTGGACATCCATAAATCCTGATGGGTTGCACCCAAGAGTGCTGAGGGAGCTGGCAGGAGTCATTGCTGGGCCACTGTCCGTCATCTTTGAGAAATCCTGGGAAATGGGAAGGTGCCTGAGGGCTGGATGAAGGCAAATGTCACTCCGGTCTTCAAAAAGGGCAAGAAGGAGGAACCAGGTAACTCCAGACCTGTCAGCCTCACTTCCATCCCGGGAAAGGTGATGGAATGACTTGTTCTTGGTGCTGTCTCCAGGCACATCAAGGATAAAAGGGCTGTTGGAAGTAGTCAGCATGGTTTTAGCAAGGGCGCGGGGGGTCATGACTGACTAATCTAATAGCCTTTTATTATTTTTTTATGGATCTCAGTAAGGCATCTGACACTGTCTCCCACAGCATCCTCGTGGGCAAAGTGAGGAAGTGTGGCCTGGAGGGGAGAGTAGTGAGGTAGATTGAGAACTGTTAAGGAGTCAGAGAGTTGTCATTAATGGGGCAGAGTCTAGCTGGAGACCTGTAACTAGTGGAGTCCCTCAAGGGTCGGTACNTGGCCTGTTAAGAGAGCAGTGCAGGTGAGAGGGACCTGGGGGTCCTGGTGGACAGCAGGCTGAGCATGAGCCAGCAATGTGCCCTATTGGCCAAGACAGCCATTGGCATCCTGGGGTGTATTAGAAGGTGGGTGTCTGGTATGTCAAAAGAGGTCATCCTCCCCCTCTACTCCACCCTGCAGAGACCACACCTGGAGTATTGTGCTCAGTTCTGGGCCCCGCCGTTCCAGAAGGACATACAACTCCTTGAGAGAGTCCAGTGCAGAGCCACCAGGATGATAGAGTGGAAGACCTTCCTTCTGAGGACAGGCTGAGGGAGCTAGGTCTCCTCAGCTTGGAGAAGAGGAGACAGAGGGGTGACCTCCTTAATGTTTATAAATATGTAAAGGGTGAGTGTCAGGAGGATGGATCCGGGCTCTTCTCAGTGATGGCCAGTGATAGTACAAGGGGACTTGGTTCCAAAGCGGAACACAGCAAGTTCCATGTGAATGTAAGGAAAAACCTTTTCAGTGTGAGGGCGATGAGGCACTGGCACTGTCTGCCCAGAGAGGCTGTGGAGTCTCCTTCTCTGGAGACATTCAAGACCAATGTGGACATGTTCTTGTGTGATTGAATGTGAGTGATCCTGCTGTGGCGGGGAGTTGGACTAGCTGATCTTTGGAGGTTCCTTGCAGCTCCTGAACGCTGTGTGATTCTTGTGGTGATGTTAATCCACGTAAAGCATAGGTGTTAATCTTTGTTTGGTTTGGGTATGCAGGATCAGTTGGTTAGCATGTGGACCTTTGTTCAGGCTGTGAATCTGAGTATTGACTGGCATGGCAGAAGTGCACCATGAGATGGTCTGCCCATGCTGTGTGTTGGCAAGAAAAGCAATTCTTTGTTGTTACTAGGAAAATATGGAACAGAGGGCTGTGTGTTGAGACACCAGTGAATTTTGGTATCAGCATTGAGGGAAGATTACTGGCAAGCTGTAGGACATGTATCAGCATTGAAGGAAGGATACTGGAAAGATGGAGGACATGTTTGGAGTAGAGGGATGCGACACCCACCCCCCTTCCACACACATTCCCACTTTAATGCCGAAGATAAAGGACTGTATCTTTCATAAAGTTACTTGTTTGGGGTCTGACTGTCTGTTGACTGTTATTACCCACAACGAGTCAGACACTGTTGCCCTCCCTGTCCTGGTGCTGGGGAGGCCTCAGTGGAAAGGTCTGAGCTCAGTTTTGCTACCTGTACCCCAGACTAAAAAGACTTGATGGAGAGTGAAGNTTTTGCTACCTGCACCCCAGACTAAAAAGACTTGATGGAGAGTGAAGAGGGCGCAGCAGGACACGGTGGGCACAGTGAGTGGCCTAGGGCAGGTGGCCTACAAGGAGCTTTTGAGTGACCTGGGCTTGTTCCCTGTGCTGAAGAGGAGGCTGAGGGCTGAGCTAATAGCATAATCCAGCTGACGCAATGGGAGATGCTAAGACCACTGACTCTTAACTGACTTTGGTAGCACCAGATGGCAGCAGCCATAAACTGCAGTGTGGGAGGCTGAGTTTTTTTTTGGCTGGGAGGACAGTGTGTCACTGGAGCAGGTTGCTCAGTGGAACTTTGGAGTTTCTGGACGCTTTCCAGTCTCAGCTTATGACTGATACTGCTATCAACTAATGTATGTTGAGATTGTGAATGTGAAAACTGGATGTAGGATACAAAAAACAAACAAACAAAAAACCAAAAAAACACTTTGGAGACAATAGTATCTCTTTCAGGAGAATTTGAAGTTTATTTCATATGTTTTTAGATTGTTAGTATTTGTACAATTTCTTGTTTGTTTTGTTAGAAAGCAACTTCTTTGAGGCTGGCAGGCATTGTTAGGCATTATTAACGGTACTATACTAAGAAACACACTACTTCCATTTTTAAGAAGTTACTTGTAGTCCTATAGGACAAAATTAGAATATTAGAGTATGTAGTTCTTCAACTCTTGAGCTTTTTTTTTTTTTAACTTGCCATTGTGTGTACAATGTTTCAGGGAGGAACACGGGTAGCCTGGAGTTTCCTTTGTACCAAGCTGTGTATCATTTGTGTAATGCTGTTGCTTCTGAAGGTGAAGCTTCACTAGGTGGTGTCTCATACGAGTTCCCAGTTCATCGAGCTGTTCTGGAAATAAGTGCTCTTTCCCTCTGCCAGCATATGTGTTCATCCAAAAATATTTTCCCACTCTTTCCTTTGTGCTGCCTAATTTGTGCTTGTTTAATCTATTAAAAATCTATTCAGTATGCTAAAACAGAAGCAAATCCATTAAAATAAGACTTCTCTTGGCAGATCTGTGATGTTGTTGAGTAAGCAAAGTTGCTAATGTGGATTAACTCAGGTTAAAGATTGTGAGACACCAGATTTAATGGGAACTTGCTATCTCTTTTGGGTATTAACAACATTAAAGATGTTCAGTGCTCTATGTGTAGGCCTTGTATCTAAAGTATAAGTGTTCCCATATACTTCTAATACTGTTTCTGATGGCAATGTGGAAATTCATTAGTATGGTCATGGATGGGAGTTCCTCTGAAGTCCAGCACACAAAAATAAATGGCTAAGAGTTGAGACTTTGTGTCATATTCCTGGTTTGAGAGAAAAGCTTTCTTCTGACATCTTCTGACAAATATTTTTACTATTCCCTTACATTTACACAGGACTTTTATTATATTTCCCTTGTTTAAAGTCAGTCTTGTACCTCGGTGTTCTGCGTATAACCTGAGAAAGTTTTCTAGTTGCCTAAAATTTTCCTTTGTTAGTATACATGAGGTTTTTTTTTAACTTTGAGTTGGCTTGTGCCATCCATCTTGACTCTCCTGCTTGCAGAGGAACAGCACAGTTTTGGAACCACTTGGAGTAGGTGTATAACTTTGACTGGCAGCCTCGATCTTCCTGGTGTTGTACTTTGTGAAGTCTTAGCTGTAATGTTTCATCCTGTGTGTAAACATCAAAGAATGATGACGGCCTACACAGAACTTTCAAAGGTCTGATCTCAGAAGGGTCCCTTTTGGAGCCAGTCATGCTTCTGTCTTGCCTTCTCTGTGTAATTTCCCTGCACACTGACTCTCGTGCTTATAATAAACTTTTTTGCTAATAACTTAGAATCAAATAGGGAAAGTTATTTTTGAGTAATGAAGTAACATTTCTGCCCTAGCTCGAAGTTCAGCAGCTGATAGGCTTTGCTTTTAATGCAGCTTTTTCATGTTCTTTTCAGATGGAGATCTTATAACAATTTTTGATAGCTCAGATCTTTCATTTGCCATTCAGTGCAGTAGGATACTCAAGCTGACATTGTTTGGTAAGTACAGAATATTGTCTTTTTTAGTAATGCTCAGTAAAATGCAGACAGAGGTCTTCACTGAAAGGTACCACAAATGTCTTCGTTTGCGACCTCAGAAGACTGACATCAGGAAGTTATACTGGATTAATACATGAGATCTATTTTCTCTCTTCATGTGACATCTGAACTGAAATAATCTCCTTTTGTAAGCTTGCTTCAAGTATTAGGTATATTTGTGGCCTATGTTTTTTTTTGTAAAGTCATTTCCTGTACTACCTTCCACTCACTGGCATTAGTGGGGTTTTCCTTGCATGTGTGTGAAAAATTCAAAATGATTCTCTAGTAGTGTTACTAGGAGGGTGCTAAAAACTAATATTAACTGCTTCAAGTTGAATAGATTTTAACATTTATCCTTTGGCTTTTGTATAAAGTAGTTCTTTAGTTTTAAGCTACTATTGGAAGATTAGCACGTAGTTTCCAGAAACAGTAAGCAGCCTTTAACCTGAACATTGACCTCATTCATGTCTAGTGTATGCTGATTTGAGTAAACAATGCAGAAACTTGCTGCAGGCTTTACTGCAGTTCTGGTACTGTGGATTTAGCTGAACTGAGTATATTAGAATCATAGAATCATAGAATGATTAGAGTTGGAAGGGACTCCCAGAGGTCATCTAGTCCAACCCCCCTGCAAGAAGCAGGGACACCCCACAACTAGATCAGGTTGCTCAGGGCCTCATCCAACCTGGCCTTGAACGTCTCCAGGGATGGGGCATCCACCACCTCCCTGGGCAACCTGTTCCAGTACTCCACCACTCTTACAGTAAAGAACTTTTTTCTAATATCCAATCTAAATCTCCCTCCCTCTATTTTAAAACCATTACCCCTTGTCTTGTCACAACAGGCCCTACTGAACAGGAACAGTATTAAAAGAACAGTAAGCTGTCAGGTTCAGTCTGTGTTGACTAAACCTTGTTACTGTAAGATCTGCAGAGGAGGATGATGCTACAAGCAAGTAGAGTTGGGAATTTTTTTTTTCCTGCAATGTTAAATGTAATGTCATAATCTTACTTCAGTCTTAAACACATCTAATTCCTTTCTTGCAGTGAATGGACAGCCAAGACCCCTAGAATCTAACCAAGTGAAATACCTGCGCCGAGAGCTGATAGAACTTCGCAACAAAGTCAATCGCTTACTGGACTGCTTAGAGCCACCACCTGAACCAGGGCTTTCCACTAGCTTGCCTGAAAGCGGTAGGCAGCTGGCACGGAACGGTTTGGTTTGACTGGGAGTTGAGTGCTGTTTAAGAGGGTGAAGGGGAAGGCTTGAATGCTGGTTGTGATCCTTCTGAATTGTTGCTTCTTGGTCCAGAACTCAAGTTTTAATGCTTCGGTTATTTTAGAAGCTGCATTTTTATTAAAATTGTCTGTAGTAAGGCACTGAGTCCATTTGGGAATAAAACTTTGAATTCTGAGGTCTTGTTGCAGTGTGTGAAAATGCTGTAACTAACACTTGTCAGAACAATGTTTTGAGAGGGCTTTGAGCTGAATCAATAGTTTTTGTTGCTGAAGCGTTCTTGCTCCTGCTGCTTACTTTGGGCCTAGCTCTGGTGCTTATCTTGTCATCTCGCTAAGCTAGTTTGATTCATGGAAATAGTAAAAGGCCAATTCAGAAAAAAAAAAATCCACTTTTTTTGCCAGGTTAGGAAATTGAATCCACACATTTTGAGCTCTGACCAGCATCAGAGCTGTCTCAGGGTAAGCAGCACAAGAGGACAGGTAGCGGGGGGGTAAGGATTATTGGGGTATAGCAAAACGGAGAAGGAGGTCTTTCTCTGCCAGTTTTGAGGCATTGATCTCCCAGTTTAAGACTTGTACTCTAAAAGCAGTACCTCTGTGTGCTTAACTACAGATTTGGGATAATTTGATATAGAAAATAATGACACAAAGTGATGGAATATAATGTTCTGAGTAAAAATGTGAACCTCTCTTTTAGGACATTCTGCTTTTGTGTTTTTACACTCCAAAGTGTTTTCTTAGTTTGGTTGTTTAAAAAAATCTCAGCCCCTCTTCCTACAACATCAGTAATTCCTAATCCCAGTGGAATACTGTGGATTGTGGTTAAGATATTTAGAAAGAGGTTAAGGTGGTGATCTTAGAAACTAAATAAACTTAGCAAGTCTAAACCCCCTCTGCATTTGGTTTGAAGAGAAAATGTAGCACTTAACTAGGTAAGAGGTTTCTAAGTGATTCAGTGTTACTTATAACTGCAAAGATTTGAGGTGAGAGGTACTTGGGGGTTCTGGCAGACAGTAGGATGACCATGAGCCAGCCGTGTGCCCTCATGGCCAAGAAAGCCAATGGCACCTGGGGTGTATTAGAAGGGGGGTGGCTAGTAGGTCAAGAAAGGTCCTTCTCCCCCGCTACTCCACCCTCGTGAGACCACACCTGGAGTACCTTGTCCAGTTCTGGACCCCGCTGTTCCATAAGGACATAGAACTCCTTGAGAGAGTCCAGCACACGGTCAGCAAGATGATGGAGTGGAACATCTTCTTTATGAGGACAGGCTGAGGGAGCTGGGTCTCTTCAGCTTGGAGAAGAGACTGAGGGGTGATCTCATCAATGTGGCAGTGACAGGAGAAGGGACAATGAGTCCAAGCTCAAACATAGGAAGTTCCATGTGAATGTAAGGAAAAACTATTTCACTGTGAGGATGACAGATCACTGGAACAGGCTGCCCAGAGAGGTTGTGGAGTGTCCTTGTCTGGAGACATTCAAGACCAATGTGGACATGTTCTTGTGTGATTTAATTTAGATGATCCTGCTCAGACAGGGGGGTTGGACTTGATCTTTCAAGGTCCCTTCCAACTCCTGACATTGTGTGGTTCTGCAAATTCAGGGAGAAGAGGATAGAACAAAACAAAGTCAGCAGTTGATAAAATACTATAATAAACTGGAACCTATAATGTAAGTTTTACTGATTTGAGTTCTCTGTAGACAGGTCATACTAGAACATTTTGAGGCAGGACCCTTGTACCTGTTGAATTTAACACAGTGATCCATGGTACCGACATCCCCTGCTGTCACTGTATCTGAAGTAAGCAATGAAACCTAAGCTTTGTGATTCATCACCTGGTGATCCCTATTACCCTACCCAGGCATTGCAACAGTTGGAACAATTAAAAAAACAGTGTTTCAGCTCTCAAGGTTTAGTAACTGGACTTTCTGTTTTGCAGATGCTGTAGATGGTAGGGAAGAAAAGCCTGCGGCTGCTGACTCTAGTGTTAAGCCATCCACTCAAGTTATAGCAGCAAGCATGTCTGCATTTGACCCTTTAAAGAACCAGGATGAAATCAGCAAGAATGTCATGTCAGCATTTGGCTTGTCAGATGATCAGGTTTCAGGTAAGAATGTGTCTTATAAAAATGAAAGCAGAACCTGTTCAAAACTGATGACTCTCCAGTGCCTTGTTACACATCAAGATTTGCTTTTTGATGGGTTAGACTGTGTCCTGTATTCACTCTTTCCTGTCATAATTCTACAGACTGATACGTGAAGGGTGTGGTGACTCTCAACCTCTGTCTACGGTGTTCCTGTACAGAATGTTGGAATGCTGCTCTTGGTTTTAGCAGGATGTTTTATCTGGGACTAGGAAAAGGCTTAATTTTATTTGACTGGCTTTAAGCTGTTGTTTAGAGTAACACAATGGGTATCTGGCAGTGATAGAAAAGCAGTATCCACTGCCCTGCCTTAGGGTTTGATCTTCCAGTTCAACTTGTGTTCTTGGGTCACTCAGAATGTCTGTAGGACCTCACCTTCTCCTGTTTCGTTTCAAAAGTAAAACTTACACACTTTTTTTTTGCTATTAACAGAGGGGTATAACCTACCTGTCTGAGTTATGTTTATTTTTGAGGAGTTGCATGGCTGCTGCCCCATGTAGTAATAGTATGCTAAACATATAAAAACTGCTTATACAAAACTGAGTGAGCTCAGGGCAGGTTACCTGAAGTTATAAGAGCAGCATAGAGTGTAGTAGGGAGTGTGATGCAGAATGTAGAGAAGAGATCTTTCACAGTATATGTGTGGGGCTGGTGAGGTTTAGTGTAACAGTGAAACTGCTGTTACCTAGGAAGACTAACTCAGTGCTCTCAACTTCACAGCAAGTAAATTTTATATGATGTGTGAAGTAATGAATCATGCAGATGGGCAAACTCAGAGCCACTGGGGGTTGTTTCTGCAGCACAGCTGCCTTGGCATAAAGGTGGAGTGGTAGAAATGGATCTGCGCTGCCTGGTTGTGAGGTGTACCTGCAGGTGGAGCAGTTGTCCTCCTATTGGGGTACTGTGGATCAGGCCTATTGAGTCATCTCTTTCTCTGTGGAACATGGTGGGTATTGTCACAGCATCTCTGTTTCACAAAACAGATAAAGGTTTAATAGTAGTAAAAAATTATAGTGGGCTACCTCGAACACTTAGGTGGTGAGAGTAGAATATGAAGTGCAGCTAGCCTAAAATTGGACCTAGTTTTTGCAGGACTGTTCTTGTCTTTTGTTTCAAAGCCAATCAGTTAATGCTTTGATCATAGCATCAGTGATACTTCAGTGTTTGTGTGTCTCCATAATTGTTCTTGCTTGACCGTACATGGAATGTACAGAGAACTCCACAGAGGACTGTTTAAGCAGGAAGAAATCCCATTTCAAAAGCTCAGATCAGGCAGTTACGTATAAAAAGGTAAAACCGAAAGCAGTAAGATTTTATTCATTTCCCCTCTAATAAGGGTAACATGAAAACAGAACTCATGGCTTGTTGAGTGCATATTTATATTGTATAAATGTAACTTTCTTAAAATTGGATGTGGGCTTGCATCAGTTTTAATATTTAGTGTCTAATAGTGGCATTCGTATAGCCAAGGGCTGGTAGGATCCAGTTTTAAACTCCCTGCTGTATCCTGTCCAGCAGTGGGAATGGAATATGTTACTTGGAGGTTTCACCTTTCACCTCTGCTCCAGGTGAGAAAGGATAGCTATGTAGTTGCTTGTTACATCCAGATATAGCATGTCTGGAGTGTACATATGCAAAGTTAATGCTTCAAGATGTGGGGAAAAAACCACTTTGTTGCGCAGGTTTTTATCCCACAGACAGGTCAAGTGCCTTTGAAGAATGACACCAGACCTAGACACAGGTGGAAAATTCCCCCAAATGAGAGTTTACATGTGAAAATGGGTTTAATTTTAGCCTGGGTGTGACACCAGGACAAACATCTATGGAAAACTAGAACGGCCTCATGTTAGATTTATTTTTTATTTGGTTTTAATTCAAACTGTTCTTTTCACATGCTGTATTTTGGGGATTGCTTCCCTAGGACCAGCAAGTGCCCCTGCAGAAGAGCGATCAGGAACACCAGACAGCATCGCTTCCTCCTCTTCTGCAGCCCACCCCCCTGGGGTTCAGGCACAGCAGCCCCCGTACCCTGGAACACAGCCACAGGCTGGACAGGTGGAAGGTAAGCAGCACGTTTTCCTCTTGTGTAGGACACGAATGACAGAGGGTGTATCTGAGTGGTCAGTAGCTAAGACTTGCAGTTCGCAGCCCCAAAGCCCCCACCGAAGGAACCTCTCAGTCGTGCCACTGGGCAGGACAACCTTTTTCCTCTGGACATGCCGTTCAATACAGAAACGGCAGGTGGAGCAGTAGCTTTATGCAAAGGGCAGGGGATGGAACTGAGGAGCATTGCCGTGGTGCTGTTTGCTGCTTGTGCTGTAAGGCAGATCTGTACACGCTGCGCCTCAAAGCTGCCTGAAAACCTGGCTTCATATAATACACCCCGTGTGTTATGTCACGCTCTCACTCAGAGAGATACAGTGTTGACTTGTCTGATATGAATTAAGTGTTCTTTCACTTCTATCAGAAACACCAGAGCCATTACTGTGTTGCTTCTTCGATCTGTATGGCTCTGAGCCACTCAGGTGACAGCTCTCTTGTGTGCATGGTAGTTTTCCCACATAACCCGTGGGAGCCTCACTAGTAACCTCACTAGTCTTTCCTTCAGAGCTTAAGGTCTTAACCTTGCTCTTAAGGCCCCTTTGTACTGCGCCCTGGTGTGTGTTACTGAACTTCTAAAAATAAACCCGTTCAGAGGTTTGCTAAGTTTGGGCATCCTTTTCCTATTGATCCTTTCTCAGAGCACTGAGCCTTTGCACCTGTGAAGTTTGGGATGAAGTGTCTGGAATGACTTGCTGCTCTTTATGAAGAACAACGTAAAGTCGTTTTTGTGTTAGTGTAGATGCAAGGTACAGCCCTCTGCTGCTTGCTATACAGATACAGCGCTGGGATGCATGTGGGAGGCATTATTGAGCGTGACGACAGTATCCACAGTCACTTGGAATATCTTCAATTCACAGACTGGTTTGGGTTGGAAGGAACCTCAAAGCCTATCTAGTCCCACCCCTGCCATGGGCAGGGACACCCTCCACTAGACTAGGCTGCCCAAAGCCCCATCCAACTTGGCCTTCAACACTGCCAGGGAGGGGGCAGCCACAGCTTCTCTGGGCAGCCTGTGCCAGGGTCTCACCGCCCTCACAGGGAAGAATTTCTTGCCTGAGAGGCATCAGTACTGTTTTGATGGGGCAGAGTAATAGAGCAGTGTGTAGTTAGGCATAATATTTAAAACAGGTGCAAATGCTGTTAGTTGCAGTGGAGCTTATAAAGCACTTGCCTTGCTGCTTCCAGCTTTTTTTCTGTTTCTGCTTGCTTCTCTAAATCAGTCAAGTGATACAAAAACACAGCAAGAGACATCCTAGTAGCTTAAATACATAGTGTTTGATGAGTGTGGAAGTTACTTTTGAGGAAAAAACCCAGTTTCAAGTCTTTCAGTCAGCAGCTAGAAAACTTAATATTAAAACCTGAACTCTCAGCTACTGAACTTGTATTTTATGAATTTAGTCTTTTTACTTTAACACAGTAAGGTATGAGGCTTTAAGTGTTGGTGTTAACCTCCAAGTGAAGCAAAGAAGCGAATGCAGCAGTGGTAGGTTGGAATCCTGAATGGCTGCTAACATCAGGGGAGGGGAAAAATACTTGTTTCAGCAAAACTCACCTTGCTTAGGAAAGAAGCAGTCTAGGCTCATGTATTGGAGTAGGCCTAATGATTATTCTAAACTTGGCTTAAGGAAAGTATAGTGTGGTATTGGTTATATTTTGACCACTGAACTGCACTACACCTTTGCACAAGCCCTTTTTTAATTTTGCATGTGGAGGTACAACAGTGCTAATTGTAAAGGCTTTGGCCCGTAGTTTGTGCAGTTTCTCTTACTGCTATTGAAACATGTAAGCAGTGACAGGGTGTTACTCATTCTAGGGGTGAAACACTCTGGTTCAGTTACTGGGAAGAGAAATGGTTATTGCCCTTTGTTCATCAGAGAGAGCAGTGGGAGAGTGTACGCTGCCTGTTGTATCCATACGGTAAATGGCTGGCGGTTGCCAGAGCTGGGTAATGCACGTGGGATTACCAGCCTCAGAATTGTCTTTTAGTGTACTCAGTTGCTTTTAGCCAAAGTACTGGAGGACTTTCCTTTGTAACCTGGAGTAGCTTTCTGTACTTTGCTGTTTGATAGCACCCCAGCCCAGTGTTGATTCGGGGACCTGACTTGTCCTGTCCTGCCCTTCCTCCCTGCACTCCCTCAGCTGAGTTGAGAACCCATGCAGGGCCGTGGCCCAGCCAGAACTTTGGGTTTATTTCATGGTTTCAGAGGGAGTTCTGGTGACTGCAGTTTGTTGTTAGGTGTCACTGTTTCTGAACAGCAAGCCATGTCACCTCTGTGCACACATCCTTTGCCTCCCTTGGCAAAGTTCTGAGCGTTTTCTAGTTTGAATGAAATCAGTAGAGCAAAGATGTTTCCACACCGCGCTCTCTCGCGGTGCGCCTGTGTGTTCAGTACCCCGCACTGACCACGTGCGGGACCCCGGGAGGTGCGGGTGCGGACACCTTGCCAGTGTTCGCTGGAATAGGTGTACTACTTCGCTTGCGTAAGCACTTTGTGATCTTCCAGGGAAAAGAGTCTTGTGTGATGATACACCTGTTTGGCCTGTCTTCTGAATCAAGCTAAAATGGCCGTTTCAGTGCACAGGAACAATGGAAAATGCTGGTAGATCCTTGATGGCTGCAAGCACTAAGCGCAAAACCAGACACTGATGCTGTAGCTCACCTGTTTCCAGAGTAAAACCCAGCAGGAGGCAAGCTCTGTATTTCAGGACCCCTGACTGCATTCATGGCTGTACATTAACAATGTTTCCTTGAGTGGCACCCGAACACCTCTCTGCTCCTCTCTAATGCTTCAGCCCTGGTGAAGACCATCACGAGCCTTCTCAGAAAGCTTTGGAAAAACTCTGTGCTGGTTCTTTCCTATTTCTTTAGCCAGCATCTACAGCAGGTGCTAGTGTGGTTTCTGTGTTAGCCTGTAGGTAATTCTCCTGAGAAAGGCAGCCTCCTCGCTGTTCTTCCAGAACCTTCTGTAACACCTGAGTTTCAAAAGGAAAAAACATGCTTTCTGAGTTTCTAATTTTTACTTATCAACCCAACAGGCTTAAATTCCCTTCCAGCCTTGGGTGTAGTGCTCTTCTCATCCTACAGGAACTGCATACCAAACAAAGTTTTGAAGGGACTGTAGGAATATCAATATTTTTAACTCCCTGGTGTGAACACAAAGTACCATTGCTTTTAGCTGCAGGTTCTGCAGAAACAAAGACATAAGGAGTCCTGTTACAGCAGCTGGGGGACCTGGAGCAGAGCTGAGTTGACTTTGTCTTGTACAACTCAGAAGATAGAGCTTAGAGTATTTTTATGCAGCTTGCTGATCCTCGTGGAATGAATAATAGTACAGTAATACCTTGTAACATTAAAGTTCCTGTGTCTGCTCCAGTTCAGCTGAGCTTTAGTGTTGACAGATAACTGTCTTGGTTCTTTGACTCTGCCCTTACTGAATTGAATGACAGCAGGAGCATGAAGCCTAAGCAGGGCCCGTAGGTTAAGTCTAAACAAATATCCTGTCTCTTCTTGCCCAGAAAGTGGCAGCAGTGAATTTGGGAAAAATTAGCATTGACTCAGAGTACCCAAAGCTTCAGAGCATGTGGTTTTGTTTTGGCTTTCGGGTGTGTGTCCCCGCGTCCCTGAAGAAAACTCTGCTTACATCAAGTCAGATACCAAGAGCTGGATGAGTTGTCTGGAAAATGTGTCCTGAGTAAATAATGTACCACTCTGCTTACAGTACTTTGATGCAGAAATGGTCTTAAACCCCTAATATAAACAGCCAACATGAAGGTATGTTTAACTTTTGAAGTACTTAATTTACAGTGTAAGCTTTGGAGCACTTGTCAAGACACTCAGATTGCTGCTCTGTTACTCACCACTACTTAAGGTGCCCTGAAAACGTGAAGTAGTAAACCCTGCATACCAACTAGAACAGAGCTGCCTAGTGTGTGAATCAAACATCACTCGGGCGTCAGAGTGGCACGGTTCAGAAGCTGACCCCTCTAGAGTGGTTTCAGGTGGTTACCAAGTAGAACACCCTGAAACTTCACCGTGTTCAGATTTCCTTAAACTTTTTGTGTGTTGCAGGAGCGTTTGTTTTTGTGATTTTCAAACTGTTAGGATGTTCTTCCGTGTGTATTTACACCCAGCTAGGGTACTGGGCTTCAACTAAATAAGTTTTTAATCCATAGGTCAGATGTATCAGCAGTACCAACAGCCCGGTTATCCTGCCCAGCAGCCGCAGGCTCAGCCTCAGCAGCAGTACGGTGTGCAGTACCCAGGTAAGCAGCTCTCAATCGCCGCTGTAGCTGTAGAACCTCTTCTTCAGGGTCTGACCCCATGGGACAGGTCAGGGTGCTGAGCAGCCCCAGTGCCTGTGGGTCTGAAGGGAATGGGCAAGATGCAGAAATTGCTAGTAAGAGGACACTGGAGCTGTCTGTATTTTCAATACGTGGTTCTGGTATCTCCATCCCACTCGTGACCCAGTGCAGGTCTCATTATCAAGCAGCAGAATGTGTTGCTAGAAGGGCAGGCAGACGCGTCGCCTGATGAACGCACAGTCCTCATCATTAACTTTTGCCGTCTTGGGATTCTAGGGAGTGCCTAAAACACCATCCCAATTTAGCTTCCTTCAAAAACCAGAGGGATATCAAGGTGGCTCCTCTTTCTTGCCTCTAGAATGATCTCTGTGTACCAAGTGCAGTGATGTGAACACTGATTATAGTTGCCACTTGTATACCCTTTGCTATGGTAAATACTGTAACTTCAGAGAAACCTTCAAGTGATGGGGTTTTGTAGCTGTTGATTTTCCTGACACCTCAAGCAAAGGTGCCAGGACACTTCTTGCTGAAGAACATTCTAGTGCAGTAGTGGTTTATATGCAGTCAGATTGGAAAAACTGGCTTTTGCGTGTACCCCAATCAAACTTTTCTTCAGAACTTTCCTCTATTTTCTTTAGAGGCATTCGATAATGCAGTATGTGCTGGGAATCATAATCCAACTGAAGTCCAGGGGTGGACCTGTAACAGCAGATTCCATAACAATCTGCAAGTTGCTTAACACTTTAGAAAAAGTTACAGAGCACTTATCATTCCTTGTTTTGAACAGTCTTCCTTAAACTAACCAAAAGATGCCCATCCCATTAAGTGACCCTGAATAGAGCCTGGATGGCGCTTGTGTGTGCGTGCGTGCGCAATATACGCAGTGGGAGCGCATCAGTCTTGATGTAGATGAGAACATTTGCAGAGCTTGTGAAGAAACTTCATGTTTATCTTGGGTAAGGACCCTTGAAAACTTGGAACTGAAGGTTTGTGCCTCGGCCCTTGTTCCTGTGCACTGTGTGAGAGCTGCTTGATTTGTGTCTCTAAATGGTGTCTTGTTCCCTGCAGATTCTCCCCCCGCCATTTGTAATTAGAGGAGAGTGACAGACTTTCTGAAGTCTAGTTTCAAAGAGTGAAACAAACCTGTTGGAAGTAGAAGGGTTTATCTGACTTCTTTAGACTTGGGGCAGGAGGAAGGGGTTCCCACCTGCTTTCTAGTCATACCCTACCATCATCCAGTCTGTTATTTTCCCGGAGAAGTTCCTGTGAAGGCTGAACAACATCTCCAGGTAAAAAGGAGATGCTATGAAAAGTGATCCAGGGGTCCTCAGTTTCTTGTAACTTCTTTCGCAGTTAACCTAATCCTTTGGAAATGGTCTTTTTTCTGAGGATCTGTTGACAGCAGCCTTTGAAGATCTGGACTCTTGGGAGTTTTTGTTTGTTTTGCTGTTGTCGCCCATGAGTTGCCTCCTTTCAAAGTCATGTTCCACAAAAGCAGGATCCATTCCCTATAGTAGACCTATAGGCAACAGTGTGGTTGCTCTTCTCTCTCGCTGGAGAGGTTTCAGTGCGAGTAGCTAAGGTGTGTTTTGTCACGACTACCAGTAGTTGTGTCTTCATAAAAGGCCTTTGTGCCACTTCATTTAAAGTCTTCAGTAAGAGAAACTCCTTTTGGGAGCTGGTTTTGTACGGAACAGCCAAGCTGGGCCCGTGTTTGAGTGAGGTTGTGTGGTGACGTGTTGTGTCAGGTACAGTGTGCTCATATTTAACCCGCCTGGGCTGAGCACATTCACGGCTTTGCCGAGGGGTAAATGGCTGCCGTTAAACCCTATAGCGCTTTCATGGCCTTTGGTTTGGAGTTTTTATTGGGGAAAAAGGTGCTTTTACCTCATCTGCCAGTGAAGTTGTTGTAATTTTTATGTGATGTGATGGAAGAATACTGTTTTTGCTTTTTGTTTGAGGGGGGTTTTTTTGTGACTTTCCCTGTTTGAGGCCTCTTCCCCTGTGGCCCCAGGCCCCAGGCAGCTCCTTCATTGACTGCATTTCCCGCGCTTACAGGTGGGTGGGTGGCCGTCAGCAGAAGCACAGACCGGGTCACCCTTCTGTGCATGTCCTCGGTCCTCTGCGCTCACCTGTCTCGCTCTTTGTCTTTCCAGCAGGCTACAGCCAGCCGCAAACCCCCTCGCAGCAAGCCCAGCAGTTCCCGGCCTACAGCCAGCCACCGGCCCCGGCCCCCGCCTTCCCTGGGCAGCCACAGCAGCTGCCGGCGCAGCAGCCCCCGCAGTACCCGGGGGGCAGCTACCCGCCGCAGCCCTACACCACGCAGGCCTCCCAGCCCGCTCCCTACAGCGGTGCCCCCGGCTCCCAGGCAGCGCCGGGCACCTACCAGCCGCGGCCTGGCTTCACCTCCCCTCCCGGCAGCACTATGACCCCCCCGCCCAGTGGGGCCAATCCTTATGCCCGCAACCGACCTCCCTTTGGCCCCCAGGGCTACACCCAGCCTGGGCCTGGCTACCGGTAAGGAGGTGCTGCTGAACCCGGGCACCGGCTGCATATGATCCCATCCCAACAGACTCCAGGATTTTCCATTGAAATTCCAGACACTGTAATGAGGCAAAACTGTAGCTGTTCGTTACATTCTGCTGGTGGGAGGGGAAGGACCAAACTGACCTTTCCTGCTTTAAATTGTCTATGCTTCCTAGTTGAATTTGGGGCTGAATTGGTTTTGGGAAACACTACCTAAATGTCTGTGAAGTGATTGGCATTCAAGCTTGCGTGTTCGAAGGGTCTGAGGATGCTAGTTGGAAGTTTAGCCCACTTACCTGGCTTGTTTTTACTAATACCATGATGTACTAAATTAGATCCATTCTGGAGGTAAAAACTAGATACGATGTATTGTAAATTGTAATGCTGACATGGAAAACTAATAAAAACCCTGAATCTACTGCTGTGCTGGTCCTGATTTTAGATTTTAGTAATACAGAAACTGTGCAGAGAGAAGCGTGTGCCGGGTGTGCAGGCGCTGAGGTGAAGATCTGCGGTGCTCAGGTTTGTGAGGGAGGGAGACTTGTTTTATCAGGTTTGTAAGTGGAGAAGCGTGTGAGGAGGGATGGCTTGGGCAGACCTCAGCCAGGGATGGTTTTGTGTTGTCTGCTGCTACTGCTGGTGGCCAAGGAACCCCTTCACTGACTGAGAGCTGACCCCTCAATGCCCAGAGCCCCTTTGCCCATTTCACTTGCACAAGGGCAGGGGGAGAATTGGTTTGCTGCTTGAAAAATAGAGCCAAATACTAAGAAAACCCCAACCTGTTAAAAAGGAACAACTTTCCACAGGTTCTTTACCACCCAGCAAAAACCAGGGAATGCAGTTCTAGGGACTCGATTTTTGAGCCAAGAAAAGCACTTGAAGAGCTGTAACAAATTCAATAGGCTATATAAGAACAGAGAGCAAAGCCCTCTCCCAGTTAATATTTTCCATCTTGCGGATTCTAGGAACACATAAAACTAAGCAAGGAATTAAAAAAAAAAAAAGAGTGACCTGGAGCTTGCTGCTTGAGCTCTCATAAAGTCAAATTAGGAAATAAAGGGAGTGAAGATGTTCCTTCCGGCAGCATCTGCATACTGGTGTCCCTGCAGCAGCCGCGCTGCTGCTCGCTCCTGCGTGTTGGGTTCCTGCGTGTTGGGTTCGTGTCACACCTAATGCTGCAGCTGTTCCTCACACCACTGAGCAGGGGCCTGGCTCAGGACAAACCCCTGCCTGAAACGACAGCATTTGCCACAGACACTAAGGAAAAACACTTGATTAAAAAATATTTTATTAGGCGTACAGTGTACCTGCAATGTACTTTATAAGGCATTTCTCTATAAAGGACTATTTCTATTTTTATATATATATAGATGGGTGTTCCTGTTCATACTTTTTCAATACATTAGTAATGTAATGAATAACACCTTAAAAAAACCAACACCTACATCTCTTTATTTAGTTCATAAATGTTCAAGCAGTACAACAAGCAGCTGTGGGAGAAGTTTAAATCACAATTACCATCAAGCGGCTTTCAAGTTCAGTTATCCCTGTTACCCAGTGAACAATGGGCTAAGCCACTGCTGTTTGTTAACAAAACAGATGCTGTTACAAGCAGGTTGTGGGTTTATGTCCTGGTTCATTTACCCTTCCACGTCCCCCTGCGCTGTTCCTATGTTTGGCTTTTGGACAGGTAAGTCTCAGTCTCCAAAAGTTACATTGTCACGCACAGCCACAGCAGAGGAGACATGGGGAGGCCAGGTTCTTCTTTTTTGTGTCCCTTGGCGCTCTGTTCCCCTTGGCTTTAACTGGAGGGAACCGAACCCACTGACCGCTGCCCCGGGCAGCGGCTCGCTCGAAGGCTGCAGCCAGAGGTCGGACCTGCTCTGCGCTGGGGCTGAAGCATTTGAGAACAGACATGAAAACCCCGACCAAAGCACCCTGCCCTCGTGGGTAAAGCTGCACATACGCAACCGCCCTCAGCGGTTTGTACGTGTGAGGAGAAAGCGCTTCAAGTTTACTCACTGCAGGATGTTAAAGTTGTCGGGGCTTTACTATAACTTAGGGCTGGGGGGCAGGGCAGAGCTCCCTGGGCAGGTAGCTTATGGCACTTAGGCTGTAAGACGACCATTGAACATTAAAAACAACAACTAAAGCACATCGCATTCCATGACCGACTGCCATAACTCTGCCGTAAACATTTATTACACCATCGTGATAAATAATATACACACCGTATCTTTTAAAATACCACATAGACCATACCTCGGGAATAGGGAGCCAGCTTCCCTATGCATTATCCTACAACGTGTCCCCAGCGCATTGGGGATATCTTTTTTTAATTTTTTTTCCTTTTTAACATCTAAAAACAAATCTGTAAAACTGGATAACTACGGTAAGCAGCCTATGCTATTACACAGTTAATGCAGTATTGGCGTTAGACTTGTATAAACCTTCGCACGCACTGGAGGGCCAGGCCTACCACAAACATCTCCATCCTCCAGCCGGCGCTGGGCAGTCAGGCAGGACTGGTGAGTGCTGGGCCTTTGCACCAAGTTTGTGTTGCGGTTACCATTTCCCAGGTATCGATGTTCCACACTCGTACCAGCGAACATAGTTAATGTGTGTCTCCCCGCCGATCTTTCCAAACTTGACAGGTTCCTGGCGAACCGCCCTGAAGAACCCTGGGAGAGAGAGGAGAGTGGTGGTTGTTTGGAGGAAGCCCACAGCCGGCACCCTCCTTCCTTTGGTTGACCTGGAACATCCCTATCCAATTCACTTCGTGGCCAAACTACTCCCTAAGCCATGACCCCCCACCTGCAACAAACGGGTTTGCTGAGCCCAGCGCAAGAGCAGATGTGCTTGGGATTGCTGTGGCCCTGAGCAGGAGGTGAAGCTGCCAGCACCCCTGCCAGGGCTTGTGTGCTCAGTACCCACCCATGGACCATTCTGGCAGGCCAGGACCCCCTCCTCTCGCTCTGGTTGCTACTGGGGGCTTCTCTGAGCAGGCAGCTGTGCCTCCTTGCAGAGCTACAGAGATGACATGGTCCCTCCCCACCAGAGCCTTAGTGATGCAGTGACCCTAAATAAAGTGATGGTTGGGGATATTTCACAGCCTCTCCCCATCTGAGTAAAAGATCATACCTCTACTGCTGCAAAGCTATTCTGGATGGCAATATACACACCTCCCATTCAAGCAATTAACAGTCAGTTAAAAATTAAAGTGAGCGATTAGTGCTGAATCCAACCTGAGAAATGTATGGTGGCTAAAGCACCATATGCAGATGTGCACGCCAAGTGCTGTTCTGCAGCTAAGCAGCAGGTTTGATGCTCTCCTTCCCCCTTCCTGTCAAGCCTACGTGTCTCCAGTTCTGGGTCAAACAGACCCCAACTTGACACAGCCAGGGAGGAACTGAGCAGCCCAGGACACTCGGTCTGCTCTTCCCTCTCTTCAGTTCATGTACTAGAAAGACAAGCTGTGGGAAAGGTGGGGGCTATTTTTGTCTGAGTGTTTTATTGGGGTGGGTTTTTTTTTCCTAAAAATTAATGTTACTTATGAATCCATTAAATGCAGTTGGTGAAAACATACTGGTTTTAAATATTTTTGAAGCTGGGGTAGCAAGCTTTTTAATGGATTTGTCATCTACTTTGTTCTCAGAAAAACTTGCAAGAGATTTAGGGGCTTTGTTTTGATCTCCCACACCCACCTGGGTTTCTGCACTTCTGTAAGGCGTTACATGACCGAAGCAGCGCATACAGGAGGGTTTGGTCAGCACAGATACTCTACTGAAAACCACGCTGACATTTTTCTCAGTGAAGTACCCCATGGCCCACTCAGCACGTACACGTCTACCAACGTCGTTTGTCTGCGTTCCTACCCACAAGGGTAGGTCCCAGCTGCGTTTAGGATGTCCAGCCCAGTGCCCACTTAGACCAGACTGGAATTCCAGGCACACGGTTCAAATGAGTGCACACAGAATTACTGTGGCATGAATTATATTTTCCAGCAATAGCTTTTTAGTTTCTCATTAGCACTAAACAAAGCTGTTCAATGCCCAGCTGATGATTTATGGCGTTCTAAATCAACCTTGCTAGCCTGAACATAACACTTCATGCCTCTGCAAATTCTGGTTTGTCGTTGGATTTATGAATGTCATACCAACTGTGAAAGATCTGTGGGAATGTTTTAAACAGGAGAGAGGCTGTTGACTACCTAATAGAAGGTTTCGACTTGGGTTCTGTTAGTAAGTCATAGTTCTTCTTCAAAAACTTCAACTCTTATGCCTGCAAAGCCGGTTGTTTCTTTCCATCGCCCACCCCAGCAGTGGGCCCTGAATCCAGTGGCAGGAAAGAGAAACACACAAATGAATTGCCAAGGTTTGCTACAGAGCCAAGCATAAGGAATTACCATCTTTGACTGGTAGATCTTCTTGCTGTCCTGTCCTTCCATCTAAGAATGAGTCTACAAATTGGCAGTGATCTTCTCCATGGCCCCTCTGGTCTCCTATGTTATAAAATTTTCCTGAAAGCAAAGAAGCAGCAGAGTTGAAAATCCATATCTCATTCAGTGAGGGCTATTTCCCAAATCCACCAGAGGCAACAGGCTGTGCTCTACACACTGTGGGGAAGCCAAGGTGAACGCTACGATTCTTTCCCACTCTGATCCATAGCTGTAATCACAGTGCTGTGTGTACACACCAAGTGCGGTGCTCACGGCCGTGCCCCATCCCTGGGCAATACTCAGTGCCCAAAAGCAGTTCCTCTCCTCCCTATGTTTCATACAGTAAGTGGAGTTCTGTTATTACCTAGAACCTCATCCCAAATGTAGCAAGGTCAAGGGAAGTTCTGCTAGAGATTTGAATGAAAGACAGGTTTGGTTCCCTGTCAGGAAGATCCTGGTACCTTCAAAGATGTTTTTATAAACCACCTCATAACACAGCCATGGAGCTGTGGAGTTTATAAATCATCCTGCTTTACAACACATATGTGCCAGTGATGTCCCATAACAAATAGATGACCTCAGTGTAGTAGCTGCTTCTCTGGAGTGCCCCAGTGTTTATTTGCAGGATTGCTTCACAGGACATTTGGCCGCAAGAGAGTAAAAGCCAAGGTCCCAAGTGCCCCTTGCAGCATGTGCTGGCGATACGGGCTGGGCTTACCCTGTTGACAAGAGGACCTGTAGTGAAGGAGTTTTGACAGGGAAGTTTGTACTTACTGATTTGATTATTTGACATCAGTAAAATCCAGTTCAGAAGAAGGTAGGGAAGCACGCTACCTTCTCTTCCCAAGCCCTGGCAGGAAATATTTTAAGATAAACTTTCCCTTTTTGATAAGGTCACATCCCAGCACTTGTTCTTAATATGCTCAGCCTTCAGTTGTGAGATGGAAAGGAAAGGTGAAGGCATTCAGAAATAGGCTCAGTACTGAGGTATAAGCTAAGGTATAAGCCCAGTTGCTCATCAGATCTTGGGTGTCCTGCAGCCTCAGGTCTGCACAAGTCTGTGGCTTATAATACTGCTCCCTAAACTGCAACGAATAAAAGAGCAGCCTACCAATGAACTCTCTCATATTTCTGTGATCTGATCGATACTTTGCCAAAAATTCTCACCTCCACATGACGGTCTTTGTGCAGACAGTTCTCCTCTAGCTTTAGAAAATTATTTATTGCTATCTAGTTTTGGCCACGGGCATGTTTTTTTCCACAGGGGAGCTGGTCAGAGGGAGTTCCTCTCGGCAGTATTTTTGGTCTGAAATTAAGAACATTCAGGCCGCCCAAAACGGCGTTTTTTTTTCCATGGCTGTTGAAGGTCATGCTTAGAATTTACTTTTTTCCTCCCCTCAATAAATATTGGGGTTTTTTTTTTAGGTGGCCTGCTTTTCTGGAATGCTTACAGAGACTGCTCTGGAGGACTGGTAAATGAGATCAGCAGTAGATGCTGGTTTATAGAACAGTCCTGGCATGTGTAACACAGATCAGTTTTTCTTCATGAGAGACAGAATAAACCAGGTATTTTTATGGCTGGCACGAGAACAGTAACTTTCAGGTACATGTACACTCACTCTTCTGCTCCGCAGCGTAACCTGTGCATGACTCAAACAATTTCTCTACATAAATTAGCAGCATTCCCAGTGACTGCTAGATCCTTACTGCCCAGCTCTTTCTGTAAGAAAGTGGCACAGCTAGCTGGTGCCAGCAGGTCGCGTCCGCTGGCCTCGCGGGCACCGTGGGGCACATCACAGCAGAGTTCGGCTTCAAGCTGGAGACTCACACCAGGAGGGGCCTGGGCCTGGGAGTCTCGCTTCGGGAGTGGGGGAAGAGCCGCTCTCCTTCTATGTAAATATCTCACTTCTTCCAGATGTTGTGACAACTGGTCAGCACAGGCAGTAACAATTCGAGTGCAAGAAGCAGGCTTAGCAAGTCTAATGAACAGCAGTGTGGCTACCACCATCTCTCTCCAGCCAAGTTAAATCACCAGCCTTCCAGCGAGAATGAAAACAGTCTAATGAAAATAGGAAAATGGGCTCCTGATATATTGAACTTTTCTCCTAAGACTGAAGTAACTTTCACTGCAGCATTAATTCACTTGATTTAGGGCTGTGGTCCAGTCCTGCTAGATTAGCACTGCTATTTCCTCTGCTGCCTGGTTTTGTGATACGTTATGTCTCATTGCTCTGTCATTTGATCACAGCTGGTTTGTACGGCAGTGGCTGAATGAACAATTCCTTTGTTTAAAACAGTATCTTTTAGTCACGTTAATTGCCAAGGTATTGACGTACGAGGTATTTTACTCGTTATAAATGACAGGGCTTTCCTTTCTCAGCTGCTCATGGGACAATGGTGCCAGGTGCAAGGCCAGGCAGCTTAAAATATGTCAGTATGGGCTGCCCTACACCGCCCTGCTCTTTTCTTTCCATGTTCCTACATGCAGAAACCAGAGCCCTGCTCCTGTGAGGTCCCGAACTCTGACACGGGGCAACTTCGGGTTACCAAAGGAGATTCTTTTGGCCACAGCTTCCCCTTGTTAATTAAAATCCTGTGGGATGTCCACATTGCCTAACTTGCACTAAAGGAGACGTTTCCCATACACAGTTGTACTGTATTTGCCATGCTCTGGATGCCATACCAATACCACTGAGATAGAGCTGTCACAAGGAATCACAGAATCGTCTAGGTTGGGTTTAAGCTAGAGGAGGGAAGGTTTAGGTATCAGGTGAAGTTCTTCATGGAAAGAGTGGTGGGGTGGTGGAACAGGCTGCCCAGAGAGGTGGTAGATGCCCCAACCCTGGAGGTGTTCAAGGCCAGGTCGGATGGGGCCCTGGGAAACCTTGTCTAGATCCAGTGCCGGAGCTTGGTGTCCCTGCCTGTGGCAGGGGTGTTGGACCTCCATGATCCTTGGGGTCCCTTCTAACTCAAACTAGTCTGTGATTCTGTGATTCCCTTGCAAAAATCCAATTCCCCTTCTGTCTATACACTCCCTTTAAGTACTGGAAGGCTGCAATGAGGTTCCCCTGCAGTCTTCTCTTCTCCAGGCTGAAAAAAACCAGCCCCCTCAGCCTGTCCTGAGGGTGCTCCAGCCCCCTGATCATCTTCGTGGCCTTCTCTAAGCCCTCTCCAAAAGCTCCACATCTTTCTTGAATTGGGGGTCCCACCTCTGGACGCAGCACTCCAGATGGGACCTCACAATCTCCAAATAGAGAGAGACAATCTCCTCCCTGTCCCTGCTGGCCACCCCTCTTCTGANTCTCCAGGCTGAAAAAAACCAGCCCCCTCAGCCTGTCCTGAGGGTGCTCCAGCCCCCTGATCATCTTCGTGGCCTTCTCTAAGCCCTCTCCAAAAGCTCCACATCTTTCTTGAATTGGGGGTCCCACCTCTGGACGCAGCACTCCAGATGGGACCTCACAAGGTCCAAATAGAGAGAGACAATCTCCTCCCTGTCCCTGCTGGCCACCCCTCTTCTGACGGAGCCCAGGATACCATCAGCCTTCCAAGCTTCAAGAGCACACTGCTGGAGTTTCTCCTCCACCAGGACCCCTAGATCCTTCTCAGCAGGGCTGCTCTCAAGGAGCTCTTCTCCCATCCTGTGTATATGTCTGGGATTCCTCCAGCCCAAATGCAAGACCTTACACTTTGCAGTGCTAAATCTCATGAGGTTCCCCCAGGCCCACCCTTCAAGTCTGTCCAGATCATCTGAATGGTTTCCTTTCCTTCTATTGTGTTGATCACACCACTCAGCTTGGTGCCATCAGCAAATTTGTCCATGTAGGTTTGACTAAAGACCCCATACAGATGAAAGTCAGGATCTTTGTGTGGATTATACAAGTTAACATATTTCTAAATATGTCTAAATTTTCACCTAATTTTGCATCTATGTTCTGTTTAAGAATCAACTATCTGAAAATCACTTTTTACAGGCTGTTTCCCCAGTTTGCATGCAACATGTTACAGGTCTTAAGTGTTCTGGTGATTTAAGACACAAAACAAAGCTGGAGAAGATAAGGCCAGGAGGCTGCTGTAAGTGATAAAAGAAGAAAAAGAAGGCAGGTTGTGGGAAGAGACTATAAGCAAAAATGTCAGGATAAAACCTGTTGACCAGAGTTGAAGTCATATATTGACAGGCCTCATAATAAGGAACTAACAAGATGTTTGCCAAATGGGATGGGAATGACTGAGTCTAATCCTGGTCTAAAAGTAGGTCCTAATCCTCTAACTAAGAACGTGTCCAGGCTATCCATTAAATACAGATTTGACACCTTTACAACACATGCTATTCACTGGCAGAGACCCAATCTTTATCAAATCTCAGTGTGGCCCCCAGGATACTAACAGGTACTGAAAATCAGATGACTACCACAGAGAAGTAGCTCTTGAGTCTGAAAATTCAGCATGAAACACATCAGTGATTACCAAGAACAAGCAGATTACTGTTTATCATTAATTTGTCTGCGGGCCACATTAAATATACCTGATCACACTCCAGCAGAGCTCATCTTGTTAAGCCTCTTTGTTCTGGAACTCTTGACACTCTAAGGGGTATATAATGTGGACCACACAGATTTGAATGTCTCTTACCTGTAAGTGAATCACTGAGGTATATCTTGTATCTCAAAGAATTACACAGCTGCACACCTACAAACTTCTTATACCACGTCCTCTTCACATACTGCTTCCCTTTGCATTCCGAGTAGGTGTCTGAATTGAATGGGATTTCAGTCCAGATAGCATCCTTTCCCACTGCAGGAGAGGAAGAAACAGGCTGAAGTAGGAAGCTGCATATGAAGTTAGGTACAACAAACATATTCTGATACATAGAGTGAGAACTCTCGATGGAGCAGAACGCATCATGGTACCAGACACCAGCGTTTTGAACACAGTAGATACTTCAAGGAAGCACCAAGGGATGCAGATATGATTGAGGCATGGAACTACTGCTGATCTCTGTGTGTGGTGCCAGCTCAGAATAAGCCCATTCTAGGAGCTTGTTGGAGGGGCAGCCCCTGTGTGCTGGCAAAACTCACATGGACAAAGTGTGTGACACCGTCACTGTTCTTCAGTGGGTTCAAGCCAGGACAGTCAACTGGCAGCAAACAGTATGTGACTTAAAACACACACATAAAAATTAAGTGCCATGAATTATGTGGAAAGAAATGATGCTGCAGTGTTTGTCAAAGCAATGTCTATTACAAACGCAAAAAGCAGCCCAGTTTCCTTGAGCAGTCTCAGATGTTCTTCAAAAGTTCAGTCCACTGACCACCACCACCAACAATGTGTTCTAAGTGGCCTGAAGCAGAGCTGGATCAAGCTCTCAGAAGTAGAGTTTTGTTTCTAAAACACAATGGCGGGTGAAGAGTAAAACCCGAGTTGTGCTCTGTTAACTCACTTAAAAAGTGTGAAGTAGCTTATTCATTTTACAGAGCTGTCATTTGCTTTAATGACAAGGCTGAGAAAATATGAGGCTGTCCTTGGCTCATTTGGGTACGCTGGTTTGAAGCCATCCCAGCTGCCATGGGAGCACCACATCATGTTGATTGCATTCCGCTCAGGTAAACAAGTGGCCTGGCATGAATTCCTTACCAGGGGTGTGGGTGGAAGGAGTGAAATCATGTGTGAACGCTGCTTGATTCCATAACTCACTCAACTGGCGCAGTACAACCGCCTCCCCACCCCCCCCNATAGTTCACTATACTGCACATAAAAGGCTTACTTGAAATTGGCTCGCTCACTCTCGGGTCCGCTGGGGAAAGAAAACAAACATTCAATCAGACACTGTAAAATGAACTTCCCGAACATTTCGAAGGAAAAGCATTGGTAAGTGATTTTTCTGCAGTTGGCATAAGCTGCAATTTGTGAAACAGAAAGAGTTTTGGAAGCAAAGTTCACTTATGTATTAAATGAAATTAAAAGAAATAAATTTCTTATGCAAAACTGCACTATCAAAGAGCTGTTAAAAATTCTACCTATGGGACAAGACCAGTCGAACGCAGTCTAGTAAAACCAAGAGTGTAAAGCTGTAACCAGCGAACCCCAGTTCTAATGCATCTTTAAAAAACTTTCAATTTCAAAAGTTAAATAATAAAAAGGACCCCTCTGTAATACTTGCCACACAAAACTTGGCTGTGAAAGCCCAAAAGTGAGAAATGGATGTGTGCAATTAAGAAAAAGTAAAGCTTACCGCTTAATTCGTCCAAGATAAATAGACGACGGAACATAAGCCTTGTCATTCATGAAAACTGCACTTGGCATAAACATTTTTTCGGTTTCAACAATCCAGGATCACAAAGAGTGTATTCACAGTTTTTAAACATGTGTGGCACAGGCTGAACTCCTCCCTGACAAATCCCTTGCTCAGCCAAAGCTCTCATCCATCAGTGACAGCACTAGATGAGGACTATTATATCATTACTCCCGGCTCAGAGCGCAGATTGAGAAAGTCCTTTTAAAAAGACTAAAGCCGTTTTGTGTTTTATACAGTCCTGAAGCACTACCAGGCAGTAAACACTTCTACACACAAGATGGTATCTCGCTTGTATGAAGTCAGCTGTATTTCCCCCACGGGGAGCTGCAGTAAGGACGTGAAGGCACTCTCTGATACTTGACTCTGAGTCAGATGGGACTTAGCTTGGGAACCAACCAACCAGCCACTAAAATAGGCTTGTATCACCTCTTCAACAGCCTCCTGGTAAACAGGATGGAAGAGGACATCCACTTCTCCCAACTGCTATTTCGCAATTTCAGGCAAAAGACGCCACACTCACACAGTGGCCTTATTGAACAGGTAGTGACAGCGCCTATAAACACACCAACCCAAAGAACAAACAGATGTTCCTCACCCAGAAGCCATGAATGTGTTTGATGGGTACAAAACATTCAGCAATACTAATCTTAAATGACTGAGCCTTCTCTAAGAATAAAGTTACTTTCTTCATGATGAACACCAGCTCAATGCCCTGTGTTCCTGTTATTTTCTCCTGCTGTCTGTCCATCTTACATTCTCACACAATATAGATCTGATCTTAGGCAGACCTTCCAGGCACTGTGTAACACATGCAGTAGCAAAAAGCCAATTTGGAGACAGTAAAGAGCAAAAAGACAGTAAAGAGCCCTTACATGTATCCCAAAACCACGGATACTAGAGCCACTGCAAGAGATGGTCAGACTTCAGAATTTCTTACCTGATTCAGTACTGAATGTCACAACATTGCTACTTGGGCCTTCACCAAGAGGATTTCGAGGTTTCACATGGAATTCATAACTGGAGAATAAAATACAAGAGATTAAAATGTTGCAAAACAAGCCAGCTCTCAGAGCCTGGGGCAAGCAAACTGCCACCCACGCCTTGGTGCTAACTTGCTCCTGGAGAAGGACAAGGCAGCCTCATTTCTTGCACTGCAACACTATTTGTCTTACCTGTAAAAGGCCTCCCTGAAATCCTAATTTACCAGTCCTTTTGATAATTTTTTGCACACATACTATGAATGTTTGGTTTAATGCACCACTGGTTTAAGTCTGTCTCCTCTCACCCATGCAGTTCCAGTTCTGGCAAAGGGAGCAGTTTGCGTGAGGTCAGGAGTGATTAGATAAGCAGGGACTGAGACACATGGTGAATTGTTTGCACATTTTTTAGTTCAAACCTCCAATTCAACCCGTCAGGCCCACCAACGATGAGAGACAGTGGTGAAACACTGGGCATGTCTTGCAGGACGAGAGCTCAGCCAAGACAAAGATCCAACTGCATGAATGCATGTTAGCAGTAAACATATGAAGTAATGAAAAAGTATTGTGCCTCATCTCTTTCTGATCTTTTCAAAGCCATGTCACACAACACCAGTGTGTACTGCAGTGATCCCATGATCTCTTTTGTCACAGTTGTGTTGGGAACCAAACGTGGTGCTATGAAAAATGTAACAAGATTGAGGAGAGTAAGCCAAGGCAGACTCCTCTGCCTAAACCTCTCCAACCCCTCACAAGTCAGATTAACAGTGATGGACAGGCAAGACAAGGTGTTGTCTAACATCTGGAACTTACACTTTCAATGAAGACATTCTGGGTGAACAGGTACTGAAAGACAGTTCCGAGTCTAAAACTGTTACACAGAAGATACCAGACTGACAAGACAGAAGAGTTACAAGGGTGGGTGCTGGACACAGATAAGACTTAAAATCAAGGGCAGATTCCTTCCTTCCTTCCTTCCTTCCTTCCTTCCTTCCTTCCTTCCTTCCTTCTCCCAGCAAGTCACTTCACAGCCTTCCTGCTCCAGGCTGGCAGCACCTGGGCATTTCTCACTGCTCAGCGAGGACTCAGTGCCTCTCTGTAGGACCCACGTGCTCACCCTGCCAAAGCACCCAGCATGTGCATGTGTGCACAAACCCAGTCAACAACATCCTCTCCACACCTTCCCAAGAGCAAGAACATATCCCACATACAACACCTACAGTGAAACTTTTTGTGAATTCTCAGTGAGTACATGTGAACCTCCCAATCTCACTGAGCGTTTTTTCATCCTTGAGATCCATAGGACATGATGCAAATAGACTATAGGCCTGGAAAACGGGCCCTGACTTGGGGACTAAGTGCAGCAGAGCAAAACGAAAATCCCAGAAGTGGGCAGTTAAACACCCAGCTCTGGACTCGTGAAGGAGCACTTACCAATGGGAATTTGGTAGCTCATGACTGTAAAATAGCATTCTAATGTATTGCTGAGATTCATTCCAACAGTGCCTTTCTAAAGAAAAAAAATAACAATCGTACTACTTTCTGTATGGTTGGAAATTGTAAACTCCATTTGCAAATCCCTACAAGAGACAGAAGAGCTTGATCCAAACTTTGGATTACCTCTCATTGCTTCTTGGCTCCTGCAAAACCTGAATAGCTCTCTAATTAATCTCCGTGGACTAATCATGCAGTACCAAGCAACTTTTTTTCCATCCACAGTACTTCTAAGACAATATTTAACTTTGAAATTGCTTACATAAGCAACTGCCTTTATTTCTAGGGTTTTCTTTTCTTTTTTAAGGATATACTTCTGAAGATCAGTATGCTGAACAGATGCATTGTGGATAATCCATGGCCATTTCTAAGTGAAACATGGGCTTGTTTTGAGCTTTAAAATGTCTATTTGGAGTAATCTTAGTATCTATTCAGACATGCTGCAAGACCATTTGAAGCAACTTGTATTACCCTACTACAGGAGGGAGACATGAAACAAATAATAAATAGTAATTTATAGACACAAAATCTCCTTCACGATCAACTTCAAATTGTTGCTTTTTAAAAAAATAATTAAAAAAAATTACATGCTTTTAAAAATCAGATCTGAGCACTTAGTATTCATGTTTGGTCAAGTAGTATTCTGGTAGGAAAGGTTGTTATCCAGAGACCTGTAGTAGATCAGTCAGAGCTTCCTTCTGAAGAATCACAGAGGCATAAATGAAGATTTGCTAATATATCAGGTATTTTAAGGTGATAGTTAGGAGGTACAGTTTGGACAAGATACAAATTCATGCACACCTAGAGATAAAAAGACTCCAAAGAAGTTTTCCTCCTTCCTTCACATGAGGAACACTTTATCCAGAGCAATTATTGTAATTTTGATAAATGATAGCTGAACATGTCATGTTCTATTGCTTTACTGGGAGTTTAGGGCTTGACCTTATGTATGACAACAATGTTTATGGCTCTTGATATGAAATCAAAATGGAAATATGAATTCTCTAACTGCATTAAAAGAGAAAAATAAGAACTGAAGACTAAATATTTTCCAGTCAGTGTTTTACAAATTGTGGTCTAGGGACCACTAGGATCTCTACAAAAGATCAAACCAGAGTTTGAAAATTATGTCAATATTGAAATAAAGAACTAAGATCTACACATAAAGATTTCAGCTCATGTAAATACATATTAAAAGAAAAATAAAAAGGAGAAAAAAACGAGAAATAAAGAAATATCCAAAGTTTAGCTCATCTGTTAGAGGAGCTTTGATAATGTTAAAAAGCAAATTTTGTGAACTGAAACATACACAACTCTACAGTTTTGTGGTAGGTGTTTTCAAGGATGTCCAAACATTGCAGATTCCTCTCCTCTGCTAAATTCAATTCTGAAACAATAACAGTGGCTGCTATTAGAATAACAATCAACCACTTTTAGAGATGAAGAGAAGTAACCCGTTGACTGAAAACTGAAAAGGAGAGAAAGGAAACATTAGACTGAGCTCATAACTTGTAAAGAGTTTACAGATCTGACTGTGATTTCAAAGCCACAGTGTGGCTACCTTCACGGAAACCATTTGAAGACCCCTTTTTTATGTGTCAGGTGAAAGAGCTGAAAAAATAAAATGGTGAAAAAGGTTTTTGTAGAAATCACAAGGGAGAGGAAAAAACACAGCTTAGAAGTTCAAGAAAGTATGCAGGGCAAAGTTAATAAAGGGAAACAGGAAAGCTACATAATGATTATCCCATGTCTACCTCTTAGACTTTTTCATGAGAAACTGAAGTCCTTATTCTGTCTTTATGTCTGTGTGCCCCTGATGCCAAAAGACTCTGCTCCCCAATACACACAGAAACCTAATGTGTCACAACTTTAGCATCTACAAGAGTGATCTCCTAAAAACTTTGGAGACTAGGCCTCCCAGATCCTCCCAAAATGTGTAAGACACTAAAAGTCCTTTGCAGATTAAATGGACTCAACTTACAGTAATTACTGTGCAGACAATATTTTTTCCACCGTAGGAAATCGCTATTCCACATGGAACCTTGGCAGATGCAGATGCTGCTGCATTTTTCAAATCATGCCAAAGGAGAAGACTGAAGATTGCAGAACTGAAAATAGGTGATGAGAGATTTTCGCCATACGGGAGGACTGGACTGTCAATTGCTGGGGCGATGACTGCGTTTGGATGGCAAACAAGCAAGGACTGTCCCAATGTATCGAGTTTCTCTGTCTCTGCAGAGTGTGCTTGGATAGTACTATGATCAGACATAGCAAGTAATGCTAGCTTTAAGAGAGTGGAACAAAAAAATAAAAACAAACAAAAAAACAAGTGCTAGGCTTGTTTGAGGAGTCTTTCTCCTAATCCAGTTGGAAGAAGGACTGAAAGAAATGGGAGATACTTACTCATAAGCCCTGACATCAACAGCATTTAGTACAAAAATCTGTTACTTTTCTTACAAAGAGTACAAACTCTTTTTTTTTCTGTGACTTTTTGCATTTTTCTGCATTAGAACTTTCACTGTAGTTCTCCTCTCCTGACCTGTGCCATTCCTAAAACTTAAGCTCTCTATATCTGTAGGTTTTTTTTTGGTTCGTATGCAATTAACTCATTTTGGATGTTAACTGCAATACAGAACAGCTC
>VXBZ01005783.1:472416-525437 GCA_013399135.1 Heliornis fulica
GGGGGTTGTATGTTTGGGTTTTATTTTTGAGACTGCTTGTTTAACATTTCTTGTTATTTATATTCCACAAGAGACTTCATGTCTGGAATTGCCCATTGCCTTGGGACCCTATCTGACAGAAATCCAAGAGACCACTCAAAATATATCTGAAAAGGAAAAAAAAAACCAAAAAACCAAAAGAAATCTATTTGAAATCACCTTAACCAGGCAAAATACCAGTACCTAAAAGAAAATTTTACAAATCTGTGGAATCCAAGCATCACAAGATTTTTCTTTCTTTAAATACCTTTTTCTATTAAAAATCTACACCAACAGGCTGGTGGGACTCAGCCTCTAGTTCAATGGCTACCTGAATTTCCTTACATTTACTTGGCACATCTCTGACTGCAGTCTTAATATTTTTCTTTATTACCTTCAAATTGCTGCCAAGACTATCATGCTTGAGAACTATTTTCAACAATATTCAGATTCTTTTTTGAAGACTTAGTATAGAAATTAGTGCTGCAAAGTTTCCTGGATGCTAGTGACATGTTCTATGAACTTAATTGCCCTGAAACAAGTGACCAGAATGAAAGAGGAAATATACACCTAATTTTAAAAAAACCCAAACATATCAAGATACGACAGGGTTATACAAATAAGAACTACAGATTTTGGCAGAGAAACCAACAGAAATAGCAGAAAAAGTAAAAATGATACTATATCAGATGACTGGAAGACTTAAAAGAAATAAATCAATTTTAAGGACTTACAAAACTCCAAAACTGGTAAAAAAAATCCAAACCCTAAAATTCTTTTGGAAATGGAAAAACAGAATTGGAATGAAAAATAATAACAACATCTGTATTTAATATTCTAGGCTAGGAAATGTCTGCAAAAAACCTGCAGGTTGGTGAAATGGATTTTAACAAAAGAGAGGCATATCAGAACTTCCATTACTGCACAGGAGACAGAGTGAATAAACCAAACCCCGCAGTAACTCCACTTCTGTCTCGGGCCTCTTGAGGTTTATTACAAACAAACACCTCAAGGAGGGAAATACTGAAAATCATGGATAACCACAGACTGGTTTGAGACAGAAGGGACCTCAAAGATCATCTAGTCCCAACACTGCCATGGGCAGGGACACCTCCCACTAGCCCAGGTTGCTCAAAGCCCCATCCAGCCTGGCCTCGAACACTGGCAGGGAGGGGGCAGACACAGATTCCCTGAGCAACCTGTGCCAGGGCCTCACCACTGAGAAGAATTTTAAACTCATGTCTAATTTAAACATACCCTCATTAAGCTTGAAGCCATTCTGTCTTGTCCTATCACTACGCTACCTGATAAAGTGTCACTCTGCAGCTTTCTTGTAAGATCCCTTTAGGTACAGAAGGCTGCAATAAGGTCTCCCCAGATGCTTCTCTTCTCCAGGATGAAGAAGTCCAACTCTGAGCCTGTCTTCATAGGACAGGTGCTCCAGTCTTTGACCACCTCTGTTGATTTCCTTTCGACTCCCTCCAACAGCTCCATGATCTTGTCCCGAGGACCCCAGAGGTCATTGCAGTACTCCAGGTGAAGTGGCACCAGAGCAGAGGGACATCTCCTCAGGGCTGCTCTTAATCCATTTTCTGCCCCGCCTGTAGTTGTGCTTGGGATTGTCCTGGCCCATGTGCCCTTGGCTTTATTGAACTTCATAAGATTCACAAGGACCCATTTTTCTAGGCTGTCAAGGTCCCCCTGGATGGCATCGCTTTTCTCCAGCACATCAACTGTACCAAGCAGCTTGATGTCATTGGCAAACTCGCTAGGGGCGCGCTCGATCCCACTGTCCATGTCTCCAACAAAGACGTTAAACAGTGCCTGTCCCAGTAGTGCCTCCTGCAGAACGCCACTGTCACTGGTTTTGATTTGGACATTTGAATGTGACAGTTCAGCCAATTCCTTATCCATGGAGTGGTCCATCTGTCAAACCTATATCTTTCTAATTTACAGACAAGGATATTGTGAAGGACAGTGTCAAATGTTTTGCATCAGTCCAGGTGCAAGAAAATTAACTCTATCCTGGGCAAAACCAGCGTAACGATAAATTTCTTAAAAAAACTTGTGACAGTTTTCTCAGTACAAGAAGTGAAGGATTTCCATTTAGAGGATGAAAATTTGACAGATTATTTAATAGTAGTGCATCCCTTTCATTCTTCTTTGCTAAGAAATTAATTACATTTGTATTAACATACCAAACCACCTCAGCCTACATTAAAGAAAATGGGTGAAGTTGAGATTTACCAGATCAGAAACTACTCCTATGATACAATCATTCAATAATTTAGGTTGGAAGGCCCCTTTCATGACAGGGACAACTTGAAAGCTGCATTAGGTTTCTCAGGGTTGATCAACAAGAACACTAGTTACAGACACTCACTGCTTAAACGAGTAAAAACTGAGTGTATCAGTACTTGGTTCAGACTAACTAGAAAAAAGAAGGTTGAATAGATTTGAGCTATTTTGTTTATTTAACAAGTGAAGCACAAATTGGAGAATAAAGATGGCAAAAATGCAGAAACATCAGTGTGACCAGGATCACCTCTAAAATTGTTGGAAAGGGTAACAAAAGATAACTGCAGTACTAAGTTGTAATTAACAGCTGTGTATATGTGATTATTAGATAACAGAAGCAGCTCTATAATAGAAGCCTTTAAGCAGAGGTCTTTCATAAAACAAGAGAAAGTTTTCCTCTTCATGCACTATATCTATCCAATTAACTATCTGTATAAGAAGAATATATGTGTGTATATATATATATGTATGTAGTTAATTAGGTCTCAAAGTATAACCTCATTAACTGAGGAAGATTTCAGGTAAAAGTTACAATTAAGAGCAAAGTATCTGATGAAAATAAAGAGCATTCTAGATGGGACCCAAGCAGCAGCTTAGTGCCAGGACCAGTAGTGGTTTCAAGAACTCTGACCAACCAAAAATCAGCTATCAAGATTTGAACTTTACAGGTTAGAAAACTTCTAATAGTTTAAGTAAGAAGTGATAAAGAAAAATTGCAAGCACCATATCTGGCAATTCTGTAGGTGAAAGAGAGGCCAATGTACATGTCCTGTAAGGAAAAATCTTTTCAACAAATGTGATGTTGCCAACTGTCAGGCAGGCCTTACTGTGAGGGAATGGCATGGATGCTATGTGCTTTTCTTGGGAAAAAAAACATAGCTGGGATCTTAGCACTCCAACAAAATCACATTGTACTGGAGACTTCAGTATTTTATTTTTTATAAATCAGTGGTCATGTTGGACAGCAGCTGACTGTGCCCCAAGTATCTCTAAAGGGCATATGTCCTCACAGTTAGATAGATTTTCAAATCACTACTTTACTCTCATTTCAGAGTCTTGATGTCTTGCAGTCACTCAGGACACATAAAGCTGACATACATACTACAAAACAAACAGGAGATAAAACGAACTGCCATGTTTTATACAACCTTATTTGGTTAAAAGTAATTGTTGAAAGCTGTTGCATGACTATGGGAGTCCATCTTCATTTCCATATTACCATGGTACAAATCTGCTAAAACCAAATACTTGATAACTGTACTGAAAGTCAGAACTCCTTTTGGCCAGAGCATTTTTTTTTTCCTGTATCTGGTCACTTCCAGACAGCTAAATGGACACATAGAATACTACATAATAATTCTCTGATTCAGAAATATTTGTATCCCATTTAACTTGTATGTTTGTACTTACTGACAGTTCTAGTCACACAGGCAATTTTTCACAAGAGACTGTCAGAGTCTCTCATTGCTGCTTCCCTAACACTTCCAAATAGCTTAAATATTCAAAGTCTGGACACCAGCTCCTAATCTTTAAAAGCTGCCTTCTCAAAAGGCCAGCTCCAAGGAAGATGGGTGTCTGGCTTACCACAGGGTTTCCCAGAGATGTGACAGTATGACCTATTTGCAAAAGGAGTGTAAAAGAGAAAAGCAAACAAACAACATGATCTGGCGGGTGCAGGTACGCCCGTTTTTTCCGTGTTGCCTGTTCTGCCCGCTTCACATTGAAGCATTGCTTGTCTTGCTTCCCTCCTGCTAGAGATGTGGGCAATTAGCTCTCTAGCTTCTGGGTCAGTGACTGACATATCCTGCCTGATCTACCTCAACTGGATGACAGACCTTGGGCAATGTGACTGCAGACCATCTTTATCATGTACTGCTCCCCAAGATCATACATCTGGAGAATTACAAGTTTCGACTGTCTCGGTGCTATAGAATATTTCTGGTTGAAATTTATGCAATGGAGACTGAGATACTTCATTACCACGTTCACAAGCATTTTTATTCATTTTGGAAAGTCTTTGTTTAGGTTTGTCTGGTTTAGTTCCATCCTGAGCTGTCTTCAGCTCTGGCTGCACTGAACTTTCTGAGCAGCATATGGGATTTACACAGCCTCAGTGGTGGCTTCAGGAAAGCTGGAAAAGATAGACTCTCAAATTCAGCTTGTCAGCTTCTCCAAAGCATTTAGAAGCCAAGAGGTTCTTCCTCAGTTAAACCATCTGCTACTGAGCACCTCTCTTTCCATATACTTGCTGGTAGTTTTGTAAATGTTAATTATTTGTGAGAGGGATTTCTTTTTCTCTTCCAAGTTTCTTTTCCAGCCCCACCTCTTCTACAGCTCTTTCCTTTAATGGTAGTTATGGAAAAGTCTGCTTCCCACTCATAATGTAATACTTGATGAATTTGCAGATATTTCAGAGACTGTTACTTAATTTGTTGAGCAGTCTTTCATTGTCTCTCTTCCTAATTTTGAGGCCCATTGTCTTCATTGAGTGAACAATCAGCTCCTGACAGACAGGAGGCTTTTATTATGACCATATGCCATGCCTTGCAATACTGATACTGTGTACATGGTGCCAGGTGTCTTAATAACTTTCTTATTTTCCCAAAATTTAGTGTGCCAACAAGCCTTGATTGATTCAAATAGTAACAGTAACTATTTCTTTGCTTCTGCCAAAGCTCTCAAGGCCTCCTCAATATACAGAATTGTACATTTTTAAATAAGAGATTGATCAAACAGAGCTACTATGGGAAGGACTTTACACCCTTTAAATACTGCAGGACTCGAGGAACATGGACTACTGCAATTTATATTGAAGGTTTTCAATTTCTGGTGGTGGTTACTGAATTCAGAAAGCCTCTCACTGTCTTTTCCCCCGTGAGGTTGGGGATAATAGTCACCACCCTATCAGGGAAAAGTTACCCCTTAAAATATCAAGTCAGCCTCCACCAGTCAGTACTGATCTCATACCTAGCTCCTTGTAACACAATCTGTGCTCCAGAAGATAGCTTTTCTCCATGGCCTCTGGTCTCCCCTTGCTTATCAAAAACCTGGAAGACTCTTTACAGGCTTGACAGAATTACTACTAGTTAAAGCTCAAAACTGTCTTACCTGCTTCTGCATATCTCCTGCCTTCCTTATGACTTTTCCAGTGGTTCTAGCTGGGTCTGCCTGCCTCTATCTTGCTTCCTTTCTGGACAAAGAGCAGTCAAAAAATGCTTTTCTATTTTTGCCACCTGGACAGTGCTCTCAGCATCAAAGGCTTGACTTTACTTCCATGTCTTTTCTACACTTAACCAAATCCATCACATTTCTGCCACCATGTATGCCACAAAGAGTTTGAGTGTGTGAAGGAAGAGAATCTCATAACACACAGTTCTTCTCAGGGACGCAACTGTATTATTTTGAAGCAGAACTGAAATGAAAACACAAAGAGTACAGACTGACATGTTTAGGAGCACCTACTGCTTTCTCAGTTGCTACCCAGAAATATATTATTTTTCAGTCTTTTCTAAGCCTCTTCAACTGGTTGAGGAAAGTGAAGCTTAGTCTCCAGTTTTACTGCTGACATATCTCAATTGCCTCCCAACAGGACAGAACAGCCTAGGTGTGGCTCACTTTTTCAGAAACCACATACCTTTCAGAAATTACAAAGATATTCTTGATGCAATACACAGCAATTCTAGCCCATCTTTTGAGTCTTGGAGTCTCTTTTTAGGTATCACAATTTCTTTTATTTCTTCCCCCCATGTCTCTGCCCTTCCCCTCTGCTTTTTCCTCCTAGGAGCTGCTGGTCACAAGTACATGAGCAAAGAACCAACACCACAGATTAAACCACATATCGCCTAAAAATAATACTTCAAGATGGGTTCTATGAAGAATTTTGTGATGTGTTACCAATTTAAGGATAATAATAGAAAAGGGCAGTTTATCCAAAACAAAAAAATCTAATTTCCAAACCCAATAGATGGTGAAAACAACATGTCATTCATTAACATTCTGATGCAATCAAACAACACAAAGGACAAGTGGATTTCTGCTCTAAATTTCACCACAAAAAAACAATAGCAATTTTTTATGAGGTTTGGGTTGTTGTTTTTTTAAAGAATGGTAATGATTATTGGGACTAATAGCATGAGATGTTTGCCATCAGTTCCATATCACTGACTCATTTTTAACTTGCCATCTATTTGAAGACACTGAAAGAAAACAACATACATACAAAAAATGTATCTTTCCTCTCCATGGTGCAATGGAATAGTCAAGCTTTGTACAGTGGCCTTGCATTTCAACATTTGAATGAGCATCTATATAAATAAAGCAAGCAGCCTACATCAGTTCTGCTGAGCAAACTTAAAATCCAGAGACAGAAAACTGCATAAAAACCTTGATTTCACATGTAGGTTAGTATTTCTTGTCTTCATCTTTTTCCTTTCTCTGCTAAACTGAAGAATTTTTGAGAAAAAGCAGTACATTTTATTACTTTCAACTGTTAACCTTTCTGGTCACTACTGCAGTTTGTCCAGACCATAAATACCTGGAAATTTCCTAATAATTCCTCAGATTTGTCTTACCTGTTGACTTAAAAGAAAGCAAAATGAAAGTAAACCTTTTTCCTATCAGAAAAGGATTAAACCAAATTTGTCTTTATATGTGTTTTCATTTGAAATGGCAGACAGCTGATAGCCTAAATTAGTTGGAAGATTATTTTATTTCATTACCTTGTGTCAGGTTTTAGGTTTTCCACTGTAGAATGAGTTTGGTTTGTAGTGATAATCGATTTCTCCTTCTCACCATCACTTGCTCCATTTTCAGTTGATACAACCTCATACTCTGGAAAATTACAGTGAAGAGAAATTTGCTTAAATAACAGCTCGTACTTGAGTATCTTCATTGCTCTCTCCCCCCTTTTCTGATTTCCACTCCTACTGTCTAATAGGCCGTAAAGACTTTTTGTGTCTACCAATCTGGACATCAGTATGCTAAAATGGGTAGGAAAGAGATCCAAATCCAGATTGTTGAGTGCCTAGTCCCTCATCCTTCCTCATAATTCAATTATGGGGTAGAGAGGATACTCAACATATCTCACCTCTGTCTAACAGTGAACTAGTGACAAAATTCCAAACACTAATAAGTGTAAGCATTCTGCAGTATGCACAAAAAGTATCAGAGATGAAAGTGCAGTTTCTGAATGCTTAAACCTTGACTAAGAAGGAGACCTGTAGTTTTAAGATTTCCAAAGGAAACTTCTCAGCAAACCTGGATTGTGCATTTAGGGAATTTGCCACTTTAGAATGAAATAACTTTATATAACTTCAGTTCTGTATTTATGTAATATATAAAAATATATGCATACACAATATATATACTTTATATATTTATATAATTTATATACTTTCTTTACATCTCACTGGGATGTATCATCAAGTGCAAGCCACACTCTGAACCTGGAATTATCAACAGATGTTTGGGAAAAAGATATGCTCTCGTCATAGTCCTGTCCAAGGTCTCTCTATAGCAGGCAACCCAACCTCTGTCACAATTTTTAACAATCTCTTCTAATAAACACACTCAGTGTATTGCCAATTTTCCTCTCTTTGTAAAGAAATTCACACCTCTGCAGCCCCTTCCTCAAATCTGTCTGTAATAACAAGTCCAGCTTTGCAGCAAAGCAAGATGTTTTCAAAGAACATTTGCAAGGAATATTTAGATCTACAGCACAAAAATAAAGCAGGAATTATTTTGTGAGGACACTGGCCACCTGTCAACAGCTTCAAAACCTGAAGAAAACAACTTTCCTGTTGCATCTAATGATGCTATTTTTTACTTCATAACTGAATGTTAGTAAGCTGTAGGGCTTTTTCCCCCCCTCCTTCTAAATCTTTTAGTTCTCAATACAAGAAAAAACATTTGTTGTAAGCACAGAAAGATGAAACATCTGCAATGAGGTTTGGTGTTAAAAAGGAAAAAATCTCTCAGTTACCTCTGGACTCTCAGATCCTCACTCCTAGTAAACATAGGAGATGTGTATGTAAATGAGCATACACATATGAACTGACCTGATTTTTACCTTAATTGTGCAACTATAGCTTCCTTTGCTCTCTTCTACACAAAATGCACCTGTCAAAACTGCTGGAGTTAATTATCAAAGACAATGTTTCAATTAACTTTAAATACAGAGCAGATACAACTAAAATTCCAAGCTTCTGAATGACAGCAATTCAATCTGAGCACATACACACACATGTGAATTTCAGAACCCCTGCAACAGCTTCAAAGGAACCCCTACACAGCATTTTTTTTGTTTACCTTGTAATGGACTCAGTTATTTAAAGCATATACAAAGTAACAAAGAGCTTCAAAATAAGTTATTGTGTCAGAAAGTAAGCAGGGAGGAAGGAATTACTGCTGATACTGAGCATTTAGAAATTCCCATGTTCAGAACGCCTTGCCTGGAACAGTCACCCATGAACACCGAAAGACCAACTGCTGCCTTTGAAAAGCAAACCCACAGACCTGCAGGAATGGGTGTCTCAGGTGAGAAAGACTCAGTTCCTCTCAGGGAGGAAAACAATAAGTAGAGGGCTTTTACTTTAGATCATTGTTCAAGTGGGACCCAATGCAGTGACCAAAGACATTATCATTGATAGTATATACCTGTGTAAAACACATCTGTGTTCTCTTTCTGTATATTTCCTTTCTGGAAACAAAGACCTTTCCACGAAGAGCTAAGTGAACCATGGAGAAAAACAAACAAACAAAACCCTAAACCAAAGCAACAACCATGCAAACGCCCTTATTAGCCCTAATTAAGCCTCATTAGGAAAATTATGTTTATTAGGAAGCATAGGAAAGAGCATGGATATCTAGTGCCTTATGTATGTCCAGACAGAGAATGAATAGATAACTTTGCAGCTACTGAATCTTTCTGCCTTCTGGCAGCCCTGAGTCAGTATGTGATTTGAATGTTTCAATCTACTGGAGTTGGAAAACAGAGCACATGTGAATGGCCATACAAAGGTGCATGCACACACTCCCACAAAGCACTACTAAGTGCATTCAGTACCTGTGTGTTACTCAGTGTGTGAGTCACAGTGCACAAGACAACAAACAGCCCTACATTTTTGTGGCAATATGACAGAAGCAGCAATTACCAGAAAAATGGTCTTGGTTCTTGGCATTTGCAGCCATCAGGAAAACAAGGAGGCAAGCTTAATCACTGCTTTGGTAATTATTTGTCAGACCTTTTCATTCCTGAAGTAAAGTCCTGGTTCTAGAAACACCCAATACAAGGGACCTCCTTGTGCACAGCTAATAGTCAAGCAAAGTAAGTGTTTCAAAAGTTAAATTTTCTCTTATTTTCTGTTTCCAGAGTTCTATCTGAATTGGTGCATTGAACAAAAGATGTGATGCCAAAATGAGATGATTAAGAACACATGTATAAACTACAAAAATAAAAAGAGATGACAGAAACTTGATTTAAGCCTTCTAAACAAGTAATTTCATGCTGTTGCCAATATGAAGTAATCAGTTTTCAGAAAATGGAATTTAATGCCTTCTCTTGAATTCAGAGTGTCCTCAGATGAGTTGTTAACTGAGCGATTTTCTGAAGTTAAGATGACTGAGACTAGCTCAATGAGAGCATTTGTGAGCCACAGAGTTTGAACAGTTTGCATTACACATTGAAGTTTAAAGGAATAAAGATGGTTCTTATGGGAAAGCTGTTACATTTAGATAGGATAACTAGTTTCTCTTGGTGGAGGAAAATGAGTACTAGTCATATACTCTGCAGAAATTTTTCATCTTTTCTGGAATGGGGAAGGGTATTACAGGATAATTTTATAGAAAAGAAATTTCATGTAAAGTTAGCTTTTACAAATGCTGATTACAACTGCTCAACGTCTCAGAAGAAGCAGTGAATATTGCTTGCTCTGTATGTCACAACACACACTGAAAAACAAAATCAATAGTATCAGAAGGCAATTAGGAATTGCTCTCTTGATTAGATGATGCATGCTGACAGGCTTGCCAGCTATACTGGAAACGTTTTTCTCTTTTTTGCAGTACAAATAGTTGTGCCACAGTAGGGTCATTAAAATAGTTGAGAAAAACAGCAGGTCTACTTCCAAGAAAACATGCAGGCTAAATGATGTTATCGGATCAAATCAAGCTAAGAACTGGTCAGTGTAGGAGGCCTCCAAGTGACAACAGCAACCCAGAGGCTTTTTCCTAAACAAAAGCATCTCAGAGCTGCCTGGAATGGGAAGTGTTCACAGAGCACCTATCCTCAGCCTAATTTCTAAGGTTAGCAATAAACTCACACTTCCTTATCTTCCAGGATGAAGCACAACCAGGTGGAAAGCAAACCAGGTAATCATTCTTCTCTCCTGTTGGTACTTTTTATTAGCCTATAGTCTCTTTTTATTCCTCTTCTAATCCAGCAGAAGGGCTAACTCTTTGTCTTTCTCAGAAGACAAAAAAAATGTCAGGCTAACTTTTGTATTTAAAAGTGTCCCATTGGTTTTGCATTCATTATTTTTCAAAATAGTGGGAAGAGCATGACAGAGTAGAGGCTGAACCTAGTAATTACTTGTAGAAAATCAACAAAGCACAATTTGGGGAAGAGAGTGGCCTTCCTTGTGACACTCACTTAATTATATCCCTGCACTGAAATCTCTCATGACATGAATAAACGGCAACATCTGAAAACACAGAATCACAGACCAGTTTGGGTTGGAAGGGACCTCAAAGATCATCTAGTTACAACATCCTGCCACAGGCAGGGTCTTACAAAAGATTTATTCTCAGTACAATAACCTTCCTTTCGAAATGAAAAAAAAAACCAGATTCTTTTAACATAGAGAACTTAGTGACTCTACATTGGGTAGAGAAATTATTATGCTAGCAGAGTTCTACTGGCTTACTAGATGGATGTGAGGTTCTATTGTGTCTGGCCCACCAATCAACAACACCTTCAAGTCAAGGAAGATGTCTACATTATGTATATGCATCTATATAATGACCACTGTCACATTGCTGGAAATTCTTGACTAGATCATACCAGATTCAGTACACAGAGAAGCCAGAAATTAAGAGAAGATCTAGTCACAGTTCTTCAATTTCTTTTTGTGCCATCACTGACACCAATTGTATGGTTATGAAAATCTTTTTCTAATCTAGCAGCCTTTTCTTATTCTCACTGGAGTTGATAGTATCACAAAATAAAACACTGGAGTGTAAGTCTCCCTTAGGATTCAAATATTTTTTTAAAATGGCGTAAAACCACTGTGAAAATAAACAAATAAATAAAGAACCCAAGCTAGAGATACTGTATTCTGATACAATGGAGGAAAGGAATCAAACCAACCAGTAACAGTGTCATTGTCTGGTTTTTCCCAATCCAATATGACGAAAGTCGGACAACCCTCAACAGTCACCACTGTGAGGTTGGTTGGAGGATTTTGTGGAGGACGAGTAGGTTCTTCCTTGCTTCCAGCTTCTTCTTGTGGAAAATGTTCAAGAGAGCTTGTGATAGAGCAAGGTACATCATCATCTTTCTTCATATACTTAACATGGGGGGCTGAGAATGATAGGAAAGAGGTGTTATTCAATAGATTGTTTTTAGAAAACGTCAATGTCATTTCACCTAGTGCATATGTTGTTTTTCTTATATTCCCTCAAATAAAAATACCATTGCTATTAAAATCCTACCTTGGTACCTTGGTTTGCCTGAAGAATCTGTTTCTGATGTAGGACTGGAACTGAAGACAGTTGCATCAACTGTGGGAAACACAGTTATAAATAATTTGCAATAAATAAAAATTTTCAGTGTTAGAAATGCAGCATTTCCCAGATTATTTGGGATTTTAAATCATGGTAAAGCTCTTCCATGGTAGATCTTTGCTGACAGATCTGTCTTTCCTTTTAAGGTCTTCATTTTGGCTGTGATACACCATACTTGCCTCCTAGTATAGAGATAGCCATAATCAAAATGACAGAATTTGTAACTGCTGCTGGATTCAATTCATGCAATAGATGACAAATGTTCTTTAGACCCTTTAAAAAGGATCTTTTTCACTGTATTGGCTGTTTAGCTTGGAGCTTGTTTCATGTTCACAGAATGTATAGCACTATTATGTTGGCACATCAACTACTCCAAAAATAGTGACAAGGAATCACAAATTGTGTCTCCTGAGTGTAAAACCTCAACAAAATTTGAAGGAAAGTGCAGACAAATACACTGGTGAACAGAAATGTGCTAAAGCTGTCAGGATTCATGACACTAGTGTTATAATAAACAGCCAGCATACTGAACATATTCTTCTCTTAAGGTGTAAATACTACAGTGGACCTCAATGGAAAAAACACAATAAATCCACGAGCATCTTATAATAAACCTTGCATCCAGCTAGCTTCATGATTTCTATAAGGAGAAAAGACTTTCAAAATTACTATAAATCCAGGAAAATTAGAAACAGCATCATTTAACACAATATACCTGGATATATTGGCTCAAAAATTCTAAGCAAACCCTCCCCCAAACCCATTCTTGTATGCCACTTTGAGGAGTTTTAGTTTTGAAGTTGTAGTTAACTTCCAATTTTATAACAGGCAAATTAATGGCTGCTATGTTTGCCTTATTACTTCTTTTTTTTACTTATATGGTGGCAGTTAGTGTCAGATAGCTAGAAGGAGATGACAACCATATTGATCACTACCAGTCATTTTGAATTTATGTCCTATGCAAAAAGAAATAGTCAGGAAAAGAAGTCCCTTATCTACTCCTCTCACAGATTTAAAGTAGCCAACAAATAGTATTGAAAGTCTATTGATTTCTAGGAGGATGAAAGGGCCAAATTGTTCTTATTTACCAAGGTGTGCAAGATGAACTCTGTCAAGTTAGAAAATTCACTAATGGCATAAAGAAAATCAGACCAACCCCAAACAGAATACATATATAAAACACACAATGCATCAATATATTTTAGGGAAGGGTAGGAAAAGAATAAAATGAAATCTTTTGTGCTCATGAGAACAAACCAGACCAAACCCAACGAAACAAGAAACTCAAACAGAACTGTCTGTAATGACTTACCATAATACTCTGGAGTTGCAAAAGCTGTTGGCGTCTTATATGATGTTCCTGTCCTCACAGGTGTTGTTGGTCCCGTGGGTTTAGCTGCAGTGGCAGGAGAAGGAGATTGTGGCAACAAGGCATTCACTTTCTCAAGCGTGAAACAACTTTCTGATTTTCTCAGAGAGCTCAGATTTGTGACAACCGATTCACGAAACAAGTACTTTCATTTAAAAGATGATATTCCCTCAAAACTTAAGTAACAGCTTCCAGATGGATTTAAAAAAGTCCCAAGTTGTTCTTATTGCCAGTACAACCTACTCCTGAAACCTCGTAAGAAAATTCTGTACTGCTTGGACACTGTCTTGGAGGACTTCAGTCAGCTAGAGTATGACCTGATCTAATGCACAGAACCATACTACAGAGACTGGTAAAAGGATGCAAAATGCTCAGCACTGAAATCTGTTACTCAAATACAAGAGCCCATTTCCTCATGAGCTGTAAAACAGAATAGCTGAAGTCAGCAACTGAAACTTGGATTCTTCTCTCAAATATAGGTAAGGTCCTTTCATTCCTATTCTCCATAGAACATATACATTAGCAAGGCTGGAGCTGGAACATGTGTAACAATAAGCAAGGAGTCCTTACTTATGGTCTGTGATAAGAATTTAACCACAGAATAGTATCAGAGCTTCCACTAAATGAAATTAAGATGCACTTCGAATGAAGGTATGAAAAATGCAACCAAGTCAACATTTACAACACTCTGTGACCTAAGGGGGATGGGGAGTGGGGAAGAAATGTTCTTTATGAACAGATCTATTCTGTGGTTTGTATAGAAATTGATTGATAAAAGGCACTATTATCTCCCATAATGAAATAGATACTTTTACAATTATTTCAGATTATATGACATTGCTTTTACTCCTCAGCTATAATCACCTAAGAAAACAATTTTCTAAGAGGCAAACTACCCATGATGAAAGATGTCTTGATTGTTTTCAAAACAGCTGTAAAAGATAAGAACTGCAATCAGAAAACATAGAGTTACTCCTGGATAACCACTGCATCACCCTGAAATCTCAACCCCCAAAATGTCAGGAATTATGTAATAGTTACCTTCCATGCATATATGATGGAAAAACATGGTGACTAAAGGGAGAACTCTGGTGAACCAAGTTTAAAAGAACAAAAATCCCTATCCTCAATTAATTTCCTTAATAAAGTAGAAATATATTAAGGTCACACTAGACTCCAGTTTCAGAAAGGTTCTGGAACACTCTTGTTTTTTTTTCTTTTCCATCCAGGAGACTTTCAATGTCTGCATAGAAACCCTCCCATAACACTCATCCACTGGATTAAGAAAAGATCCAAGTAAGGAATTAATTACAGTGCTAATGAGAAAGAGAAACAGGACAGAATTATGAAAGGGAAAATCCAAGAAGAAAATAAAGGCAAAGTTTTCCTGTTAGCACTGTGGAACAGTCTCTCCAGGGAACCAGAAGCAACTCAATTATAATGTTTAAAACTAGGCTGGACAAAACACTAGGAAACACAGGAAAAGGAAAATCTTCTGTTGGCCACATAAGGAGGAAACAGATCATCTAAACAATTTATTCCATCTTGAATGCCTAGGAAAGTATGGTAACTGCTGACTACCACATAACCTGGACACCAGTTTATGGAAAAAGGTTGAAATTTCAAAACACTGGCAGACTAATTAGACATTCAATGGAGAAAATTAACATGGTATAAATTTCAAGCAAAAGAAAATGCATCAACTTCCTTTTTATGCTACAGCTTAAGACTGACATCGTCTTACATCTGTTGTAGGTATTACTAACGAAACGTCACCAATCAACAGCAAGTACAGATACATTTCAATCTTATCTATACATACTAATTTCAAGATATCATAGATTAAAGAAAAAAAGTGTATACTATGAAACCTCCTATACTCTGCTACTGAGTTCACTATTATCTCACACAACAAAATATTCATGCTGAAAATGCTGAGAGATACCTGGACTTCCTGGTTTACCAGTCACAGTATTTGGAGGCAGAGGTTTCCTTCGCATTGGTGTAGGCTTGACAGGAGGTATGGGAGGATGCTGAGGGCCAGGTGGTGCAGTTACTGATTGACATTAAAGGACAGCGTTATTATTTATTTAACCTCAAATTCCATAAAACCAGAAACCTATTACAAGTTATATACTGACTTCTCAAACAATGTTTTCATGATTTAGTATCAGAAGCAAAGAGGTAAGTTTAGAAGCTGAAATTAGTTGTATTTTCAGCCTTAAATTCTTTGTGAAGTTTGTGCCATATAGTTTTAAACAAAGCTTAGACTGAAACAAATGTAGCTGCTTTGGGATTTTGTACAAGTGTTTCATTGATTCATTTTTGGTGTAGTTACTCATGTCTGTCAGCAGTATTCTTTTGGCAGCCAGCAGTATATTTCTTCCCATGACAAACATCACCTCAGTATACCTGGAAACATCTTTGGTATCCTGCTTACAAAAGTTTGATCTTTTATACTTTCTAGCTGACAAAACCAGTCACCCTCAGCTTGAAGCAAAAGATGGAGCCACGGGGCTGTTATTAGGGATGTTTTGTCCTACACCATTCAAAAGTGAAAATTCACACAAAGTCACCGTCATTTCATGCACTGACATGAGTAGAGACAGTTATGGTGTTAGAAACACGTAAAGCACCCAACTAGGTTGTTTCAATGTGCAGTTCCAGAAAATATGCATTAAATTGATCTGGTGAGGTCCTTTTACAGCAAGGTCTGAAAGAAGAACCCAATCTCTTAATGCATACTTACAAAATTTACTGTGTTTTCCATGCAATATTAAAAGGATTTTATTATGCAAATGAAAGGCAAATAATAAAATAGAATTCTTCCACTATTCACTTTTGCACTTCTTTCCTTAGGAAAAAAAAACTCAGCAGATATGTGCAACACATTTATGTAACAGAAGACATTTTGTACCTAATGGGAAAATCCTGAAGAGTAATTTCATTCTTATAATGCTGCCAATGTCAACAAATACACTAAATGCCTGATACTGAGTTACTGGCTGCACAGATTACCTTGAGCCCTACATATCAAGACCCTATAAATAGAGTGACCGTGGGTGAGGAGCAAGTAGATCCAAAGACTCATTTGGGAAAGCCTTTTTAGAAAAGCTTACAGTATGCAAACAGGAACATCTCTATGTTTCTCTCTGTTCTCTTTTTCTCCTTGGCTTTTACAGATGTTTATAGAACACAAGTTTAAAAAATATATATGGTATTATCCATTATTAATTTCCCCCCCTGCCCATATTTAAGGAATGAGGCTGCCCATGATATTTATGGGGTAAAAAAATTACAAGTATTGACAGGTTAGTAGCTTATCACATGTTAGTATCACATATTCTGATCAACTCAACCACAACACTTACCTGCAAGTGGAACATTACATTCAGAGGACTGTCACAGTTGAATCTACTATGCTACTTTGGAAAAACATGAATCTGCACTCTTCCATTCTATTTCCACAACAGTTTGGGTGATGGTTTATGATGGTGCCAAATCTAATTAATAACGTGCAGAAATTGGACTTGTAAAGTAGGACACACAATAGAATTTAGGTGTTTTGCGACAGCATAGATTCTTGTGAGGACAGCAGCATGATGAACTTTTAGGATTTATTGAATCTCAGAGGTTCTGTGTGCTGGCAATGTATTCCTTGACTCTGACACTCTTCATGAAAAAGAAAGGCATGCAGCCTCCTAGGCCAGACTCTTAACACATCAAGGTTATTTCTTGTGTGTTGTATCTTTTTCATTTCCAGTAAGTAGCGCAGATGTAAATTTTTCAGTAAACACACACTAAGTTTTCCATAAATATATTTAAAAGAAAAGCCAAATAGTGCCTAACTTACAGGAATATCTGATTAATCAGTCTCACTGCTTTGCCTGATAAGATCATGAAACAGATCCTCCTAGAAGCTATGTCAAGGCATATGGAAGACAGGGAGGTGACTAGATACAGTCAACATGATTTTACAAGGGCCTGACTAATCTGGTGGCCTTCTAAGATAGCTTCAAAGCTCTAAAATCTTATCTTTAAACATCAAATGTCATGAGCAAAAGCAGATGTGGGTGTTACTTCAAATCCACATACATAAAAACATTCCAGTCTCTACAAACAACAAGTTGGATTTACCTAAGTATATACCATTGCCTGATATTCAGTAAAAATAAACCCAGAGCACCAGCCTTGTTCTCAGTTTACAGTCTACATGCAGATATTACTAACAGTATATCAAACTGGCCTTCATCTTTGCAAAGTACAATCTTCAGATTTAATAAATTTTAAAAATATAAAACATTAGAACTCAGCATAGGCTCTCATCTTCATTTAGGTATATTTGGTGCAAAGAGAGTTCATAGAATCATAGAATTGTTAAGGTTGGAAGAGACTGTTAAGATCATCCAGTCCAACCATTAATTCAGCAGGGATTAGAAGCAAGTAATACTTTATAAATAAGTTAGGTGCATATCTTTTTATCTATTTTTAAATCTAGTAGCATGTTTTCAAAGGAAATCCAAGGGTAAACCCCAAAATATTTTATTTTCAGTCAGCTTTTATGGCAGCAATAAAGGCAGCTAAAATGGAGAATCACAGACAGGTCCTGAATATCTCCAGAAAAGGAGACTCCACACCTGCCCTGGGCAGCCTGTTCCAGTGCACCATCATCCTCACCATGAAGAAGTTGCAGAACTTCCTGTGGTCCAACTTGTGACCATTGCCCCTTGTCCTGTCCCCACAGGCCACTGAGAAGAGGTTGGCCATCTCCCTCTGTCTCCCACACTTCAGATATTTATAAACATTGATGAGATCCCCTCACAGTCTTCTCTTCTCCAGGCTGAACAGCCCCAGNACCCTTCTTAATGCACCCAGGATCCCATTGACTTTCTTGGCCACCAGGACACACTGCTGGCTCACGGCCAACCTGTCATCCACAAGGACCCCCAGGTCTTTCTCTGCAGAGCTCCTCTCCAGCAGGTCATCCCCCAGCCTTTACTGATGAAACAAGATCAAGTTTTGGCTGTGCTTAGGAAACAAAGTAATTCTCTATATGCAAGAGTGTTGACATGTTTGTAAGTACGTTTGTGTATATACACGTGGCATACAAACACTCTATACCACAACTCTTTAGCTGAAACAGAAATGTTCTAAGCAGCTCACTAGAAACAAAAGTGAAATACAAAAAGTCTGTTGTTGAATGACTATTTGGGGAAGCTGTTTCTCAGTAAAAGCATTTTGACTGTTTTGAAAATATGATAGCAAGACTTGGAAGAAAACTAAAACTGACAAGACTGTTACAGCACATGTGAAGAAACCTGTAACCTTATTTGCTCCACACTGTTATTTTGCCTCAAGCCTAATGTTCTGGTTTTCCCAACAATACTAATATACAACAAAATTTTCTCATAAATGGGAGAACAATTTTCTTATGCATTCACCTTACTCTCCCTCACTATGTAGAAACTGATAGTATGTAAAAAACCTCAAATCTGCATTTACAGTATTTTGGCTGTTTGAACATAAGGATACAATTTTGTGGTGGTAATTTTTAAAATACTGCATGCATTACTAAGTAGTGACCTTAATATATTTCTATTTTTATCTCTTTTTGTAGCAACCTGGAGCCAAGAGAAGGTATACAGATGAGGATGACTAAAAATATTTTTTTTCCTTAATGAAGATGCTTTTTATGTAGGAAACTTAGTGGTTTTATTTTTTTAATTGTTAAAATCTGTGATATTGTCTTCATTTATTAACCTTACCAGAAATTGGCTTTTCCCAGGTATCACTGTGTTCCTCCAAAGGTTTTTCCACCTCCACACCAATTTGTCTGGCAATATCCTCAGGTGTATATACATAATCTGTGAAACAAAGGAAATTAAATAAGTATCTACGGTGCAGTACCAAGTCACTTGTCTACAGATTAAAATGTTCATAGATTCTTACAGAAGGCAGAATTCTCCTTATCCTCAAAATGAATGTCTAGAGCAATTCTGAACCAAACTTATACCATGTTTGGAGCCCTGGAAGCAATGTGTACATAACAGTTTGTATATGAGTCCTACTTTGAATCAGATAAACAGATTTTTAAAAAACTGAAGTAAATGCATTAAAAAAATCAACACAACTGCTCCTGGTATGGAACAACTATTTCATATTCTGATATTTATAGGAGAGTCAGACTATTACTATGCTTTCTCTATACAAAATAAATATATTTACTTTATAAAAACTCCATATATGGTAGAGTGAGATGTATTGCAAGAAAGAAAAACCTCTGAAAGTGAATGTAGTAAAAAAAAAAAATTATTTATCAAATTCCAACCCAATTCCAACATGATTTAAACATTTCAAATGAAGATTTCATAGGTTTCTAATCTGGTGCTCGGTTTGTTTTGAGATTAAATTTAGTATTTAATTAAATTTGATATTTAAATTTAATAATTTACCTAATTTTAGTATTTTAACAGCAAGAACCAGATAATTTTTTAGTTATTTTACTAGTTGTCCATTTTTTGTTAAGCATACTTTATGAATCCACACGTCATAGTTTGGAAGTGTTAAATTATTTGCCTAATATTATTGAGGCTTGTAATAAGCTGGGAACAGAATACAGGTCACCTGGTCCCTGCAATTATAATTTCTAAACACGGCATGTGGTTTTATGTAACTGCAATTTATCTTCAGGTAACTGAAGTGGTTAATTAGATCTTCAGATATACAAAACACCACCACAGTGCTAATCAATGTTTTGTGGGAATGGTGTTCAAGAAAGGTGGAGAAGTGCAACACCAGCCTTAAAAATATCTTGTACACCACTGGTCACAGTCAATGTGTATTTAGTTTCTTAGCATCATCTTACATTAAACACATCAACAAAACGTAGTAGCACATTGACTAAATCTGCTATTTAGTGACAGACACTAAATCACCCAAGTATCCATTACAAGTCTAATTTAGTTTTGCATCTTACAGTGTCTACAGAAAAGCCTACCTCTATCCTGCTCCTTACAGTCTAATTTGGAATCATGGTCTTTTCTGTGTTGCATCAGTAAAAAGTGAAGTAAAAAAACCTGAAAAAGCAACTAGTTTACCTTCTAGTAAAATAGTAATTTTTTTCCCCAGAAACTTGTTCTGCTGTTCTGCCACTAGTAAAGCAGGAATGAAAAATAAGTCACAGTTTCAGAGAAAAATCTCATCCAACCACAATACTTCCCTGTTGACAAAATCTCCTTTAAGAATGTTTCAATGCACGTTGATGTTACCAAAAGTTTATGTTTTCACTCATGGTAAGTGTCAAACAGCTTGTTCTGTTTACCACAGCATTTGCCTTATGCTAACTAACAAAACTTGCCTATTGTCAGCATCCCAACTTACCAAACTTATCCAAACTTTCAAGAGATCCGAGAGCAGATGTACTATTTATATGTGTGTTTATGTCTTCTTTTACTACTATCCTTCCTGCTAGGAATATTCATGGGGTATGGAACACCTTAAAATGAATCACTGCATCTTTACTAGCAGGAATACCATTGGAAGGGTGGGTCATTTTAAGGGAAGAACTGGGAAAAAGTAGCCTTGATAAAACAAACTGATATACCTTCATACTTGAATTACTCTAGAACTTGGCTATACACTCACAGTTTCAAAGATAAAAAGAAAATAGAACACAAAGTTAATGGCCATTATAATGGAAACCAACTATCTCTTCCACAAGGGAAATGAAAATGTTAATCCAAATTTGTTTGCTGAAGGTTGTCTGGAAGCTTAATAGATGAGGAGCAGTTTCTAAATGGTTAGAATTCAATAAAATAAAACAAAACCAAGCAAACAACAAACAACCAAGTAAGATAAGTTACATACACTAAGATAAATAAGAATGAGCTATCTCACTAAAAATTCTAGAGAAAATGGCTAGAAAACTAAAAGGAATGATAGTCCTGAGGAGGTGATCCCTGTCTCTTTCCCACAGTCAAGTTTCCCACCTGGCACTACAGCTAGCCAGGAGGCTGAGAAGTCTGCCAGGAAACCATTCACAGTCCCATGTGCTGCTGCTGGAAAACACCAAATTCCACTGCTTATCATCTGAGCCCTGAAGCTGCCAAGCACACGCTGCGTGGGGTGAAACCTCTTTGCATTGATGCTAATGCGCACAATCTGGAAGAACAACTGGGGCACATTCAACAGCAGTGCCAGCCCAGCAAGGAATTATTTTAACGACTCAAACTGGTTTTCAAACAGGGTATCCACCTCTCTTCAATAAATGTGCTCTTCTTCAGAGAAATTAAAAATGATATAATGTCTAAAGATAAGCCTGAAAATATATTTTTCCTTACAGAACAATTAAGAATTCTGATTAGCTTAGATCTGTTAAGGATTCTGATAAGTGAACCACAGAAAAAAATTAAGAGATCTGTATAATATTTCAAGGTCGGGAAGTTTTTTTTTTCCATTATAGCTTCTCTAAGATGTAACCTACTGATAAAGCCAATTTTTTCTTTGCTCAGCTGATAGGACTTAGGGATTCAGGTTAGTAGCATTCTCTTTTTGAAATCTCTTCTGCAGTCTTAGGAATTCTACATGCAATATGTAATTGCACATTGCTTGGAGAGATACAGATTTCTTTAACTGATTATCTGAACTCTCATTTATTCCGAATCACTTTTGTAAGCACATTCTGTAGGCTCAGACACTGCATTTGCCACAATAATGTGATGTACGTGCTTCACAGAAGATGAGATTTCACTTATTGATCATCAAGGAAAATGAAGACTGAAAAGCTGTGAAAAGCTGCACTCCTCTCTCAATGACATGAACCTACAACATTAGTTGTTGATTTCCCCACACTTCTGAAATGTGCAGACTCAGAGAAAGGTTGTAGACACAGAAAAATACCAGTGAGTTGCTAAGTCAGCAGTGTTGGGGGCACAAAGAAATGGACAGTATGGACAATGGACAGAAATGGACAAATGCCAGCTCTTCCTTAGTTTAACTTCAAGGGCTTATTACAAAATCTAGGTAATAGACATCTTCTGGATGTTTCTTTAATTTAGAGAAACAAACTTTGTACTGAGCAATGGAAAATGTTACTATAAATATCATTTTTCAGAGGAATTCTGGTAAGAAAGTACTTATTTGCCTGTGTGAATATACAGCATGCACAGCAAGGCAATAGTTTTGGGACGGTATTTGACATCATCTACCACAATAAAGCTTTAGTTCTTCCTGGCAACTGGCACTACTATAACAACACGAAAATAATGATTATTAGTGGGCACTCCAACAAGAGTGTTTAAAATAAGACTGCTTAAAATGATACTTGAACAGTCACCTAAAACAGCATTAAGCACAAAAATCTACATTTAAGTATCTACTAATATGTTTATACTGATGTTTTACTTAGCATCCATACTTTTTTTTTTTCCTTCTTTTTAGTCTACAAACACCTTTGCCAAAGTTACTACTATATGGGAGAAGGGAAAATTTTAATATACTGTCTAACAAAATTACTCACTCATACATAATTTCATTATGTGATTTCAAGAGCCACATCCTCCTGGAGACCTGTGTGCGTTATACTTGTTATGGTAATCAGAAAGCTCACTTATAAGCAAACTTCCAACACAAGTGAAGAAAACCTTCTGGTCCCTGACTACTGCCATTTGTCATTTAATACTGTAACTGATGTACAGCATCTGATGTCCTGGGATTCAGTGGGTTCATTTCATTTACCATAAGGACTGTGAAAGGTCAAAGAGCACATACCTTCAATGAAGGCTTACTCTCTGTATGTAGTATGGAAGAGCACATCGTGTTCAAAACAGGCTATTTTTAATTCCATTTAAATATACAACCATCTCTTCTAAGGATTTGCTATTTCTAAAAGCTTCTCAAAATTATGTGCAGGAATGAGCAGCTCAAATCCTACTAAGGTCAACAACGGGTACTAAATTGCCAAAGATGCTTTGGAAATGCTAGTGCAGAGAAACATTACACAGACAAATCTAGGAATGTGTAAAGCAGATACTATATTACTCAGGTTATCCTAGCCTAGCTAGCAAAGGGAAATAGTATGGGACAGAAGCATTGTCAGAAGTGGGTGAATGGGCAGAAGTTTGACTATGTGCATTTGACTATGTGACTATATTTATTTTTATTATTTATTCTTTTAAACTCACACTACTGATGAAAAATCCCCAAATTCTTCACTTCATTAAGCAATAGGTGTATTAGAAAAACCTGGTATTTGTATTCACATAAGAAATTAATACTTAATCAGTTATAAATTAGCACTGACAACACTATTTTGGTTGGATGGAAAAATCAAATACATTCAAAAAATGATAAATTATTTTTCCCCCAACAAAGTCAGCATTTTGAAGAAATCTTTGTGGTTAGGGATGTATGTTATTAGTATGAGTGTGTAGTGATGTGTAAATTGTGACAGTAGGCACACTCCTCTATCATCAACTTGCAATTTTCTTGGTGATATTTCTTCAGTATTAAAGCCTCAGTAGTCTGAATTCTGTGTAGTTTGATTATGAGTATACCTGGCTTTAAGGCTGCCTTACCAAGCCTTGGGACTTAACTGCATAACCCTATTGAAAAGTGTTTTCTGGTCATGATTCTGGACTAATAATCTAGAAAACATCGGTAAAGCGTAGCCACATAATAACCTATCTGTAAGATTACACTGACTGTCAATATGATTTCATAGTGACAGTCAGTAATTATGTAACCTGACCAGTAGCAGCAATTGCATGCAGTACCCCAAGGAATTAACTTCTATAATCAAATACAATTAATTACTTTGCAAGTCTCAAGATGATTTGAGGAAGCCACATTCCTGTCTTTTACTGGTAAGTTAAAAACCCCAAAACTGCAACTCTACCTGTTGTTGGCACAATCCACTTTGGCAGTCCAGGTGTTTTTGTTCTAGCTGGTGCTAGTGTGGTTTTACTAAGAGCTGTGAGAGTATTTAAAAAAGAAAAGAAGGAAAAGAAAAAAAGTTCCATGAGACAAAGTCTGAACAAACTTTTGTGTGATGACAATTCTGTATTAGAGAAGAAGTAACACTGGCTGTGATAGTACACACAGTTTTGGTTTCTTTTTCAGATATGGGAAGGCTTTACCTCTATACTGATTTATTGGAAGCCTTTTGTCTCACAGAAAGTCTTAGATTTCCCCTGGGAATAGGTGAAACTAATTAATGAATCGATCCTCTCCCCATCCGAAATTGAATAAACAGTTATTACCAGGTCTGGTTTGTGGTTTGTCAGATGCCTTTGGTCTTGCAGAAGTCAGGCGTGTCTTAGGAGGTGCTAAAAGAAATAAAGTTCTGTCTAAATGCTACGTGTAAAAGGTACATCAATAGTGCAGTGTAATTTGCCAGTTAAAAGCTCCATGTACCAATGTGATACAGCAAAATGAACATATGAGCTCCGTTCCAAAATGCACACTGAAAATGCTAGTTTCTTTAGTGTTCAGATGACTCCATCATGTTGTCTGACCAGTTACATTCATGTTTAGGTTTAGAAAAAAATATAAAATATTTACAGCCAGTTACCCAACTGTATAAGGATTCAGAGTTAGCTCTGCAAGATATCCTTGGCTGTAAGACATTTAACTAGGTGCCGAAAAAAATAACACACAAAAACCCTCAAAATAAAACACCAAACTGACCTGCCCATCCTCAAACAAATATTCAGATGAAACCATGAAACATTACAATATTGCTGGGAAAGCAACTGGGAACATTCAGTTCAGACACTGTAGGGCTGCTGCAGAATAGTGTTATCAAGGTTAAAATCAGAAGCCTTCCTTCAACCTTTTCTTATTGTTGCCTTTCACTTGCTACATAATTTTGATATTTTAGATGATACAGAATCTATGTGGATCATGTGGAAAGCTGAAAGCAGTAGCCACTGACAAGTCATGCCAAATTATTGCTCTATGTGACTCAATTTCTTAAATACATAGAGCTAGCTGTTTGATATTTGAATCTAATAACCATTCTATCAACAACACTTAATACATCATGATTGAAGCATCAGAGAAAGCACTTATGGAGGAAAGGACATATTACACATTTTGATATTTATATTTGGGAAAAATTTTGCAGATTTAGACTTCAATTACATTTGTGTTTGCAACACTATACATCTGAGCATAAAATGCACAGCCCTAATATGGTTTAAAAGCTTCACATCATCTTTGAGACAATTCAGAGCAATTATTAGAGCAATGAAAAAACCCCATTCAATAAGGCAAAAATAAATTTTCATGCCATGTATTTGAAATAGTTTTAAAGGTAATAATGAACAGATCATTAAACCTTAAATCATACTGATTTTACTTAAGATCCACAGACTCTCAGTACAGGAACTTAAGAAGATCCTAAAAATTACCTGTTTTGAGCCGTGGAATTTCAGTTGCTAGACTGGTTTTGGGCTTGGGTGAAATCTGGTATGTTTCATTGGGAACTGAAAGTGGAGATATTATTGTTATCAAATGCAAATTATTTTCTTTTAAACACAAGACACAAGACACCAGGATGGAAGGGAAATTCAAGTTGTTTGTACAGATCATAAGCAAAAGGAAACTGTTTGAAGATCGTGCTTTTATACAGAGAAAAGGTTTCTCAAGACTGAGAAGATACATATGGTTGGTAAGTCAGACAAAAGAGAAGATTGTCAGGTAACAAAAGAGAAGATTGTCAGGTAACGCCTCTTTATATGATCCCTCGGCTTTGTACATGAAGTACTATTTTCTAGAAAGAATTGCATGTGAGAAAAAATGCTTGGAAAATTAAAACCAGCAACATTTTGTACACACACTGGAATGTGACTAGCGAGTGTGACAAAGATATATTAAGGTATTTTGGTTGATTAAAGTGTAAGTTTAGCCATATAGCAAAAGCAGAGAAAGTAATGTTTTATGAGAAATTAACCGACATCGTATTCTCATTACCCAAAGTCATTTTGGACCCATCAACAACATGCACTGTTATAAGGTTAATCGATCCCAGGTGTGTTGCCTTTGGAGCTACAAGAAATAAAAAAAACATTGTTCTGTGAGAAAGTGAAATTAAAGAAGTTGGTTTTCATTAAGGATCTGTTTCCTTTGTTTCCTAAAAATCTGTCTACACATCTGTTAAGACAATTTTAACAGGCTTGAGACAGAAATGTGTTCTTATTAGTCTGGATGTATTTTCATGCTGCCAGCCAGACAGTGCAACTATTCTGCCGAGGCCCCACTGATTTCTGAACAAATGCCCTAAAGGTCGAGTTCTGACAGTCTTTAGTCCTTCACATACAATAATACTTCGCATTTCTCTAAAAAAAATGTCTAAAGGCTTGTAGAAATGTTTTTATCTTTCAGATATTCTTTCCTCACTCAAAAATACCCAAGTAACAGATACGGAAGCTGAAAAGTAACCTAATTAATAGCACAAAGGGCAGTGGCTAAATAGTGCCATTTGCTTTTAACAACTTTACTAACCACAGTAGTTTATTTTGTATATTCATCATTATGATGATTTAAAATTTAAAATAAACCCATAAATTGTTTGCTACCATTCTTTGCTTAAACCTAACTTTGCAGTGATACCAAAACTCATTAACTATGATGTGATTGGAAATAGCCCTTGTTCAACTGAGACTACTTAGAATCACAGAATATGTGTTGTTGGGAGGGACCTTTAAAGGGCATCTACTCCAACCCTCTGCAGTAAGTGGGGACGTCTTCACTAGGTCAGGTTGCTCAGAGCCCCATCAAGCCTGACCTTGAATATCACCAGGGATGGGGCCTCCACCACCTCTCTGGGCAACCTGTTCCAGTCATTTACATCCCTGATATTGAAGAACTTTTTCCTAATATCCAACTTAAATCTAACCTTACCTAGTTTAAAATCACTACCCCTCACACTATTGCCACATGCCCTTGTGAGTAGTTACTTGGTAACTTAACAGAAAGCCTTTCAAAATAAGGTAATTAGAAAATTACCTTATTTTGAAAGAATTAGAAAATCTTTTTCCTAGGCTGTTCATTTTGATTTTAACAGTAATATAAATGCAAAGTTCTTGAGTGAACATGGTCTCTGGTTAGATTTCTTTTCTTGCTACATATAAAGGGCTAGACATCTCAGGAGAAAAGGGACAATAAAATTAATCATTAATTTATTTTCCGAAAACTAAAATATTGCCAGTTCAGAGGTCAGACCAGTGAGTAATAAAGATTAAGATCTGCTCTTTTTTATACTCATGTTGTCAGTCCTCTCCTAAAAATACTTTTGTAGGTACCTTCCTACCTAGTAATTCTTATGGAAATAGTTCATATCCAGGGTAAAGCTGAGGCATCATCATCCTTCATTACAACTATGCATCCTGAAATCTACTGGAGTTAGTTCAAAACCGTCTGAGAGAAGAAGGTACCTATAGTCTGACTATCTAACTATCTTGGACTGGGATTCTGTAACCTGAGTTTCAAAAGTACTTTGGAAATTGAAGCAAATGTATTTAGGACAATAAAATCTCCAAAAAGAAAATAAAATTTAGTGAACCTGGCTACTGCATTATGTTTTTATTAAAATTAATAGATTTTCTCACATTTTAATGGCTACTACCCAACAATTCAACAAACATATGTTAAAAAACCTCCAACCATCTTCTGCTCTCCATGGAAGCTGACCATCTCTGAGTATTTATTTGTAACATACGTAGAGTTGAACAATTATACTAATTTCTGTCTACATATCATGCATGTCACATCACTGCAGTACAGAATGACAGCAGAAAGTGTAACTAAAGCAGTGCCACAATAATACTTCCAAGTTACAAATTGTAAATTACCAGGTTTAGTCTGTGGTACTTCTGGCCCGGCAGATGTTTTGGGTTTGGAAGGAATGAGGAGTGTTTCTTTTGGAGCTGAAAGAAAAGGAAAAAGATTATTATTGTATTCTTCAGGAGTCATGATTCAATGCCATATTTAAGCCCACAGAAAATGCATGACTCAAATGCCTGAAAAAAACCCAGTAACAATTCCATGGCTTGAACCTGAAACAAAACAACTATCCAAAACACAGAAAAGTTCTAGCACTGTGCTGTAGGATAAGTTGAGTTAGTAGCCAGAATTCTTGCTCTAAAAGAAAAATTAGACCGCTGAATTTGGTTGGAGATGTGACAAATACAGGCTTCTGGCCAGATGTGAACTGTAGGCTACTTCTGCTTTATGTCTAGGATAGAGGTGAGACTAATCTGTAATAAGAAACATTCATGTGTGTGAACAGAATGAAGGATAGTGGAGTAATGTTATCTAAAATACCACACCAGAGCACATTCTTTAGAAATCCCTCCGTTTAAATTTTAAAAATGCCTGCATCTTAATTTTAAGGAAACTTATTTACCCATTGTTGCCCTCGAATGCTCAGTGGTAGTAGAAGATTGTGTAACAATTGGTTGTGGAGTTGTCTGATGTATTGCTGTTAAGGAGAAAACGTGAAGAATCTTAGAATATTAAACTAATAGGAAAAGTAGCACTTGTACTATTTACAAAACTTTCCCAATGTCCTAAACTAAAAAGTAGCAGAATATCTTAAAAATCACCTGCCTAAAGATACCATTATCTTTTTATTAGTATCTATATATTCCTCCTTTAACAAAAATGAGAAGACACAGCCCCCTGTAAGTATATTTAAGACTATTTTTGTTTCTGTAGAGCACAAATCGTCAGTTGCCAACTATACAAGCCCACTGGAAGGAGTCCTGTGTGATTTTATGATTTTAAAAAAGTGCTCACAGAGAAGCATCTCTGATTACCAGGAATTAGTCAGAGAGAATTCAGTCTATTTAGCACTGAAATTTGTCTACACTCCTAGGACTACATTTTAGTCATCTTTTGCTATCCATAACAGAAAGGTGGGAAAACTTTTTTGACGCTGTACTGCAAATCCTATTTGTGTTTTCAGTGTTGCTCTGGCACAGTTTTGATTGACTGACTTAAGTGTAATGCATTTTTTCAGCAGAAAACCAGCTGTCAATAATTCCATTCAAAAAGGACAAAACCCGAGGCTATGGGGAAGAATGATTAAACACAAAGACAGAAAATGAAAAGAATGACTCCTTTACCGGGTTTGGTGTGTAGCACTCTTGGCTTTTCCGATGGTTTTGGTTTGGTACGAATGAACTGTTTTTCAGTTGGAGCTGAAATAAGAACAAACAGGACCCGGAACAAAATTGAAAAAACACATTGCTTTCATACTAGCCAAGGAAGAAAAGTATGGTCTGATCTGTAATAAGGCAAATTAGATAAGGACAAAGCTGAAAAATCAATCAGAATTCCTGCAAAGAAAGGAAAAGAAATTAAATGGCTGCTGATACAAACAGGTTTCCCCTCAAATTATATACGTATTTATAGCTTTGGATGAAGCAGTGAAGAATATAGTCACAAGCAGCATTCAGTAGTAGAAAGAGACAGTAGTAGCCTACATCTTCCACATCAGCCATATGTGAATATTTGAGGACAAGGCCTACTTTTTAGTGGACCCTTCATATCAAACTTGAATTATTAATTAACTTCATTTTTCTTATGTGGGAAATGTTCAGTCTTGTTATCTTCAGTTAAAAATTCTTGACATGTAGGAATAATTTATTGGAAAAGTTATCTTAGCGTTTGCTAGTCACTCATGAGGGAGGACCTCAAAATATCTGCCTTAGCCTGTGCATTCTTTGTCCCCTTTGCCCTGAAGAACCATTTCCTTCATATGAATATTTCCCAGATGTGTATGACTGGGCACACAAACCTCATAAGGCTTCATAAGGAGATATCAATGGAAAACTAGCCTGAAGTATCAATGCATACAGGGAATACATATATTAAAATAGAAACAAGATGAAAAGCATTTTTCATTTCGTATTCCTCAAAGGGAACAAACATAGTTTGAAGATTATTCAATGGATGTTAAGACATCATTAATGATATAATTTCATTCTCAGAAAATCATGATCAATGTCTGTCTCTGAAACTCAGGACAGAGAACTGATTATTACTAAATATTGCTCAAGCAGTACTTCTGCTGTCCTGTACTGCTTGGATTCATTGAACATTATTTGATCTACATCTGACATAAAATTTAAGAATAAAGAACTTTCAGCTAATGTTTCATCTATTTAAACAACTTTTCCCAACACAAAAGTTAGCAGAGCAGATAGCTTTAAGATAGCAGCAGGCTCACACTGCTGGTCCGTATTGGTACATGTTATGCTACAGTTGATAATTAATAATTCTCTTGCAATTTTCTTCTGTAAAATTATAGCACAAGGAGTGAAGAAGAAAAGGATTTTAGGATGACAGCATCCATACGTCAATTGCAGAACTCAGCAGATTCACTACCTGCTCTGAGTACTCTTTTACTGGAAAATATATAACATCTGAAGGAATTACATCATCCTGACTGGAGAGGCTAGAAGATGAGGAAAACGACCTTCAAAAGTAAATAAGCTTATGCATTATTACACTTATCATGACCAAAGGGCAAGTAAGTATCTAGAAGCAGAGCAAAAACATCATGTAATGAGGTCTCTTCTAAATTGTCTTCTCTAATAAGAATGGAAATCAGAGTAATTATTTATGAAACACATATGATTACCCAATGTTGCCTTTGTTCTTTCAGGAATATGAGGAATCATAGTAGTAGTATCTGGTTCATGGAAGGTTGGAATGATTTCTGTTGGAAAAAATGTCGATAAATGCTCAGGATAATGAAAGTAATCTCCTCTTTCCTCCCACCATCTCAAAAGCACATATTCAGCACTTTACAATCTACACCAGGAAGGTGTAGCAACGGGTGTTTACCCTCAGAGATTTATGGTTTACACAGTTCAATGTTTTGTTTGTTTTTAACATCTAGATACCTAAAGAACAACAATTAATGACCCTTCAGCTGATCAGTGAAATCACTGATTTATCTTACACTGTGCAGTCAGATTTACAGTGGGGAGTCTCCTATAGAAATAAAACTGAAGGGAATCCTTAGTCTAACATGGATGAAGATGTGTATAAAAAGGAAAAACACCAGAAAGTCTTTAAGAGACTTCTTTCCTAAGAGATTGAAAAACATGGTACAAGCAGCTGAAGTGTGTTGTTCAGATACAAGCTGTGAATAACTTTTTTATCATTGATTTAAAACTAACTATAGCACTTCAGTGATTTCTTAAAATGGAATGGTACCAATATAATAGCAAATGTCCTGTTGACAACTCTCCCCAGTGCCCACCCTAAAAATTGCTCAACAATCAACTGCAGTTTAACAAAAGATCTGATAATTTACCGATTTTGCTGTGCGGAGCATCTGGGATTGGAGATGCTTTAGTTTTAAAGGGAGTGTGTTGTGGTTCTTTAGGAGCTGAAAGAAAAAACTTATTTTAAGGGTTTATACTCTTCAGAAATTAGACAGGTTTATTGCACAGGCACTTCATGCCTTGTATTTGCAAAGTAAAACAAGATCCTTACATAAAAGACTGAAAAATTGAGTGTCAGATACACACAAGAATTTAAAGAGAAAAGAAAATCATGAATGAAAACATGGCTGGAAAATTGATTGAGTAAGCAAAATCTGGGGTCAAGCAACAAAACCTGAAAGAACACTGGCAACTAGAGTGGACATGTTTCCATCTGTATTTCAGAGCACATAACTGCAGTACCCATGGCATGCTTGTCTCCTACAAGTGAGAGTGAAAGAAATTTTCTGTGAAGACAACCAAAGAGCCAGGAATATTACAATACCTGGAACAGAGTAGAATTAGGTTCAGTAAGTAGAAAAGAAAACAAATCAAACCCACAAACAGATGAGGTGAAAAACAGACTAATGATATATAATCTTTGGTCCAAGGTACAGCAAGAAAAAAAAAATAAAAATGACCAGCCCCAAGGTAACATCTTTACCTGTTGCTGTCTTTGGTTGCTCAACTGTAAATGTGCCAAAACTTTATAAAAACGAGAACGTACACAGAATTAGTTATAGGTACAAGCAAAAGGGTAAAACCACTCCCTTTTACATGACTGATTTATTTTAAAACTGGAATACATATTTGTATTTGTGGGGTTTGGGGTTTTATTTAATTATTTATTAGTGGAATTACTAAATATACACTCATCCCAAAGGAAGGTTCAGCTGATGCTTTCAGAACCACCATGAGTTAGAGAGATTTGGCAGTTCACTGGTATGTAAACCCTATTGAGTAGTATCTTAAGTGTCAAATTCCATTACCAGGGCACACAAACGGTTTGAGTTACAGATATTTAGTCTCATATACCAAGGTCCTCAAATGTTTTTCTCTAAGAATCTTTTGATAGGCAATAAGAGATGCAATTTCTTCCAAGAACATTCTTACAATGTTTATATGTTTTCTACCCTGCTATGCAGATTATTCACCAGTGACAGCTGTCATGTGGCTGAAAAGCATATACAACTCATCAAAACTCAGCCATTAAAAATACAAATCAGTGCTCTTTTCCTTTAAACATGTATTTCATGGTCATTAGAGAATCCATTTGTTTGTAATATGAAGATATGTTGATTAATTGAAGAAATACAATCCAAAAAACACCCTCAATATTCAAGCACAATGTGTTTACCGGATTTTGTGTGTGGTACATCTGGACTTGGTGATGGTCTGGGCTTGGAAGACACTCGCCGACTTTCTTTTGGACCTAGGAAGATGAGCAAACTTTTGAATATGCTATTGAGGCTATCCACAAAAGTCTTTTGATTTTCCTGACAAGAGATTAATTTTCTGCAAAGAAATTTTTAGGAGGTATTTCTTCTATTTGAAAATAATCAGAGAGGTCTCATTGGCAATTCAGTTATATTAGTGCAGAGGCTAAAGACAGTGACCTGAACAGTGCAGTTTTCACAGCTCTGTCAGAATAAACTGCTGTAGTTCTAACTGTTCCCCTAGTTGTGATTTTCAAGTGTTTCATATTCCAAAAATCTGCTGCTCATTTAAATCAATTTTAAATTAAAAAAATATGCAGCAAAGCAGTAAAAGCAGAAGAAATGTAAACATTTACAGCTATTTTCCAAATGGATAGAATTTTTGAAAAAGTTGCAACAGTAAATTAATTTTACACTTGTAAATGAGTAGCTAGAGAATACAAATACCTCTGTCACATCCTATGGAAATTAAGACACAAATTTTACTATGTGCAAGGGTTTGAGCTGAGTGTTAGCCCTCACATCCCTACCATTACACAAGTTACTGACATGTATAAATACCTACTTAATTATCTTGTTCCATGACAGCTGTATGGCAAAACTTGATCATGACAGTAAAACACAGCCTATTCAGTAATCATCTCTGTACCTTCAAGAGAACTCATCCATTTTGAAAATTTTCCAACTGTTAAGACTTTCATGCACTAAAGGGCAAAATATTGATATACTTACTTGCTCTAGTTGGAGGAACACGTGGACTGGGTGAGGTTTTAGGTTTGGAAGGCCCAGGACGTGTGTCTTTAGGAGCTGAAAGAAATAATGTGTTACACTGCTAGAATATTCGGAGGTATCAGTGTCTACTACTACCCATAACAGTCAACAAAAACCAAGCAAAGATTTGAATCAAAGGTATTCTATGGCAGTGATGCAAAAGAGAAGATTTGGGGATTTTAACCAAATCAGGTTACAGAGAAAAGAAATATTCTTCTGTGATGTATCATCAACTAAGCATAGGAGAAAATTACTTGTTCTACTTGAGAAGAGGACTTAAGAAAATGAAAACAAAGTAAGTAATTGCAAATACAAAGACACCTCTGCTCTGTGATGAAGGTTGTATTATATGCAGTACCAGATTTTAATGATAAAAATCCCTTAGTCAAATGGATCTGCCTCAAGGAATCATATGACCCAAAAGATCACCCAAATCATTCTGTTCTGCCAGGGCAATTGAGGTTTGAGCGAAGTGTAATTATTCTTATGACCTCTATGAGGGAAAGGAAAGCAGAGAAAATTAACTTGCAATAAGGAATAATTTTGTAGAAAGAGACAGAATCCTGACTGTCAAAATATTTAGGCACATACTAAGAAAGGTGACAAATTGTTGCAGGTCTGCTCTGAACTATTTGTGTTGAGGAGGAAAGACAACATGAGAATTCAAGTAAGAAAGCATCATTACCTACTGTTGACTTTGGCTTCTCAGTTCTAAACATAATTGGATCCAGGACTGCATTAGAGTGATAAAAAACAAAACAAAAATTACCAAGAACAATCAAAACATTACAATCATGACCTCTACAATGATCACACCATCTGCTACAGCCAATAACAGATGGTCACTCCTCCCTGAAACTCAATATACATGTCAGAGTATCAGGCCACTTGGAATTGCCCCCAGTTAAAGGAGATAGCTCTAACACAGAACAGACCCCAATCTGAAGCTTTCATAAAAAGAAATTGTTGGTGGTTTTTCATTTTTAACTCTGTAAACTTTCCTGGCTTATTTAATCATTTTCATTCAAACAATAGGGGCAAACTTGTGTGTGCGTGTATATATATATATATGTGTGTGTGTGTGTGTGTGTGTATGTATATATACATATAAAAGGAACCTTAGTTGTAAAAAAGTGATATAAATAGAAAAAGAACCTCAGCAGCCCCTGTGATACTCTGTTTTAGATTTGTAACCAAGACAGTAGTGATAACACACCAGTGTTTTGGCTATTGCTGAATAGTGCTTGTTACGGCATCAAGGACTTTGTTTTTCACTCTGTCCCTAAGAGGCAGGCAAGGTGCTAGGAAGGAAGACAGCTGGGACTCCTGAAAAAAATTGACCAAAGGTTTATTCCAACTCATAGACTGTCATGCTTACCAGCAAAACTGAGGGGGTAGTCTTTCCAAAGCAGCCCTGGGTCCTAGCCTGTCACTGGACTGTTACTGGGATGTGATAAGCAGTTGGTTTTTTTCACTTCTTTTTATGCTTTCCTTGTTAAATTGTCTTTATTTTGAAGTACGGTTTTCTGCCTCTCTCTTACTCTTCTGATTCTCTAACCCCACCCACTGCAGGGTACAATGACAAAGTGGCTAGTGGGTGCTTAGTTACTGGCCAGGGTCAACTCACCACATACTATTGCTCGTGTGAGTTGTGTAACTTTCTTTCTCTACCCTTAGTTAGACCAAGGTTCTATACTGCTCTATACCAAGCTTTGGAAACAGCATTATAGAAAATATTACACATTCTGAAGTCTCTGAACTACATATGGGCTGTGCAAGACTGAACTGAAAAGCATAAATTAATGATTGGGCCTGGGAAAGAAAAGACAAGTACACAATCTGAGAAATAAAGAAAAAAACCCTTTGTCTTTGCAACAGTGTCCCTTTTGTTCATCATCACTTTCCCAAAACACTAGCAAATTCACACAGAAAAGACTTTTCATTGACAACTGCACAAAAAATACCCATTGCTGCAGTGATAAAACTTTAAAAAAATAACTGAAAATAGATTTACCAGGTTGCTTATAAATTCCATGTCATGACATATGATATTGTGTTTTATCAATCAGTGAATGCTCTAACATATATGCCCAAGGAGTACATGTAAATCTGAAGCTTTACTGATCACAGCAGGAAGGATTCCTAAGACACATATATCAATATGATAAGGAAACACTATACTTACCAGGCTTGGTTTGTGGCACCTCTGAGCTTGGAGATGTTCTAGGTTTGGAGGGAATACGCTGTGTTTCTTTTGGAACTGGGGGAAAAAAAAAAAGGCAACTATATAAACCTCTCAAGTACTGAGACTGAAAGAAGGCATAATGCTATGTTCTGTAATGTAAGAACATGCCTTTGGGACCCCCTGAAAACACAAAATGCTTGTATGAGTAATGGAGAATTATAAGTGTCTAGTACACAAAGAAATAGTGTTGAAGAACCTCTGTAACAGAATAACATAAAGCAAGACCTGTATGGATGGGCTAATACAGAAGATGAAGCAGCATATGACAGAAACTGAGTACAGAGACGCATAGTCAAAAGTAGATTGTGGTGTTTCCATCGTCTTTACAGAACACATTTATGAGTAAAAGACCAAACAAGATGATTATGAATTGTTAGTGTAAAATCACAACAACAACAAAAAAAACCTTACAGAAAGTTTACATTTAATAGTAGAAAAATATGACACTGGAATACAATGAAGATGTACTTGTGATGCTTAATGTAGACCGAGAAAAAAGCTAAACACAATGATCCCCGTAGCAAAACTGTTACCTATTGTTGCTTTTAGTCGATCAGTTCTAAGTGTTACAGATTCCAGGACTGTATCAGAAACAAAATATAAAAGCTATCATGAAAATTAAACATACCAGTTCCACTTGTAATTAGTATTACTTGCCTAGAAACTGAAGTTTGAATTATGCTATGCATACACCATGTATGCTGACTCATACAAAATCAGTCAAATTGAGTCTGAGGAAGCAGTGCAAGCTGAAACAAGCTCAGTTGCTCCTACAGTTTTTTATGAGATACCAAAAAATGTATCACTCATTCAGAAAATGGCTTTTTAGGGATACAAATATCTTCCCTTTGTGGTGTTATTTCAAATGAAGTTTATATACACAAATGGAATCAGAGACCACTTGCTTAATTTCTGTATCCTATATTATTAAATAGCATTACAGTGTATTTTACTGTATGGTCACATACCTGAGCTCTAAACTGGTATAGATCTAAAATAAAACTCAGTGTTTAAGGGGCCTAAAGGCATGAAAGTAATGATATTTTCTTGCATTTCCCGCATTAGAAACAGAGGCACAATAGGAATGGTATTCCTCTCAATTCTTTTCAGTTAATTGTTGTTAATTCTTCTTTATGGATGAAAATAAAAAATTTTCTTTGGATCTTTCAAGACAATTACTAGACCAGCAGATGACGCTGTAAAAACAGTTCTGCATGTTACAGATTCTTGAAGAGCAAGCAACATTTTTCCCCATCTTTAAGACACAGAAACATGTAATATTTGTGTGACAGAACCATTTTTTGAGAATGCAAGAATACCATAATAATGAAAACCAGTGACAGAGATAAAAACTGAATTTATGAGAAGCTGCATTTTAAGATCTAATTTGGAAACGTTTTACAATCAGCTGCCATGGTTAAAAATTTGTAAGAAGGACTTTGCTTTCTACATGAAGATATCATATTTAACAGATAACATCAGCTTTCAAAATTATTACTGCATGTCTGCAATTTAAAGATCTTCAGTAAAGTGATTATCATTATATTTTTCACATTTACCAAAAGATAGCTTATGTTGGTATTTCATACCCTAGTAGGTATTTGATACCCTTTCTATTGATATTACCAAGTAGATACCAGAGGATAGAGACAATTTTTTTTCTGTCTACTACTAAATTCAGCTGCACTCAAATTTAATGACATAGTATAAAAACCCTGTATTTTGGAAAATGGAATAAATTATTGTTATACTAGTAGATATTTATGAACAGACAGAAACTCTGGACTGGAAAATTTACTTGCTCATGAAGAAAATAATGTAATGACATTGAGTAATTTTGACTTTGTATTAACTTTGACTTTGTTAACAATGCAAAGCATTTTGGGAAACATTGTGGGAAAGAGTCGTACCACCTAAGTAGCCATGATACTTTAATTGCTAGATATTTGTTATAGCTACCACTGTAATTAGTGTTTAACAACAACTATCATCCTGCTGCCATGAAGTACCTAATGAATGTTACTACTCCTGAAAACTGCAAATAAATCTCTGAACACACTGCAGAACAAAACCCCATTATATTTTAAACATCTTAGATAACTAACAGCTCAGAAACACATTTCAATGCTATATAAACTCTATTAGAAATAATTACACAAAGCAGTTTACCATCTTTGGCCTGTGGGATATGAGGTTTGGGTGAAGTTTTAGGTTTAGAAGGAATACGTTTAGTCTCCTTTGGGGCTGCAAGAGAAAATGTAGGTAGTAAGTTGGTTAAATTGCACAGCAATTAGCCTTTGATATCTAGTTGAACACACAGAGAGAATCTCACACCTGCAACATAGGGGAAAAAAAGTATTTTATAGGAAGTAGGAAGGAAAGTCAGGCAATATTCTCCATGGGTTTAGAATAATCTAAGCAAAGGAGTGGATTTTTAGTAATTTTTGAAGCTTAGGTTTTATTTTTTAAAATAAAAAGCTGGGAAAAGTGTAGAGAAACAAAATTTTGAGAAAGGTGATTCAGAGCTGCCAGCATCTTAAAAATGAAAAAAAAGGAGATGCCCCAATTGTGAAGAGAGCAATATGCCCAACTGTCATGAACACCAAGCAAGAGAATTACCTAGAAGCAAATTTCAGATTAATGAAACAATCATAAGGCACAAGGTCATTAACTTCAGTGATGCTTTCTGTGATGAAAAAAGCAAATGCAGCAGCTGGCCAAAGAAATATCATTACCTATCGTTGACCTTGGTGGTTCAATTCTAAGTGTTATAGGTTCCAAGACTGCAACAGAAACAGTGTGACAGGGTTAAGAATGGCACATTCTTGAAAAACCTTTAAGTCACTCCACTGGTAAGTGGACAAGCAGGTGCTAATGCTAAGCCACAATAATGAAGATATTGAAGTTAACTTTTATTTTTTTAATGCATGGACAATTAAACTTCCTAATAAGACAAGTTCACTATGAAAAATATAATTAGACAAACTGGATGGCAATGGAAGCAGAAATCATGAAATCCTAGAACATGGAAGAGAAAGAGATCACACAGTTTAAATGGGAGATAGCAAGAGACTCTTGATTATATGCAAAGTCAGGTATCCCCAAAATGAAGTCTGCTACTTCGTGAATGTTGCATGCTGACCGTGACAAAAGAGTTGAATTTTTCCTCTAAGCTAAGCAGTCAAGCAGCGGACCAAGTACTGCTAGTGGCATGACTATATAATCACCTGAAAAAAACTTATTTTGATAAAGCCTCTTAGTTTTTTTCTTATTTCCCTCTTGTAATCTGGATCAAAAAAACAATATATCATGTCAATTTCTTTCTCACAAACTATGTCAAATTGGGGGCAAAAAACAGGTACAAAAAAGTAATCAGAATCCTAAAGTTTGAAATGGCAGAACCTATAAAAATTTCCTGGCAAATATATTAAAATAATATTGATCGATAAATTCTCCCCTCTCAAGGCAGTAACAGCTAATTACTTTAGTAACAATTAAAATAACAGATGACACAAACATATGCACCTAAAGATAGAACCTTTTCTATAACCTATACTAATATCTCCCAAACTCTCTTATACTTCTACTTAATTTTATAATGTGGGTAACAATAAATAAAACTGTAAAATTTTGTTTGCAATTAATGCTTTTGACACTACAATATTTCTTACACTTCTTTTAGCATTCATAATGTAATAAGTATAGCCTAGAATGGATATTGTGGCAAATGAGAAAAAAGGCAAAACAAGGAGCATTATATTCTGTTGACAATGGCTATATACTGTAAAGAAAACAAACTAATTTACCAAGTTACTAATTTTTCTAGTGGGGTGACTACATACCCCTGTTTTGCAATGACTCTCTGCCACTATTGAAGCCCATCAGTTCCCTCCACAATTCAAATTCAAAATATTTGTTTATGAAACATTTCTATTTTCAGATTGCTTTTGAAAAATCAGATAGTTCTTAAAAAAAACACCATACATCCTCCATATAAATTTAAATTGCCTTATGAAGCAATTTGGTTTCTCTTTGTACAAGTATTATCCTACAATAACAACCAACTTTCTTCCTTTTCCTCATTTTCTTGCTTTCAGCACTAATAGCACTCAAAATATTCCAAAATAAATGTCCCATTATGTTTATCTTGAAATGTTTCAGTCTTAGCAGATAATTTAGGCTTCAAATATGTGTATTGTGATTTTGGTGGACACTGGGAAAAAACCTCCAACTTGTTTAAGCTGAAAGTACATGGCATCCCATAGAAGAATCACATCCACATTCCGTAATGAAGAAACACAGTCTAGGAAATTACTTTTAGTACAAAAAGTGCTATGGGTTTACTGCATGAAATATGATTAGATATGGGGAAAGCAATCAGACAGAGCTTTTGAAGAAAGGGAAAATCAAAGAATTGAATGTTCTTCTGAGAACATCCTCCAAGAGTTTAACAAGAAGCCAAAGGAAAGAGAGCTAGGGAATTATGTTAAAACATTGTTATCCAACACTGACCTTGGCAAATCTAGGTCATTAGAGGAGTTTTGAAAGTACTTTATGAAGCAGAACTTACTGAAGTTGAAAACAGTGCATCTAAGCGATCTATTGCTAATTAACAAAAATTATTCTATTTAATCAAATAATTTAGACACAGACTTAAAGTCATCTTCATCCAGTAAAATATACCTCTGAAAACATCTTAAAAATCCACATAGCAAATGCTATCAGTGACTCAAATCTTCCTTTGAATTAGATATAACATTTCAAGGCTCATTGAAAGAACACCATTGTTTCTTTCATTGAAAGAACATCATTGTAATATATATTACAACCATATTTATTAAACACCTCAATAATATATATTCCCACATCAAACCTGGTGATTATCTTGCATTACTTTATATACATTTTCATCTTCACTAACACTAGAATTTATTTTCTTAAATTGTACTCTAGCTTCCATGCATTAATTGAAAAAATGCAATAATTTGAGAAATTATCATACAATGCTCAACTATGTATTCAATAAAGAATTTTTATTATTGCAATAATTCTTATTCTTTCATATTCTAGTCTAATGTTGCCTTCAGATACCTTTGAAGTGATATCTTCACTTTTAGAAGATAACATCACCGTGCACAGAGAAATAATAAAGCACCAAGACTGTATTTCCATTTACTGGGTTTAAAGCACATATGAATAAGCTAGTAGCCTACCAGAAATGGTTTTTAACTGCACAGATTATTAGACCAATGAAAAGAATGAAGAATGACTAAAGATGACTCATAATCATTACCCTTTCCAGGCTTTGGATGTTCATATGTGTAGGGACTCCTAGTAGTGACTGACACCATACTGGTTGCTGCTGGAATAAAGAGAATTTTCTTGAGAAAAATACAGGTGTGTCTGTATCTATTTCTCAACTTCTTGTACAACTCAGGTGCTCTTGTTTCCAGTTAAAATCTACCTCCTCCCCACTATTCAAATGGAAGCATTGAGTAAGCAATAAATTTACTGAACGTTCTTAAGCAACAGTTAACTTCCCTGTGTGGCTTTTGCTGGTCTTTGAAAATAAAAAGGACATTTATGGTACAGTAACTCCACTGGCAGAGTGGAAATGCTCTCTGATCTTTTATCTCCCTGTTTTCCTGATATTTTTTTTTCTCTTTATGGCTGTAGACCACTGCAAGACAGTTCCAGAGAAATTTTTTCCTTTAGTAAATCTTTCTAGTCAGTTTCCTTAGTTTCACAGTGATGCAAAGGTTGAATGTGAAAGATTTCAGGTGTAATTACTGTGAAGCCACATCTGAAGCTCCCAGTAGCTTATCTAGTGTTTCAGCACAACAGAAAATCAAGCTTAAAAACTTCCCATCTCTATCTAGAGCAAATAATTAGGTTTAAAGGGGGAAACTCCAAAGACTGAAAGATAAACAGAATTTTGAAGATTAGGTTGGTGGAATTGTTCAGTATTAGCATGATTTTACAACTGGAGTTGTCTCCATCTGTCTAGATGTATAGTCTATACATCTAGAACAATTACATAATCAATGTGTTTATCCAACCGTCAAACTCCACTTGTTTAATCTGCTTTGACACTTCTCAGCCTATGTTTTATTACATATACCTCCCGGTGAGCTGTCTCTATCATGATACACAGATTTTAATTAGGAAAGGAAAAATGATTGAGAAATACTGTCCTGTGTGCTTCAAACTTTAGGTTTGGACATACTATCTGTCATGTTAATTTCACAAACATTTTAATACTCATAGATACACTCATTTTGAGGAACTTATCTTAAGATTTTAAAATACAATAAAATCTCAGACCTAAAACTTGCAAAATTCTCTCAGTTCAAATATGAAATTACCTCATCAATTTACAAATCTCAATTTCTTTTCATGGAGGTTTATAATGGGGAGGGGGAGTTATTTGGTAGGCTGACACATTTAATTTAGAATTTTAAATCTTCTCTTATTTATCTATCAACTTTTATTATAAGTAATGATTGATGTGTCTAATACTATTGCAACTTCTCTAAGAAAGCAAAATACTCCAAAACATCTTCAGTACAAATACTTTGGGAAATTAGGTAAACATGTTACCAGAGAGTAAGGGTCTCAATCTCTGAGTAAGAGTCTCATTGTGGAGTCTCAATCTCTGGAGATATCAATAATCTGTCTGGGCAAAAAATGGTCTGGGCAACTGGCTCTAGGTAGCCCTGCTTGAGCTGTGAGTTGTACCAGATTACCTCCAGAGGTTTCTTCCACCTTGATCCATTCTGTGGTTCTGTGAAAGGCTTGGCAATTGCCCAGCATTGTCACAGACTATTCTGGATACAAAAATACTTTAGGTTTGGAAGGAGAAGCTTTACTGGGAACTGGAAAGTTGAAAGAAAAACCAAAAAACTCTGGCAGGGAGCAATTATGAAGTTTTCCTATGTTCTCTGGAAATCATATCTCAAGATTTTTCTGAGTAAGTAACTATCTCCTCAAGACAATCCTCTTTAAAGTCATGTCATTCCAAATGATAATTCGTGAAGTGGCTCACATCAAGTGACAGCAGCATCCTTTGTAAAAAACAATTAAAAGAATTAAAAAAAAAAAAATCAAACCCTGCCAGTGCAACCAGTTCCTACTCCCAACCACAGGGCTCTGGCACTAGCTGGGGTCAAAAGGTGAAGAATGAGAACACACAGAAGCAACTATGGAAAAATCATTCACTATTAGGATCTCTCTGTTCTTTGCCAAGTTCTTTTCTAAACTGCCATATGTAGAAGTACTGCTCTGTCATGACAAAAATCAGCAGAGAATTCTTATTTAAGAACTCAAGACTACTTTTCTACACTTGGCAGCACTGAGTAACACATAATCTATCTGTGCCTCAGACTATACTTTTCTCTAAATCAAGGCAGGGAAAGCCAATAAGCAGCATACTAATCTGTAGGTTAGGTAGTTTGGACATTCTCTGAGAACTAAGTTAGGATCATATATATTCATTGCACCATTACTCCTGATCAATCTTAAATTGCACAAACCCATTTTTTCCTTTTTAATTAGGTTTTTTTTTTTTTCCAAACATAAAATACAACAATGTCATCCTCTGTCAAAGCCTAAAAATATTCAGAAAGTCTCTGGTAATGATTTCTTCTCAGCTCATTAAAAAAAAATTAAATAAAAATCATTAATGGATGCATAATGCACATTTCATGTAGGCCTTTGTAGAAAAAAAAATTAAAGATTGAGCTGGGAAGTGGATTTCTCAGATGATGATGAGAGGAGAATAAGACCAAGAGGAGATTAAATACCTTGCATTTCCTCCAACTTTCCTGAAAGCACAACATCTAAATAAAACTCCCAGGCAATGTAAGAAGACGTTGATGTAAAAGTTACTCTTGATAATATTTAACAATTTATCAGAAAATTGTTTTTTAAGCACTGAGAAACCAGCTAACCTGAGACTTTGAAGGGCAGAAATTAGTAAGAAAGACATGCACCAGGTTATCAAGCTGAGCTTTCATAGGGTGACAAGGCACAGTTCTCTGGTATGATTATACTTCAGAAGATGCATGCTTATAAGTACTTCCAAGATGCTCATAGTCCCAGTAAGGGAGAGAAGACTGTAAGAGAAACAATTACATGGTACCAAGCTCTCTAACATTAGTCTATCTTAACTTCAGTATTGAAACTATGGAAATGTGCAAAGATTAGCCAGTTGAGATCCTCCTTTACAACAGGTAAGCTCTGCCTGTTTCTTGTTAAAACACTTCAGCTCTCTTGCAAAAGCCTTATATCACACAATTGGATATGCCTGGATGCATATGAAAAAGTAGCATTTTGTACCAGATGCAAAAGAGACTGAAATTTTTTATCTATCTTCAGGGACCAAATGGAGATTCACTGTAAAGAGCTAATCTTGCACTTTTTTTGGAAATAAAATGTCGCAATGCAGTTGGATGCATGGTAGAAAATTAACTATAACTTCCTTTCCTGAAAAATGAAGAACTTATTATGTTTAGAGAGATTAATGCTAACAATAATACAAGTGATCACAATGGTTGGGGAATGACCACACTGGAAACAAACTTTTTTTTTTGATGCAGGCAACAAATTAAATTACCCACATATCAAGAAAAAGAAGGAAGATGTTAACTTTCACCTGACTGTACAGTTGGTTGGTTGGAAAAACATACAATTATTTACATGGTCTGGTTTGGTTTTTTTCTAGATAAGGCTTTTTGCTCCACTGCAAAAAGATAAATACTTTACCAGAAAGAGTATGGAAGTCCTATTAACGAGAGCCAAAATTAACTTTCAGGAATTCTCTTTGACTCAAAGTGGGTCAATGAATTTGGTATGTACATTATTTTGATTCGCTGCTAAGAAAAGGTGACAACCACTGCCATGGCACAAACTTCTAGTTTAATCTGAACTCATAAGTAATGTTGGAATACAGAGGAGATCCTGATCCTTCAACTTTTTGCCACCTACCCAAAAGCCAGGTTATCCCTATGCATTGCATATTTTATGCTCAAATAATAATTTCTGAACAAGAATATCACTATATCTCCCATCAGAACAGATGTTGAATTCAGAAATACCTTAAAGGTAGATCACAGCAAATTTAGTTATGATTAAAAAGTTTTTCTTAGGATTCCATCTTATCAGTTACTGAAACCAATAACAAAACATGAGGGCAAAAATGAGGCAAGAATAAAAATATTGAATCATTCTCCCTTCTTTACAATTATATAGAAACTTGTAATATAACCATTCATTGTGGAAAGATCAATATACATTGTTAGTCTTGGAAGTCCCAGCACGTAAAACAATTTTATGCAACAGATTCCATATGTTTTGGTTTTTTCTCTATTGTTTCAATGGAAAACCATGCAGGATTCAGATCTATATTCAGACATAAGCATTTAGAGCAGACACAAATGTAATTATTCTAGAAATGCAATACTGGATTTCCTACACTGAAAATGTTGCAGAAGTTGTAATCACCATGAAAACTAATTATGCACGCTCTTTTGAGACAGTTCCAAGTCATAAATACCAGTTTGTTAACAAGCTTCATAAGGAATTATTTAGTCTCAAGAGCTTAATTCTCTTTATAACAAAAATAAAATAATTAGAGAATATGGAAAGGATATAATAATATTTCCTTATCTCTTCCAAGATGAAGTAATACATTCTTGCAATATGCAATTACGCAATTTTAAGCTTTCTGTCTTCATTATAAAACATGTAACACTAGTAATATTTTTGTAACTCTATTCTCTTACTCTTTAGCTCCAGAAAATGCCAAATGCCTTTTATTCCCTGACATACATTACAGATCTACTGGTGTGAAGGTGCAATTTCGTTTGCCATTATAATATATGCCTTTACTACATTTCAGAGCAGAATTTTATATCCATAGTTTCAGGTTAGGTCTACATATACATTAGTGATCAGTGAATCAATGCAAATCCTATGGTTCCGTGCAAGATACTATAACTATCACAGGACCCTCTGCTTTTTATTTTGGAATGAAAAGTAGGACAACAAAGTTTTTCAATGCCAGGTCATTTGACTTGGTGATTTGGGATATAAAAGTTAAAAGTTTGCTTGCTTTGCTTCAATTTTTTCTCATTCAATAAAAAAATAAATAATATTCCTCAAAGTAAACAGCTCAACTCAGTGCCTACCTTTCTGATGATAAAGTGCTGAGCTTCTCACAGAATAAATTTTAATTGAAGTGTACTACTTAAGTGATGCATTGCAACAAATGTTTGCTATGGAAGTTAGTTACCAGGTTTAGTTCGTTGCTTTTTGGGTCTGGCAGATGGTCTAGGTTTAGATGGAGCAGGTGTGCGCTTTCCTTCTTTAGGAGCTGAAAGAAATATACTGGATTATAAATTTGTCCCTTTCACTCTGTCGCATAAAAGTACATTCATCGAGCCTGGATTGAAGGACCAAATGGCTACTGGGAACAAAAGCAAACAGGAAAATCAGATTTTCTAAAAAGGATTTTCATAGGTCTTCTGAAGACTTCACTATCCCAGCAAAATCCCTGCTTGTTCTTCTCTGTAAGTCAGTAAGTGAATTTACAATCTGTAATTGTAGCCTAAATCACATCAAAAAGTTCCTCTCACTGAGTTAAGAAATTAATTTTTTGTAAGATACCTGGGTAGTAAAATAATAATGCTGTTTATGCTTTTGAACTTCAAGTCGATTTTAAGCTATCAAAAGTTGTATGTTGGCAAAATATGCAAAAATGCCCTCAATTTTCTACACTGTAAAGAAATTACTCATAGGGAGCAAAAAAACCCCATAGAATCAATAATAAATAAAAAGGGAATCATAACTCATTGTATTCTGTTAATAAAAGTAGTGCCATCTAAATGATCCTAGAAAACCTTTTCCCTCTGATCATGCATGGGCTGAAACTGTAATTAGATAAATATGACCATTAATCTGATATCAGATAAAGTTTAAGGTGAGCTTCAAGTAGTGTAGTCAGTAAATATGTTCTTTTTTATAAAACAGTGCTATGAGACTGCTATGAGACTAAGGAAAAGTTTCATAGCAATGGAGTGGAAAAGTATATGACATCTATAAAAAGAACAGAATAAGACAAAGTGACTGAGAAGCATTTTTCAACCCAAAATTATATTGTAAGGGCTTAATGAAAGAGCAATAAATTAACACAGCCACCCAGTGCCACAGGAATCTTTCACTGAGGGTGAATTAATATCCATAATATTAACTTTGCACTGGGCCTTTCAATAGTATTTCTAGTGGGTTTCTGAGGAATTTCTGAAGGTAAAGTGTGTTGGTGTAGAAAAACTCCAAGGAAATAGAAGACAACTCTGATCTCCAAAATTTCATTGTACTAGAAAAAACATACAAAAAATACCCATTTCTTTGTTCTCTGAAGTTCAGGAAAATGTATTTCTGAATGCTTATTTCGTAATTGTTCCTCTCAGAGAAATTGATTCAATACAGTAAAATGAAGTAACAGAATAAAAAACGTGAACTGCAAAAAAGAGTGACCAAGTGCTACAGAAACAAGTATTACCTAGTGTTGCTTTTGGTTGTTCAACAGGCTGAGAAGGTTTAGGCTCCAAAACTGGTGGTTTAGGGGCTAGAAAAGAAAAAGTCAAGTGTAACCGAAGAGATCTGTGGCTCTATCAGTGGTATGCCGAAAACATTATTCCAATAGTTCAGGGGGTTTGTTTGTTTTAAATTAGACTAGAAAAGCATACAACTAAGTCCTACTCTTATACATAACACCCTATACTCCTTTTTTTTTATTTATGGAGGAAGCGGGAGGGTTGGTTGTTTGTGTTTTTTTCTATGAATCTGCTCACTGTGTGCTGGTGGCTATGAGTGAAAGTCTCCTGAGACTCCTTCCCCATATTTTTGCTCTCAGGGCATTTCTAATCCATTGTTTGATTTGATCAACAAATTTACTTCATGTTATGGTAGAAGAGTGAGAGAGAAGAGATGAGGGCTTTCACTGAAGAAAAGACTGCAGTCCATAACAAACACCAGAGAATCTGTACCAAACAGGAAATCCTAAATGCCAAATTCTTGCTGAAAAGTCTCAAATCAGAGCTGGCAGTCGATACTTATAAGACATAGAAGGCAACTTCTGCTTTTTACTGACCTGCCTGTTCATAAGATATGAGAATAGAAACCTTTTAGGGCTCTAGTAATGTACACTACAGCATTTATTGATCCAGTACCCAAATTGCTAAGGAAAGAAAATTAATCTCCCCAGATCAGAGGCAAAGGAGTACATAGATCTATTTATTTACCAAAAAGCAGAAAAGAAAAAAAAAGACATGACACGATTATAATGTTCCTGTGGTCTAAGAATCAACCTCATGCATATGTGAAAATTTCCTCTTCTACTCTGACCAAGCTCTCTATTTCCACCAACAGCAATCCATTCCATTTCAATTCCCTGATGGAGGACTTAATGATCATATAAGCAGTAATTTATTTTCAGTCAACACCTTGTTGTTACTAGAAAAGATAACATCTTTGCCAGAGTATGTCTGCTTGAAAGTGAGACATAGGCATGGGAAAAAGAGATTACAGAAAGAATAATCGTATCTGTTGTTCATACAAATGATATAAAAACCCAGTGCCACCCAGAAAAACTTCTTAAAAACTTTTAAAAAGTTGCGAAAATTGAAAAGTTGTTTATATTTTTATCATTTGACACAAATGCATAAAACTGAAGTGCTTCTCTCATTGCCTTTTGTAGGCAACATCAAATGACCTATTTTAGAATGATGAGTTAGTCAAGACACTCAGATATTGTAAAGGTCTTGCCTTTTTTAGGAAGTTTTGCTTAGATATTTTAGTGAGCATATATCTCTGCATACCAACTTATAAAAATGGTGTGTACAATTACCAGGTTTCACATCCTGTACTTCTGAGGTAGCAGATGGTTTCAGTTTAGAAGGAGTAAGTGGTATTTCTTTTGGAGCTGAAAGAAAGAGCTCAATTTGTAATCAAAAATTCTTTAACAAGGGTTTTCCACAAGAAACTGTACATGCCACAACTTTATATTGAAGATAGGACAACTTAGTATGGAATGCCAAAGCCATCTGATGATATCAGAGTTTAAAGTGTGGAATGGAGATGATACCAAAATGCAATGACTTGATCAGAAGTGGATTCTGTGTCTCCAAAACAATTAAAATTTCCACTGTGAAAGCAGTATGTATCAGAGACAAAGACAACACGTGCATGGGCATGAGAGAGAAAAATAGAACACTCTAATAAAAGGATGATGGAGTTTTTCATGCAAGAGGCACGTTTTACTTCTCTGAGGACAGTAAAACCATCCTGAACCATGTTCTCATACAGTGAAGAATCAAGAAGAATCAGTGAAAGAAAAAGACTCCATAACCAGGAAAAGAATAATGATTCTGCATGTGAAATGATATGCTGGAAAAAATGCGTTCATATGGGATGAAGTGCTCAAAACAAAATAGTTTTCACTGTGTGAAAACAACATTACCTAATGTTACCCTTGGCCATTGTAAAGGATGAGAGGATTTAGGTGTGAAAGATTCCAGAATTGATTCACTTGTGGCTGTTGAAAGAAATGGTGACAGTTACGACAGTGAAGAGCTAACTGAAGAAACTCTTCCTTTATAAGCAAAACCAAATTTATTTTTACAAGAACAACCAATATTTCACACATGCTTGGACACTTATCTAGTGCACCAAGTCGAACCATTAGAGCAATCTAAATTTAAAATTAAGGTGTTAGGATCTACTCCAAATATACACTGAAAGTTAAGATTACTGGTGTGCTCATTTCAGTGAGTTTTAGAGCATGGCTTGAGCTACTGAATTAATAACTGAGAAGAGGCTATTATACCTGGTCCAACATCTGCTATTGCAGGCTTACTAGGTGTCACAGGGCTTGAAAAAACAGGCTGAAAACCAATGAAAGCTATAAAAAAAGAAACAGGTCATGGTATCTATGATTATTTATTCTACACACAGATTTTTTTGTAAGAACAAACAAAAAATGTTATAGGCTATAACATACCTCATTTGCAATGCAGAGGTCCACTCACAATAAACATGCCTTACCTTGACAATGGAGCAGTGCTGGTTTGGATTGGGAACTGAGGCTAGTGGTCAAAATGACAACTGAAACTAATATTACTTTACATAGCCCATGTAGACTAAAGCAACTCAGAAAATATAAAGATAAAAGAACTTCTAACAGCACAGTTACAAACTTAAAGCTCTCCAAAAAAAGGGAGAAATAAAAATATAGTCTACAAAACTAAAAAACAGCGCAAATATATTTCTGTAAAGAAGACTGCCCTAACTCTCTTTAGTGCATTGTTTTCTAACAAGATTTTGTAAGGGAATTTTAATGTCATATAATCTGTGTACATATATATACACAGAGAAACCAAGTGTAAAAAGTAAAAAAAAAATTAAAAAAAAATTGTTGAACAATATAAGATAGTTTGATGGAAGCTTACTGTGCTGGCATAAACAATATAGAGTATAGAAATGTGTACATTCATCTATCAGTATAACAATTAGGCTTTAAGAAACAAAGAAGTAAGTTAAAGATTCTTAATAAGCTTTAGGATTATTATTGTTATTCTTTATAATACTATCAATATTATCTAATTTCATGTAAGTATATCTCAAAAATAGCCATAGTAGCTTTTTGAGAGACAAATGTAAAATCAGAAACACTCTCGGGTGAGTTTCTCCATGTCAACCATGAGTTGCCTTGACTCATGTGAAAAAGGGTACTTTGCCTACACTGATCATGACTCAAGACAAGTACAGAACTTCCAAAATTACTATTGAAACACTAGAAGTGGTTTAAATTCAAAAGCTAATGCATTACTATTACCCATGGCAGTTGTTAGCACACGAGGTGATCTGGTAAGTGGTTGCATAGATTTTTCCCCATCAGCTGAATTTGTAACTGCAGAAAAATGTAAATAAACCTGAGAGATAGATTCATATTGGTGCAATAATGAAGGGTGGGGTGGGGAGAGAATCAGAAAAGTAAGATTGGTCTAGGTTTAGACTGGTACAATTCAGTTTCAAAAGATTTCCAGCTTGAAAAGAAATGGACAAAACCCCCAAGTTTTGAAAAGGCACATACACCTAACAGACACACCCTGACAGAAGAGAAAGTCAACTGATTTGTGCACATGTCAAAAACTTGTGCTTTTGACTTCACCTGCACATTTAGAAAAACTACATAATAAAAAAATATATGCTGATATATAGGCATTTCTATTGGCAATCCTTCACTTGTTTTAGCAGATGCCAATATTTTGAGTTACATGTTTTAATACAGTATACATTAAATTTGTCATTTAAATTAAATTGTGATATTTTACATAATCAAAATAACATAAATTAAAAAATAAAAAAAAAACTGCAAAAATCAGAAGGTGAGGCCAAAAAATCAAAACAATGTTGATGGAATGCTGTCAGGTTCAGAACAATTTTCTATTCTCATTAAACACAAGCATATCTTTGTTATGAATACAAATTTAATCTTGGAAAGCTATGACCCCAGTAAGAAAAGGTCCTATGATAAGATCCTATGCCACAGAATATCATCATGTAGTAACAGACACTGACTACTGAACATTGCAGCTAAAATTCTGCTTCAGACAATGCCAAGAAATCAGAGCAAAGAGCCTGTAACTGCAACAACTGTGATGCAAACCCAAATTCTAAACTACAGAAGTATCATAAATTCAATTTACCAGTCTCTATTTTTGATATTTCTGCAGATGCAGATGTTTGTGATGGGAAAGTAATATGATGAGTGTCCAGAGAAGCTGGAAAACAAAACAGAACAATCTTTTTTTGCATCATCTGAACCTGTAGACCAACCAGGTTGCAAGAGATTACTAAGGAATAGGCACTACAGATGGAAAATAAATCTCAAACGCACATGGTACGGACATTGTAACGTGACTATGTGAAGATGCACTGGTGATGCAGATGATGGAGAAGCTCTTACAAGACATATGAAGACATCCATATGAAGACATTCAAAGCCATCACACAATATGAGAGAAAAATAAGAAAAAAAATAAACTGAAACACATTAAAAGCAAATTGAAAAAAAAGAAGTGAAAAGCAAAGAAAGACTTGGGTTTGCTTTGCAAGACAAGATGGACATACAAAATCTCAGTTCAAATGTATATTTAAAACTAGATCTGACAGTGGTCAGAAGTAAAATTTCTACTGCACAGAAAGACTTTTCTTAAAAAATAAAGTAGAAGCAACCTAAAAGGATTAACACAGGAGGGAATTGAAGCATCTTTGTAAAGATGCTGGAGAACATGACAGAGACAAAAATAAAAGATTTATCTGGTGGCACAAAAACATACTTCAGAACCAGTTTCCAACAATGAGAATGAGACACCATAAAAAATGGCCAGCAAATATGGGAAACTCCAATTCAATTTCAAGTAAAAAATACAAATCAAACTGCAACGATACGTTAATACGGTTCCGAACACCTTTACTCTGCACATCAGGTCAGCCTATTCATGGGTTCTTTTGTTACCTCACGGCACAAAACACACTGTCAGGACACACAGACTCGTGTGCCTCCCCGCACGAGAGAAGCTACCGTCACAAGCATCTCCACCAACTGTCACCAAGGGGCATGTCCAATGCCTTCGGTAAATGCAACTTCTCACATGCAGAAGTCTCCCCTCTACACTTAGGACTCCCCCAGCCCTTTCACCCGAGACAAATAACAGTTTGGCTAAAAGCATAACACTATCTCCTGGGACAAGTCTCATCTTCAG
>VXBZ01005783.1:525861-565080 GCA_013399135.1 Heliornis fulica
TGATGGAGAGTGAAAGGAGAATAATGGGAAAAGCTGGTTTTTCACTAGTTACCCGTTGAGGTTGGCCAGGTTGTCAGGGAGGGAGGAGTGGTGGACTTCAGCCTCGGTCTTCGAGGAGCTACGGTCAAACACAAAAACCACCTTCAGGTCCTCAGAGAGACTGTTGTCGCGGGAGTGGTATCAAGACACAGCTATAAACAAAGAGACTTGGTCCTGCTCGCAGCAGGCTTCTGTGTCACAGCATCGCTCCCCATAGCAGCACGATGCTATCTGTCAACCGGGACCGGCTGCCCACAGTAACAGAGTCAACCTAGAAGTGGAACCCCAAAAAAGGCAGCATGGAGCTTACAAGTGGAGCAGCTTCTAATACGGAGCCACATGGGGCCAGCTGCATCACGGACCCACTTTCAAGACATGAAAACATCCCAACTGGCTCATTGCTGCAGAGGAAAGCATTGCCCAAGTCATCAGTGGAGGAAGGGAATCACTGGCTATTTACCCATCACGGTCCTTGTGGTTTCCCGTGAAGCAGGCGAGGTGGGTTCTGGGTCCAGTCTCTGGGTTGCTGCGGTCAGACAGGGAAATGTTCCTGAGATATCCACACAGACTTGACACAACAGCACTGGCTCACAACACCCCTAATGTCCCTACTTAGGGCAACACATACTCAGTAACCAAATGAGCAGGCAACTCTCTTGTCATGGTGGATGCTAACAGAACACTCAGTAGCTAAATCACGGAATCACAGAATGCGCTAGCTCGGAAAGGAGCTTTTAAAGTCATCTAGTCCAATCTCGCTGCAGTTAGCAGGGACATCTTCACTGGATCAAGTTGGATCAGATTAAAGCAGAAAACTGACTTCAGATGTTATGGTGTTTGTTTTTGGTTTTTTTTTTAATGAAGTATGAAGTGTATGGAACCCATATTACATTCGGTATTGTTACAGAAATATTTATATTTGTTACAGTAATACTCCATCTTTACATCAGTGTGGCCTATTTGGTTAATGAAGAACAGAAAGCTAAACTTTCAGCAAAATAGTCCTACAAAGTAGAAAATTATGAAGAGGGACTGAGCTTAAAATTAAGTTATCTCCTTGTTATGTCTCATATAAAGGACTGACCACCTCATGTTTGGCACAGCCACTGACAGGAAAAAAAAATTAAAAGGCTTTGGCTAAATTTTTAGATATTTTGTTTCTTTAGGTACTCCCAAAATGATAGAAATTGTGGTGGAATTACTGTTTACCCATCATGTTTAAACCATGTTCTCATGGTTTCCAGTGAAGAAAAAATGTGGGCTCCAGGACTGGTCTTGGGAGAACTTAGAGATGGAAACTGTCTTGAGATGTTTGCAAGGGCACATCAATAGGATGAGGGGCAGTGGTTTTAACCTAGAACAGGATACATTTATATTAGATATGTTGCCCAGAGAGGTGGTGGAGGCCCCATCCCTGGAGACATTAAAGGCCAGGCTTGATGGGGCTCTGAGCAACCTGGTTTAGTGAAGATATCACCGCTTACTGCAGGGGGGGTTGGAGTAGATGGACTTTTTAGGTTCCTTCCAATCTAAAACATTTTGTGATTCTATGTTATGGAGGTCTCTATGCATACAAAGGCAACGCTCTAATCACATCCATATATATCAGTAGTGTCTTGACCACAAATAACAATACTTTTCCTGCCAAGTAAATTATACACCACTTTTTTTGTCACTCTGTATTACCAAAAAAAAACCCAACACCTGCTAAACTCTGCTCCTAGTAGATAATAATACCATCATATTCCAGAGCTGCCTTTTAGCTTCAAAAAATGACAAACTCCATAATCAGTTTTCGAGCATCAAGCAAATATTTCCAAATTGTAAGTTGAGAACTTGTGAATGAATATATAAGCCAGAACTTCAGCCCCCATCAAAGATACCAACAAGCTTTGGAAACAACCACCTTATACTTAATACATAAAACAATGAACTGGCTCCGATTACTATATTCTTCACCACCCTTAATCTGAATTTTTAGATTAAATATATATATATGCCTGGGAAAAAAAAAAAAAAAGAAACAATAGCTTCCCTGCAGAAGAGCATTTACACCTGAACTTAAAAACTATTTCCGTCAAGAGATGAGCCAAATTTTAGAAGGAAACTAATTTGTGTTTTCTTAACCAAAATCTGTAGGAGTCTCTAGTGTAAGCATGAAAATCCCTATTGTAAGAATCCTAATATCTCCTTAATATAGAGGAAGGGGTTTTCATTCTGAAGAGGTATGAAGAAATTCAAACAGACATAATATAATAAGGAACACTGTTAGAGAAGCATGAGCTAGATGATGAATTACATTAGTTTTCCAGAAATTAGTGAAACAGATTTGTGAATGACGACAATGAAATCCAAAGCTCATGATAAAAATCCCTTTACTTGTATAAAAATGTATTATTAGGAAAAAAATGAAGAAAAAAGTAAGAGAGAAGAGCATTTCCGATAAAAGCATAGAGCAAATTCTTAAAAAAAAACAGAAGACAGGTCAAACAATTGACACATCAGAAAACAGAATAAAACTTTTAAACTGCCATCACACTTGCCAGAACACCTTATAGGAAAAGTGCAAGAGCACAAAATTGATGGACCAACACAGAGAAAGTTTCGAGCATGGAATTCTTGTTGTGAAAGAATTCTGTTGGACTCCTCAAGTTTAAACAAACAAAACCCTTAAAAATGTAATAAAAGTCAGTAGATTTGATTTACAGAGGAATAGATTGAAATAGTTTCATATGCATTTGCCTATTTTTTTCTTTGTGTCTCTGGGCTATTTACTGTCCTCTCTACCTCATTTTGTTTGCTGAAAATTGGGAATAACAACAGCTTCACACATATATTTTCTGAAATGAAGACAAAGCTCTAAGTATACCATAAGAAGAAAAAGAGGGTTACTGTGTTCAGCATTAATTTTGTTATACAGAGGAAAAAAAATATTAAAGAAACTCTCTTGATTCTTTATGATATATGGAGAAGGCTGACAAACTTTCTTGCTCCCCAAAGAAACATGTATTTCTTTTCCTAGTCATATAAGCACTACCATGTCCTGAGCTATTTAAAAAGCCCCTGAAGGTGGATTTGCAATGCCCTTTCTGCTATCTTTCATCTCTCTAACAAGAATTTTGTTGCTACAGCGTAGCTTAGGAGTCTTCTCTCATGAGAAATACACTGGAATATTCTACACAGAAGCACAGTATTTACAACTTGACAAACTTAACTGTTTCAAAGCCACAAGTGAACACGAAAAGTCAACAGAAAATAAATCTACAAAGAGAATTTCCTACACGTATCACATATCACACACACATGCACACACACAGAGACACACTCCAACCTTGTATCTGACCAGGAAGATGTCTTAATTATCAATAAGCACAAAACTTCACAAAACTAATAACAAAGGAAATACAAAATAAAAAGCAGTGTAACTTCAAGCAATAGAGTAGCTATCTGCATCAAAATACTCTGCATATAATGGAGAAGTAAACGTTCAATTAGAAGCCTCACAGTATTCCACAGAAACATAAGTGCCCAGAACATTATACTGTGATACTCTATTATGTTAAGTAATACCTAATTGCTCAATGGCAGTTATGGGTAATAGGACAAATTACCATTGCAGAAGTGAACTGAGAATTAAAAAAAATTATAATGCAGCATTTTAACATCATATACCTTGCTTTAAAGGAAAGTAGTACCCAATGCAGACTTCTTATCTTGCAGTTTTCTTGTCTCCATAGTAAGAAAAATTAAACCAACATTTCACTAAAAGCACACTGGGAGCTCTTCTGGTAATTCCTCACTGTCAAGAACACTCTCTTTGCAAGAAATGTCATTACCAGGTTAGACTGATGGCATTTCCGGAACTCCAGTTTAGACATGAACTGTGAAACTCCCAGTGTTTCATTAAGAGCTGTAAAGAAAGTCTGGATTTAAAATACTGAGAAATCTCACTGTTGCTGGGACAGCAAAACACACTACCCAGCACAACCTGTGCTGTTCAAGATGATGTAACTGCAAGCACAAGGACGATACTGAATGTTTAAAAGTTCTCTCTGTTTTATTTGACTAAAGAGAAAGATATCCACCCCAATGTGTTGGCAACAGGATCCACTATCTGATACTAGACAGAACTCCTAAGAAACTACTTCTTTTACACTCTCTGGAGTTTTATTTACTCCAACAGAAAAATTAAATTGTTGGTATAAAAGACCAGTCCTTTAGCAGTTTGTACAAAAAATACTTCCTAGCTGCTCGTCAAGAAGTGATTGTGACAAACCAGTTCTTTAAGAGGCTTGCCATTTAGACTTAAACCCAAACAAGTATGAAGGCTTTCATAGAAGAAAAATGGAGACAAGCGGCAATGTGATGAAAACTAAAATGGAATGTCACATTGCTTGCCCATCACTGCCTCATTTCCAAAAAGGATGAGGTAGAGATTTGAGGAATAGTCCCTATGTAGCTAAATCAAATACAAAAATCACCTTGAAATAGGCAGTTTCTGCATAAGTGGTAACAGCATGGGTTTCTAGGAACACAAGTAAGTCTAGATTGAAAGTATTGTTCATTACTTGAATGACCACACTGTTCTTTGGGTTGTGCAGCTCTGTAGAACACAATAAATGTGATGGAAGTCATTAATTAGTCTTTGAGAAACGAGGAAGAGTTCAAACAAACTTGAAGAACCTTGGCAAAGTAAACACTTGCTAAAACCAACTAATAAACAAGTGATCAACTTAGCAAGAGGTTTTTAAAAGATACTGTTAAGATTACCAAGAGTCCCATTCCAGGGGAAATAACTTGTAAGCTAGTATTTGACTGTAGACCTCACTGTATGCCTAGACTTCCTCATCTTTTAGTTGAAACAACCTGCTATTCCCTCTCTTCTCTCTGCCTTCCTCCCCAACAGAGAGACATGCAAACCAGAATTCTTTAGGTTATTTTAAGGATGTCCTTTAAATACAAACAACTGTACATGCTAATGGGTGTCGTCTCATACCAAGCCTATCCCTAGAATATATTAAAAGACCATTTTTATAATATTTACTTACATTTTCAACTGTCCTTCATATCTGGAATATGTCTTTGAATGGTAATGTTTATGTTGGATGTCAAACTAGATCAGATGTGATTTCCCCAAACATTGTAAGTGGTGGGAAATTGCTCCCTCTGGTTTGAAAAGGGTGCAGTATACCTTCCACTATAGGCAAAGCATGCAGAATAAAGAACTGAATTTGGATGTGCTACTATATCAATGTGTAAAAAACACACTACTGAAGCTTTCTGTTAAGGCACTTCATTGTAAATTATTGCTCAATATGGAAGATGCATTAAAGACTGATTTATACCTCTGACAAATAAGTGGATAAAACTTAACTCACCTCCACTTATTGATTTTAAAAATGTTTAGCCACCGTCTGCAAGCTTATTCATTGAGCTGCAACTAAAGGCAGTTAGCTACCAAAAGTTTCCTGTGAAACACCCATTTAGTCCAGTCTTTATGGCAAGGTTGTTCTGGCAACAAATTGAAATAGACTTTGAATGGAATTGTCATTATTGGAAGGAAATGAAATATTTCTTCATGCAGGAACAGCAAAACAAGGGGAACCTTGAGCACTGACAGAACTGTCTTTGTTCAGTGTAATTTTGTAAGATCATCGTAAGTTTTAGTTTATTTTCTGAACACAGGAAGTATAAGAAACCTGAAGAATAAATTTTGGCCAGGAAGAATAGAAAAAAGTATTTATTTATATATANTAGAAGTGCCAGTTCAGGATCAACTTGTTAAAACTACTTTCTTTAATGACAATGTTGTGCAGTTCAGTTTAAAAAATGTGCTCAAGCAATACAGTAATATATGTGGTATTTCTATTGGCCTTGGAGCTATACTGTCTCACCGGTCAAAAAATATCTAAGTTAGATAATACCTTAAATATATTCAAATGAAAAGACTCTCCACTGTTTTGAATCCTAAATATTCTTTGCTATTGATCCTGTTATTTCTACGGGTCTCAACACTTTCAACCATTAGTGTAGTTTCATTCACTCAGAGGGTGAAGTGTAAGCTTTCACAACCAGAAGCCAGCAAAATATATTGGTGTTTGTCTCAGAAACTACCAAATTAGTTATTAGGAAAATATTCACATAGTTTAACTAGTTCCATTTTACTTGATGCAATTTTAAGAGTTTGCAAAGTTATTTGAACAGTTCATGTTCAACTTGAGTATGTCAAATCACCCTTTATCAAAATACATGTTTCTGTAACCCTAACTTTGAAGTAAATTTTTATGAGAAAATTACACTGCACAAATAGAGGGTTATGAGTGATAAAAGTACTGTTATTTATTTATTTATTTAGAGTAATTATCCACTGGTAGTTGCTGTTAGTTATACTGATTTCAAGGAATCTGTTGATCTGGTACTTTTGCAAAATCAGGACAGCTGAGGCAAGACTGGCCTCGATACTTATGTCAATCAGTAACTATAATATGAGTACATTTACGCTCAACAAAAGTACAAAAAAGGAGTGATAATCTAAGTCATCTTTGCCCTTAAAGAATTTGATTTTATAAAAGGTCTGCAATATGAAAGTAGCAAAAAAGAGGAAGGTATAACTATAATACTCCATTATTCTGCACCATGATAATTGTAAAAGCCTACTATTTCAATGATGTTATCCCAAATTCAGGGATATACCACCTTTTTCCTGTAATAATATTAATCCCAAGCTAAAGAAATGTGAATTAACAATATAACCAATAGTATGAGGACATTTCTTGTGAGGGCTCCCAGTTCTAATAAAATTACATTTTCAAGAAATATCATTACCATATTTTGTTGATGATATTTCTGGAATAGGAAACGTTGTGGATCTTGAAGTAATAGGTTGTGTTTCATCAGTACCTGAAAAGAGATTCTGAGTTTTAAAAGTGGCAGTGTTATCAAAGCCACTAACATACCACAGTGTCCATCTGGAAGAAGCTGCTCTGTAAAAGAAAACAACGATACAAATAAAAATCAAGAGAGTAGATAGCCTTAGAGTCAGTTGTATGACTGATCAGAACAACCAAGCTGACATCATCTTTGTTATGGTACAAGATGAGTTCAATCAAACAGAAGGTTCTACTTTATTTCAAGACAGAATTTGTATCCTTACAAAGAGTTTAGGTAGAGAAAATGTCAAATAATAACTAAACCTACATAAAAATGCTTACAGCTATAAACAATTATGTTCCTGCATTATTCAGTCTGAGCAGATTGCTTTCTACTTGCCAATAAAAATAGTTGACATGAAAGTACTGCAAAAGAAACTTAAGAAACACATTTTTTTTAAAGATAATGACTTCTGGTCATTTTTCCATGAGAAAGTGGAAACTGTAATGGAAGTATATGCTATTTACCTATTGCTGTAGAACTGGTTAGCAGGCAAGACATTGATGAAGGATGGTCTCTGGGAAGCTAATACAAAGCTAACGAAACAGAAGTCTTGATATACTGAGGCAGACAGTCTTCAAACGGGTATCAAAATACTTTCCTGAGGATATCCAATAAAATCCTATTCTGTCCAGGGATCAAATATTCCCTGCAACTACCACAAAGTTACTTTGATGTAAATGGGATTGTTGAGAAAGACCATCCTTCAGTGGAAAACAGCTTAAAAATATATTTATGTTTTTATGACAATATTTTAATGAAAACACAAATGGAGAAAGAAAAATCTAACAGATTTCTAAGACCATTATTTCTGTTACAAAATTTATGCAGCCAGCATGAAAGGAATATGATCTATTTATGAAGAGTCTGCGCTCTTGAAGTTAAGAACACTAATGAATGATTAAAATTGAAGGAAAAATTGAAGTAGCTCAACTCTTCACATCAAGAAAATGCTGTAATTCCGAGAGAACATGTTACAGAGAGGAGTAAAATCACACTTGACTAGCTGCTAAAAGTTTTCCATCTAATGAAGTCAGTTTGATTTGACTGAAATGACCTTGGATAAAATAGTTTTCAACTTGAAAAGGAAACAAAACTATAGCATTCGTGCAGAGTCAGGATAAGTGTCGGTACCACCCATGGAGTATTAACACAGCTGCATCATGTTTGTGTTCAGTGTGAATGCTGTAATAGGTGAGAGAAAAGATTTTTTTTTAAATTTATCTGTGATGAGGAACTAGATGAATGCTGAACAAAGTTTAAAAAATAGCACTAGGGAACACATGAATACGGTGTGTTTGTCGTAGGAAACTAATCTCCATATGACAAAAAGTTAACGATCATTTACCCAATTCCACTTCATTGCTGTCGGATGTAAGAGGTTTGAAGGGTGCTTGAATAGTTACTGTAATAGAGAAATATGTAATTTTTGTGTGTTAGGAGGTTAGATCATATTGCCTCTCACAACTATATTGTTAACAAACCCACTTTTTCTGTAACTATATTTACTAAGTTGCACTTAACCAATACAGCACAAACATTTGCACTTTGAGCAGTTACTCAGCCCAGTATATACTGGAACCCAACCAAACTAACTCCAGAGCAACTCAGCCACATGCTCTACTAATTCTACACTGGCAACATAAGAATACAAAAGTGAAAATGCATGAAAAACTTGGGATTGAATGAATTTTACAGTATTTGAGATTTATATTCTGCTTTAAATAGTCTGACCAGAGGAACAAAGCCTTATTCTCAAAGTATTTTACAGTTTATACCACACTTTTGAACCTGTGTGCTTAAAATTAAGACCAAATCCTTCCCGAGACTCCTAATTAGGTCTGTATGTTTATTTGATGGGGAGCATCAACAGCCCTCCGTTTCCATGTAATTTGTGTATGTTCAATAACTTTATTAATAAAGTTATTTCAATCAGGTTGGAAGACATGCATCTTTGACACACAAGTATTGTATAGCACCTATGTAAGTGTAAAGGGGACTAACACTCATTGTCTTTACAATATTCAACACCACTTGCAAGCATATTAAGAGGAGAAGTAGCTTCAACTAATTTTTCAGTCAGATCCCAGCTTGGTTATGTTTATTTCATTGTCTCAGCATAGTATACTGCAGAATCAAGACAATGGAAGTTAAAATTGGTCCTCAGAAAGAGAATAATGTTTGATATAAGATGTAATAAAATATCACTTGCTTAAATCATCCTGGCACAAATAGAAACACATGAGAACCTCACAGCAGCTGTCTACCTTTCTTATGACCACGTTCTGAGAAAGATCTCATGCTCATATACAAGTGCACATATTCTGCTTAAAACCCTGTGTTATCCATAAATACATGGGGAGAAGTTATTAGGTTATTAGCAGAAAAAAATATAAAAATTATTTTAGTATTAAAATGCTGTACTGCAGCTGCCTTTTGAATATTAGAGGCTACTTTAAAAGTTCTAACAGGAAACATATGCTCAAACAAAAATTCTCTTTAAAAAGTGCCTACTAGGTGAAGACATAACATTCCCTCCCCAAGGGATAATTCTCATACTGACAAACCAAAATTCATTAAAGCTCAACAGTTTCATCTCCTCTGTTAAATTCTGCCCCTCTGTCCCTGTCCCAAGCCTCTAGAAATATGTTACTACCCTGAAATAATGAGACCATATCAGGACCACTTATTTGAGGCTAGAACTGCCAAAAACTGGCAATAATTACATATAACATGAAGCTTTAATAAACAAATGAAAGACCATTGCAGGCAACATACAAAGGCCAGAAAAAAATAATAACAAATACTGTAATGGTTCTACTTAAGTATCTAGAAAGATCAAAGATTGGAAATAAAACAAATGCCATTTACCAGTCTCTTGCTCTGACATTTTTTCAGATGAAGATGATTGGGAAGTAGAAATAACATGAAGAAAACCATGTGAGGCTGGAAAAAAAAATTGTGGCTTATTATTTAAAAGATACACGAACCATCATATCACGGCATCTTCTATGACCATGGGCTCGATGGTTTAGTGTCCAAATAATAAGGAACTGAAGACAGAAAAGAAAATAATTCTGCAAAATAAGTAAAATTTTTAGAAGAAAGAGGTTAGTATGAAAAGATTTGTAAAAACACATAGACATGATGCAAAACTTAAGTGGAATGTCACAAGTAGCATAGAAAAATCTTTCCATGAGGTTAGTAAGAACATAAGACTGAAAAAATCTTGAGAATAATGAGCACAGGGAAACAGAGCAAAAAAGTTCACAAGATGATGATACCAAAACAAATCCAGTTAAAAAAAAATGCCTAAAATAAATGAATGTAAAAGGTGATCCAGAAGACATCATCTGTCAGGGAAAGAGAAAGAAAAATCCAAGGTCCAGACTAAATTGTATGGCTTTTTTAATAATTAAAAATATCTGATTTCTCCACCATAAAAAAAAAAAAAGAGAAACAAAACAAAAAAAAACCCAAAACCTAAGGAAAGTTCTTTAGTAATGCAATGTAAGAAATATAACTTTGTTGGAAAAGACCCTGAAGTGTGTGATATGGATCAGCTGATTTAGCTTTGACATCAGGAAAAATTTTGTTACTAAAAGGATTGTTAGGCATTGGAATGGGTTGTCCAGGAAAGTGTGGAGTCACCATCCCTGGAGGTATTTAAAAGGGGAATAGATGATGTGCTGAAGGATACGATCTAGAGTTGGAGTAGGCAGGGTTAGGCTGAGATTGGACTTAGAGATCTCTTCCAACTCAAGTGATTCTATGAATCTATGTGAAAACAAGACTGCTACAGACAAAATTGCCACAGTACCATCTCAAGACACTTATTATGGTTCATTGCACTTTTAACTTTGACTCAACTTCAGTCTGTAAGCTTACCAGCCTGACCATGTGTCCCTTTGTTACCTCACGGCACAAAACACACTGTCACGCCACACAGACTCGTGTGCCTCCCCGCACGAGAGGAGCTACCGTCACAAGCATCTCCACCCACTGTCACCAAGGGGCATGTCCAATGCCTTCGGTAAATGCAACTTCTCACATGCAGAAGTCTCCCCTCTACACTTAGGATTCCCCCAGCCCTTTCACCCGAGACAAATAACAGTTTGGCTAAAAGCACAACACTATCTCCTGGGACAAGTCTCATCTTCAGTTGTTACCAGATCTGCAGGAAATATCATTAGCAAATCAGGTGGGCAGCATGGCCAGGCTCCAAGGGCTTTGAACCTCAAAAAAGCATGGTGTGGTTCACCCAAAAGCAAAACAGAGGCTTCATTCTTAAAAGCCTCACGTGACCTCCAAAGCAGCAGCAGAGCAGAGCATTCCCAAGTCCAGCTCATGGCAATGGTAAAGCTGTGAGCAGATGACAACCAGACAGCTTGAAAGTCAGCGGTGGAGCAACCAGTAGCTGCAGCCTTGGGCCAGGAAACCCCCGTGGGCAGCTCAGCAGCGGTGCCATCCTCAGCTGCCGGCTCAGCTCAGACCAGACATGATTTACCCCTTAGGAACGCTGCTGTATTTGACTCTGTCAGAGAAAGGAAGAACTGCTGCCAAAACACAAGGAAGCAGGGACATGGCAGCTGAAGGCAAGATGTGATAACACGTTCTCCACACACACCACAGAAAAGGCTCCTCAGCGATGGAAAAAGCACGGCATCAAACAACAGAACTGCACAACAAGCGTGGTGAGGGCTGTGACAAGCCAAGAGGCACCAACAAGTCTTCACACCCTCCATGGAAGATGACAAGGATGCCAGGTGGTTTGGGGTGGGAGGCGTGATGGAGAGTGAAAGGAGAATAATGGGAAAAGCTGGTTTTTCACTAGTTACCCTTTGAGGTTGGCCAGGTTGTCAGGGAGGGAGGAGTGGTGGACTTCAGCCTCGGTCTTCGAGGAGCTACGGTCAAACACAAAAACCACCTTCAGGTCCTCAGAGAGACTGTTGTCGCGGGAGTGGTATCAAGACACAGCTATAAACAAAGAGACTTGGTCCTGCTCGCAGCAGGCTTCTGTGTCACAGCATCGCTCCCCATAGCAGCACGATGCTATCTGTCAACCGGGACCGGCTGCCCACAGTAACAGAGTCAACCTAGAAGTGGAACCCCAAAAAAGGCAGCATGGAGCTTACACGTGGAGCAGCTTCTAATACGGAGCCACATGGGGCCAACCACATCACTGGCCCACTTTCAGGACATCTAAACATCCCAACTGGCTCATTGCTGCAGAGAAAAGCATTGCCCAAGTCATCAGTGGAGGAAGGGAATCACTGGCTATTTACCCATCACGGTCCTTGTGGTTTCCCGTGAAGCAGGCGAGGTGGGTTCTGGGTCCAGTCTCTGGGTTGCTACGGTCAGACAGGGAAATGTTCCTGAGATATCCACACAGACTTGACACAACAGCACTGGCTCACAACATCCCAAATGTTCCTACTTTCGGCAACACATACTGAGTGACTAAATCAGGAGGCAACCCTCTTGTCATGGTGGATGCTAACAGAATACTCAGTAGCTAAATGACTACCCCTCAGGAGGAATATGTTTAAATGCCATAATCTTATCATTCCATTTCTAAATTTCCCAAACACTGCAGCAGACACAAATAGTCTCTCCCTCCAGTTACACTGTCATACAGAGCAAGTCAGAATAAATCCTTGATACAGCAAAGTATTGCTGCAATTTTTTCAGAGACCATCTAGATTTAAGGGCTACAACGAAGAGAGACATTACCAGCTGACATTGGTGGCATTTCTGGAATGTCAGTTGTGAATCTTGAAGAAAGAGTCTTCATTTCATCTATATCTGAAAAGACAATCTTTGTTAAAAGTCTTAATTGACTCAGACTCACTATGTATAGCACAGGACTCAGCAGGCAAAGGTTGAACTGTTAAAATGGAAGCACAGGAAAATTTACTTGCAAATCAGCTCAGCTGATTATTGTGTCTCATGAACAAATACGCTGGTGTGGAAGTCAAGTGTGGAAACCACATAACCTAATCATTCATACTAATGAGAATTCCTATCAATATTTAAGGATTTTAGTGCATTAAGAATTGCAGGTAGTAAGAAAAGACCTTCTCACTTAGTATAATCAGTGGACCAACCAATAAAATGCTGTCACAACCTGCTCACAGAAACTTTGCAAAGAAATATGTGTTAAGTGCTTAATTCCCTCTCACAGTTAAGTTCTCTCAGCACAGGAAAAAAATAAAGCAACCCAGCCAACTGAAAAAGGTAGGTCCAGAGTTGTGAACCTAACTAATGAGAAAACCCAACCATATAAACTAAAAGAACCCATTTCTATGCTCAATCCTGTATCTACAGAGATGAATGTGTATGAGAATGTAGATAATGGCAACAATAAGTGGTATGAATTACAGGGATGGTGACAACTAAAGCAATGCAAAACTTCCAAAAATAGCAGCAAGGATGAAAATGAAAAGAAAATCTTTACAACTAAATAAAGACATCTTATTGATTTTACCCAGTGCCGTTTCTGACAACTGAGGTTCTGTAGTAATTACAGGCATGGATATTTCCAACTCAGTAGCATCTTTAGCTGCAGAAAAAAATAATATAAATAGATCTGAAAACTAACTGTATTTAAATAAATTAAGAAGTGACATTTGATGACAGACATTTTACCTTCCACTGCTCCGCATTTTACCAAATTACAAAATTAGCATCCTTTTTCTAAGTGCTTTAAATGCCAGAACTACTTAGCTGAAGATATTATTCTAGTTTTCCCCTCTATGCAAACATTCACAAAGAGTTTGAAACACAATATAGAAATAGTTTGACATGCACTTGCCTTGATGATCACCTGAAAAAAACAGCTCTACAACATACACCACATACACACATAAGGTTAAGAATTTTTCAGAAAATTTAAGAAAAAATTGTTATTTCAGGAGATTGAGGTCTTTTGGTACAACTTAAGTGGAGTTTCTCAGTTTCAGACTAAGTTTTCAGTCAGAGTTCAGCCCAGGTTTTCAATGTAAAAGAATGAACTCATTTGGTTGGAAATCATTGCCTTGGAGTAGGATGCGTTACAGAACAGTGCAGCAAAACTACTCTTGAAAATTGTATTGGGATGCCAAGAAACAGTATGTTATACAGCAGAGAACTTAATAAATTACAGCTGCATTGCTCAGTGTGAAGTTTTGGGCAATCAAGCGCTTTTCCCCTCCATGTATTCCTACACCTTCCCCACTGCCTCAGATCTTATATGTATACCTGTTCATTTTCAAGAAGTGCTTAAAAACCTTAAGCACCTTTACATATCAAAGTCTACAGGAAAACCAACAACTCATCTCCAAACCTCTAATTCAAACTATTGCTTACTTAGAATGGTCTTGCCTGAGATATGCTTACTTTCTTAAACAATACATTAAAAAAAATCACAGCAAAATGACCACGGGAATTGAAAAACAGACAAAGATAAAAAGAAAGAAAACTGTCTTATTGCTAAAATCCATCATATCTTACTTGACTGTAAGAGTCTTAAGCTTGCAAAATTTAAATCTTCTCTTGACACACCCTGCACTATTCAGGCTAGTTGCAGTCCTGCTTTAAACTTGTGCTGTGCCTGGCTCCAGGAATTAGGATGCTATTACTGAACTTGAAAAACTAATGCATAGGGCAACATCCAATGCAAGCAATATGGAATAACTGTCTGTTATCATCAATATGGAAGTAGCAGTGAACTTTTCAATAACATCTAAACAAGCAAAATGGCATGCTTCTGAAATATTATGACTATAATTTACATACAGTGTACATTACATATAATTTACCTAGTGCCTAGTATTTTTGAAGCTGTAAAATTTCAAGTATTAGAAGTAACATGAAAGACGTTATGTAAAGCTGGAAAAAAAAAGGTCACCCAAATTATGCTTTATTGTTTTGAAGTGACTAGAACCAACATGCAACAGCATCATATCCTTTTATGAGCTGAAGAAAGTTCTAGGTGGTATTTAACACATTATTTTCCACAAAAAGTTAGCCTCTATGATGCATAATAATCAGTTAAATTTGACTTGAAAATAATTTCTAAAACCATGTGTTAATGCACAGACACATAATGCAACTGATTACCAAATTGTACCAGAATCTCACAGAAGTTGAACTGTGGAGATAAAAAGAGGAAAAACAAGACTTCTCAAGAAAGGAGAACCAATGATGAGTAAAAATCAATGAACTGGGACTGCATGAAATTTTTGTCTAGAATTCCATGGTCAAGAAGAAGGATATCCTGGCACAAACTGGAGAAGAAAAAGGAGGAGAAAGCAGGAACTCTACCAAATGAAACAAACTGTCTTTTGTCAGACATATGAATGGCTGACAGTTGCAATCAGTCTCCCTTTTAGTAATGGATTTCCTTCAAAAATTAATTTCATCCAAAAAACCATACACATCAGACTACTGGCATGCTACTAAAGTGAAATCTTTCTAACAGGCTCTCATCTTACTATTTTTTTTCTTTTTTTTTTTTTGATAACTGTCAGTGGTCCCAGGTAAATAACTAGCTCTTCCAAACTCATCTATAAAATAAGAGAAACAAATAGAAATTTTCTCTAGACCAACTAGCTGGTGTCTGAATCTTCTATGACATGTTTTTGTAGTGTCAGTTTTGAAATCTTGAGTACTGACGAGTATGTCTGTTTATACAAAGAGTCTAAAAGTGATACATTTTGAAAAGGTGTTGGAATTTCTGCAGTTTCCATTCATTTCTTAGTACTTGAGCAAATCAGGATATTCTACTTAGGAAACTCAGGCATGGACAGGCCTATTTAAGATTTATTATATTGTGGTAAGTCTGACCTATTTTTAAACTTAAGAATTACATGCTATAGACTAATATGGGAAAACCTCCAAACTATTAGTTCAGCATTTCATATAAAATGTCATAAAGAAACCTGCTATTTGATACAGCACTTCATACTTGCAGTTATCCTTCATTTACATCAAACTGAATAAACTATTTAATGAGAGGCACTATGTCTCCTCCAAAAATCCATAACTGTCAAGAGCATTAATCTTATGAGAAATCATTACCAGCTCTGGTTGGTTGTGCTTCTGTGGCCCCAGGTGTTGTGGATCCTGGAGAAAAAGGCTGTGTTTCCTCAAAAGCTGAAAAAAGAATTTGAGCTTAAAATGCTGAAAGACCTAACTTAATGGATTAGCATCAAATAGCTTAGTGAAGGCTGTGCAATTCCACATGACGCTAATGCAAAGTTAAGCAAGATGGCAGACACCCTGAAAGCGAGATGCAAGACAACTGTGCTGTGACAACAGGAGATGATGGCTTGCAGTACAGTCTTCTGGCTTTAAAATATGGCCTTCCATAAGCCTGAATGAATAAAATTAACTTTTCTGGGATAAAAGCTACAGCTATAGAGAAAGAAATAAGCTGTTGGTGAGATTTGACTGGTAACAAGTTTGTAACCTGGTTACAGAGACTCAAGAATGGTGAATAAGCAGCTCTCTGAGTGTTGGCAATCAAGACTCTAAAGCAGATCTATGTTAAAATTGCTATTAGAAAATATATGTAATACTAAAGTAATGAATTAATCTGCTGATTACCCATGGCTGTCTCCCAGGTTTCTGCTGAAGGTAGAGATGTGTATTTCAAGGCTGGACTCTGAGTAGCTAAGAGTAAACACGAAAAAAGGGTTTATGATACCAAGAGAGGCACTCTCCTTGCAAGTGGTACAAAATCTAATTCTAACTGTAACTACCAAGCTTTTGTTTAGTTTTAAGGTCTATCAATTTTTACCCCATTGAAACTTTGGCATTTCATGATTCATTTTATGATATCATAGATCATATACTTTGTCAGGCTGTACACACACCCACATTATGGGTAGATTATAAATGTCACCCACTTTATCTAAGAGGTTTATCTTCACAGCAAAGCAGCTACATCACAAACACAAAATATTTGATCTTCATGACACCCACAGGTCTGTATAAGCTGATTACTATTACATTATGTATAATTATTTTAAAAAGAGGTATAACAGAAAAAGATGAAAAAGGGCAGTACAAGAAGTCAGTGAAATAATGATGAAAGTTAGTTAACAACACCTTTTATCTGTTATGCTATAATGAAGACTATTAAAAAGACCTTATGTTTATTTCACCTTGAAGTACGGATAACCTGAAGTGTGCTTCAGCAAAAACTGGCAGTGAGGGTGGAATTGGGCACTCTTACCTAGAGGCCATCATGAATGAATTTCCAACATGTTTAGATTTTGCACTGCTGTCCTGCTTTAAGAAACAGATGCATTCAACCCTGTGTACAGGCTAGTAAGTACTACGCTTTCAAGTAAACTTATCTGTACCAGTCACTATTTATGCTAGTTTAGGCTACAATATATTTGAAAAAGAAAATTTCCATCTGTATTTTTAACTGGCCTTTATCAAGTCGAGGCTTTCTGAAAAGCAGTTATACCAGAATTTTAAAATCAAACTTTTCTGAATGCTTGAGATTGAGAAAAGCATTGGAACAACTAGTTGTAGGGTTTATTTCTAATGTAGGCAATATGAATAAAAGCCAAAAAGTGAACAGATTTTTTTTTTATTGATTATACTTTCAATCCAGTTTATCACATTAATTAATGTGATCCCAGGTAATTATCCTGATATAATTGAACTCAGCAGTTGGACCAAATGCTAGTTGTATTCTATGTTTATAAAGAAGAAAATAATAAACAATAAAAATAAGCAAAAGCCTATGATACGCAGCTTAAGGCAAAAGCTTCCACTGACCCATTTAAATCCAGTAAGAACTATGAGAGATCTCCCAGAGGTATCAGAACACTTAAGGCATGTTAACAAAGCTATCTTTTCAGAAAGGTTTGAATTAAAAATATACCAACCACACAGAATGTTTATAAAACAAGGGAGATGTCTCCCTCTGGTACAAATGAGATAGAAAAATAAAGGCAAAAAAAGTCTTCAGGGGGCCAACAGCACCACATGGGGCACACACATTCAAACTTTAGAAATCAGATTTTGCTTGCTTTGCTGATTTTATGACAGCAGGAGACCAAGGCATGTAGAGGCACAGAAACCTCTGTACAACCCTCTCCCTCAGTCTGACAGAAAATCTTTGACTTCAGTACTGACTTCATGGGGAGCACAGATGCTCCAGCTGATCTGATAGCTGAGCCCAGCCTCACATAATTAAATCCCACTTTTGGAAGTGGAACTATCTGGCAGGAACAAAACCAAAATAAATATTTCAATGTTACATGTATTTTGCCTCAACTGTTATTATTTTACTTTTACCACTGATGCAAATGTAGAATTAGGTTATCGTGCCAGAGCAGAAAACACAAAATATTTCCCATCTCTATTAATTTTCAGCTTTTCAGCTACATTTATAGAAAACAGGTTCTCAAACCACCAAATGTCTCTCTCCAATGCTGCCTCTAACTGGATTTAGCCAATCTTCTTTCACTAGAGTGAAAAAAGTATGTATCCCTAACCACTCAAGCATATCTTGAAAAGAGATGTCAAAAGTTGTAGCTAATTAAGAACAAATTGTGAAGATCATTTTCATGTCCTTGAGACTTTGCTTCAAATATACATTTCAAGAAGAAGGAGGTGTTCCTGGACAATATTTTAAAATTTGGCAGACTGCATTAACTCAGTCATCTAAATAAACCAGCACTATTATATGCTAACTTCAAATTCATACTGATTCAAGGTCACACAGTTAACTAGTGTAATACATGTTTATATAAAGAGCAGCAACAAGCAGTTATTTCGGTAAAATATGTTATTTACCATAGAATGGTTTGAGTTGGAGGGGACCTTTAAAGGTCATCTAGTCCAACTCCCCTGCACTGAGTAGGAGACCCCATGACATAAACGGCTCAGTGATGGTCAGTTGTAAAATCAGCATACCTGGAGCTGGACAGAATTTATTGTAGGAGTAACAACCAGAACACAGAAATGGTATCAAACAAATGGCAGTATATGTGGTAAGTTCAGACATAAGGTGTCTGTCAGCAGAGGAAAGAGCGAGAAGGAAGAAATCAACTTGAATATCATATTCCTCCTCATAACTTGCTGAAACATCGCTGCTCATGACCACTGCAAGCATGAAATCACCAAACTTATGACACAAAGGAGTAGTGTAAGGGTGAACAAATCACCAGGAAAAAGAGTAGAAATGAAGAAGTTTGTGTTTTACTGTTTTTATTATGTTACTTCTGTTACTGAGCCTGTTTCTGTACTTAAGTATTCTACCTGCATGTATATACGTATATGTAAATATGCATATATGCAAATACATATGTCTATACATGTATGTATATATATAAATGTGTGTATATATAGAATATATAGCATATCACTTAAGGATAAAATGATAGAAAAGCTGTGTTTCCTCTGTGCCCATAAGAAGATTTTTACCATAATGTTTTGACCCTAACACAGGTAAAACAATTTTGAAGATGTGAGCAGGGCCATACTTTTTCAAATACCATGTCTTTGCAAGGTGTCTGGACTTTCATCACCAAACTATTAAGGAATTCAGAAGTAAGAAAACACTTATGACTTATGAGCCACAACATCATCTAAAATTATGACACTATTTTAAGAAAATATTGAAGTATTTGGCAAACTAAATGAAAACCCACAGAAACTACATAGGCTGGAGCAGTAGTCTAACTCTGAAATAGTCTGTCTCAGAAGCTATGGGGTACTTCCAAGAAAATTACAAAACTAAGAGTACAGATTTTACCTAAGTATATATTGCCGTTATCATTCTACAGATAAAAGTTAGCCTAGTTATCTTCATAAGATTTGTGTGTTTCTTTAAGTGAAACATTAATCTGGAGCATCCTGTCATGCCAATAAACAAAACCAGACTTAGAATGAAAGAAGAAATTCAACAATTTTGTGAAGAAAAGGTTAATGGTTACCATATGTTACATACAGAATGATATAACATCAGCCACAGAAACAACAAAAGAATTAGATTATTTTCCACTGAAGTTTACTCAAATTTACAAGGAAAGCAATTACCAAGTTCTGTCAATGGACTTTTTGGAGCATCAGAGATTCTGGATCCAGAAGGAAGTGGATGTATTTCATTAGAAGCTATGATAAAAGAAATAGTCAAGGCTTTACTTGATGAAGAATATTACAAGACAGTATGGAATTATATTTTGGATTATAAACCACTCCTGAAAACAATGATGTTGAAGGAAAGAAAGAAAGAAAGAAAGAAAGAAAGAAAGAAAGAAAGAAAGAAAGAAAGAAAGAAAGAAAGAAAGAAAGAAAGAAAGAAAGAAAGAAAGAAAGAAAGAAAGAACAACAAACCAAAAAAAAAAGCAGTTCCAACCTAGAAGAACCACATAGCTTTGTCATTTAAAAAGATGTAATATGAACAGTTATCACCTTTTCCCTAATTGTAATCTAGAAGTTCATTGATCACAGGAATTTGGTAACAAACATGCATCAATAACTATGGCCACCAACTCTGAAAGTAAGTAGCAACTCATCCTGATTAAACCTAAACAAGGTTGATTATGCTTAAAAATTATTAAAAATAAGAGAATTGACTGATCATTTATAACTTCAGTAAATACTGGAAATCTGGTTGCAACTGTAAATGAAAAAAGGCAGAAGAGAAAGTATTATATTAACATGAATCAATATGATTATATAGAAAAATAAAATTATTGAGAAGCATTAGCTGTCCTCTTCATGGGAAGATCTGTATTTCAGTCCTGCAAGTGCTAATGATCTTTTCCTTTATCATACATCATTCAGTGTATAAATATATATAAAATATGATTTCGAAAAATCTAACTGAAGTTGGAAAAACCCAACACACACACAAACCCCAAACCCACCAAATTTAAATTTGTGTTCATAATTTGGATTTTTTAGAGATTAAAATACAGGTAATAAAATCAGAATTTAGAATTCTAAATGCAAAAAGCAGATGCCACTCCCAATCACAAAGCTAACAATACTACTTCTTTGATCAAAAATCTCTTCCGATTCTATCCCTGAGATTAATTTTACTGGTGGAAATTTTATGTGAAGTCAATCATGCAGCTCACATATACAGACAATATTACTTGAAAAATTAAATTGAACTCCCAGACAAATCTGCTGGCAATAATCATATGTGTAACAGCCACAGTTCAGCCAGACCTAGACATATACTTCTTTACATGTCATGTGTGCATTGCTGGAAACACAAAGGGAAACAGAAATTAATTAGGACTTCCTTTGGAGTCAATAAAAAGAGGATGCAGCAAGCAGTATAAAAATTCTGCTGGGGAAGAAAAAAAGCATTTAACATACAAAGAAGTTAAAAAGCAGCAACATTAGTTACCCAGTATGTTTTGAGATTGCACCAATTCGGGTTTAGGCGTTGACTTAAATTCCTCAGGTCCATGTTTTTTCTCAGCCTGAGCTAGAAGAAAGAAGCTTTATTTAATTTAGAATCCCTCTGAGCTTTTATCTACGGCCAAAGCCTGCTGTTTTTCATACCACCCTTTTATGCCACCTGGTTAGCCTAATTTGTACAGCAGTTTGACTCCATCATGATTAATATTTATTTTCTTTTCAAGTGTGAAGTTTGTATAATGTTTTGCATATATTTTGTTGCACTTTTACATAAGCAAAGGAAAACATGTTGCAAAGAACAAAGCTAAGAAACTCAAACTGTACATCCCAAATTCATTATGATATACTTAATAAAAAATTCTAATTACATAACAGAGTATATTTACAAGTATATTCCCTGCTATTCTAAGTTTTTAAAAAATCTTTCTACTATAAAATTTATCAGGAAAAGAATGAAGTTTTACCTATAGTACCTTAGCTCTTTTATTCCTCTAGTAATTATAGAATTGCCTTTTTACTTCCATTCATTCTTCTAATTCTACATCTCCAGAGTAAAGCATGGGCAGTTTATTTTACAGCCATTAGATGTAACCATACTGAATTGCTGACCATATTTTAATGTACTAGTGCATAATTATACTCTTCCAGCTGTTTCATATAACATCTCATTTCTATAGTATGCAAGTCAGGATCACTTCCTTTCTCTCCATCTTGCTGGAATTCCCATAGCAGTCATATAGTGCCCACAACTGAGAATCTCAGATAGTAAAGTGACCAAGTTTATTGATACAGAGTATCATCATCCCAGGATGAATATGAAGGTTTCAGCCATGAATGTGATAAGAACATCAGTTCTTTTCACGGAGCAAATTGTGCAGTATTTAGCATATGCTGGCATTTAGAGAAGATCTTTGATATTGGTAATCAGTGACAATATAGCACTAAGTTTTAGTATTCATTCAGCTTAATAAAGGATTATTTTCTTTTTGAAATACGATAGATGACAGTTGCTTTTGTTTCTCTAGCATGCTCTCCATGCTTTTCCACAATCCACTAAGTGTGCCTCAAGCAAGAACTGATCATGTAGATTTATAAGCTTATTTCATTTCCTGAACAAAACATGGTGTTTCCCAGATTCTAAATAATTACTTGGATGCTACTACAGTTGCAACCATTATAATATTTTCTGTTCTGGAATATGGTGCTTTTTATTGTGCCAAAAAGCTGGATTCTCCACAGATGCTGCCTTATTAGGACCTAATTCAGCTTCTAATAAGTCTGTTACTGTGTTATCACTATCATGAGCAGAGGAGGATTTTGTATCGCAGAATCGGAGAATGTCAGGAGTTGGAAGGGAACTCGAAAGATCATCCAGTCCAACACCCCTGCCTGAGCAAGATTACCTAGATTAGTTCACACAAGAACACGTCCAGATTGGTCTGGAATGAATCCAGAAGAGGAGACTCCATAGTCTCTCTGGGCAGCCTGACCCAGTGCTCTGTCACCCTCACAGTGAAAAAGTTTTCCTTATGTTCACATGGAACTTCCTATGTTCTAGTTTGGAACCAATTCCCCTTGTCCTACCACTGGCCATCACTGAGAAGAGCCCGGATCCATCCTCCTGACACTCACCCTTTACATATTTATAAACATTAAGGAGGTCACCCCTCAGTCTCCTCCTCTCCAAGCTGAAGAGACCCAGCTCCCTCAGCCTGGCCTCATAAGGAAGATATTCCTTCATCATCTTGGTGGCACAGCGCTGGACTCTCTCATGGAGTTGTATGTCCTTATGGAACTGAGGGGTCCAGAACTGGATGCAATACTCCAGGTGTGATCTCACCAGGGCAGAGTAGAGGGGGAGAAGGACCTTTCTTGACCTATTGGCCACTCCCCTTCTAATACACTCCAGGATGCCAATGGCTGTCTTGGCCAATAGGTCACATTGCTGGATCATGGTCAGCCTGCTGTCCACCAGGACCCCCAGGTCCCCCCTCTCACCGACACTGCTCTCCATCAGGCCATCCCACAACCTATACTGGTATCTGGTGTTGTTACTCCCCAGATGCAAGACCCTACACTTGTCCTTGTTAAATCCCATTCAATCCCTGCCCAGCTCTCCAGCCTGTCAAAATCCTGTTCAATGGCAGCACAACCTTGTGATGTGTCAGCTACCCCTCCCAGCTTTGTGTCATCAGCAAACTTGCTGACTGTGCACTCTATTCCCTCATCCAGGTAACAAGTGAATATATTGAACAGTACTGGTCCCAGTACCGACCCTTGAGGGACTCCACTAGTGACAGACCTCCAGCCAGACTCTGCCCCATTAATGACAACTCGCTGGCTTCTTCTCTTCAACCAGGTCTCAATCCACCTCACTGCTCTACCCTCCAGGACACACATCCTCAGTTTAACAAACTCATACTTCATAAGTATGGCAGAAGTACTTATGCTTAAAAGTTGATATTTATTGGTGAAACACAATCATAAACCTCCCCCAGCACACTGCAGAAAAAAACCCCAAAACCAACAAACAACCAAAGAAAAACCAAAAGCAAATATAGAATTCATACTTCAGGTTTTTTTTCAGAGGTCATGTGGTTTACACTCCACGAAGCATGTCTCTCATCAGCTAAATTAGCTGAGCAAGCTGAACAAGAAAAAGCATGCCTAGTACTAGGACAAAAGAAATCAAGCTCTGTTTTGCATGGAGTAGTGTAAAGATGGTGGGAAACAAAAACAAGCATCTTTGTAAAAAAAAAAAAAACTTGAAGCAGAAAGTTCAGGTTTTAAAAACTACATTAGAGACGGAAAGAGAAACACCTCCAATTTTCCAGGGCATCAAGTAAACTAGACTTAATGTGCTGGTTCAGTGGCAGCTGCAAAGTAAATGGTTAACATGACCAAGCAAGGTAAGTTACTATCACAGCATGGAATACAGAAAAATGCAATTTCTGTCACAATCCCTTGCATAAAGAAATATCTTGCTCTTATTTTAACCTAGCTCTTCCATATCCTAAACAAATGTGCTGATATTCCTCTATGTTGGTTAGCTCCAGTTTCCCTGGGAAGTTAATAAAAAGCCTCACACTTGACTCAACAACTGAAAGAAAAAAGATATAGCTGTACTTTTGAGATATATTAGACAGCTTTTTAATGATTGATGGAAAAAAACCAAAAATCACTATGAATTTGTGTTGTTAAGAATAAATTAGTCCTAAGTGGAAAATACTGAAACAACCCTGGTGAAAATAAAGCATGAAAAGAGCTTACTAACAAGGCTTTCCACAAAAGTGCATGCCAAGGGAGGGGAAGCCTGAAATAAAGAAAATGATGGGATGCCTGGCTGACAAATACACCGAAAAACGTTACTGAACCACGTCACATCAGAAAACACACCCTCTGACAAAAGACATAGTGGAATCCAAGAGCAACACAGCTCACGGAGCCTTTCTGCTTGCTGAAATACTTCAAGCTCCTTTCTTTCCTTTTTTTTCAATGACTGATGACAACAGCTTCTACAGAGCACTGCTCCTTTTAAATCAAGGTTCTGTTGCCACTCCTGGTGCCAGTCCTTAAACGTTTCACAGCAAGTAATTTTCAAAGAGGAAAGTCTAAATGGAATATAATGAAGTAGATTCTCCTGCTAAGCACAACTAATTGTGCCTATATATTACACTGTCTCTCAAACGTAACCCATGCAAAAGGCCAGTGCTCAGATCTCTAGCTGAAATCACTTGTGGAAGTCTGGCACCAAAGGTTTAAGTATTCAAGTTAGTCTTGCATATGCAGTGGCTAGACAGAAATTGCACTTCAACTTCTTTTTTCTTTGAAGGATTTATGTTTGTTTCTCTGTTTCCTGCCACACACTAATTTTTCTCTTTAAGTAACTACAATGCATATATTCTTCAATGCAAATAGTGTGACATACTCCTACTTTACCATGGGACACTGGTCCTGTGATCAACAAAGTATGACTGAAAGGAATGGTCACCACAGAAAGAGAGACATGGAAGCAAAACCACAGAGGAAGCATAAAGTGGAAGATGAAAAAGATTCCAGACATTTCAGTAATTATCTAATGGTATGACAGCAATAAGAATGTATTTAGTTGTAACACGTGGTTATATATCATTTGTCACTAAAAAGACAGTACTTGCCAATTTTTATCAAGCATGATAAAATACACTATCCAAAGTCATAAACATACAATTCTTTTTTATGCCTCGAGATGACAATATTAATGGTTAGAATTACTGTGTGGCAGGTACATAAACATAATTATAGAATACAAAAGAAAGGAAAGGAAGAGGACTGATACTCTCCTCCCAAGGAGATATGTGAATTCTGGTGGCAGACTTCACACTGTTTTCCTGATTAATCAGTAAAATCCAGCGGAAAGAATGATGTATTTTGATTAGATGAATACGAGCCTGAGCACTAGGGTTTTTGTGGCAGAGCTGATCACATAGATTTGTGCATTCAGTTCTCACCTTCACAGAATGGCAAAGTTCTATAAAAATATTTGTGGATTGCATGTTTTGCAGTTTATTAGACAAGGTAAGTTGTTTAGTAAGATAATTGCAGAATTTATGCCCACAAGAGACCTTAAACTGCTAAATAAAAATATAAAAGGAAACGTTCTTTACAGTTTTTAAAAAAGTATCCACAGGTTTCCAAAGAAAAGCGAACTGTTTATTGTACTTATCTATTAAGTAGAAAATAAAATTTTGCAAACATTTCCAGAGGGAAAAATAAAGATGGCTAGATAATCGATACTTGATTTTGGTGCATTATTTCATCGTACATCTTTTATTTCTTACATATTCTTTGGAAAGGTTTTGTTTGTTTGCTTGTTTGTTTTAATTAAAGACTGAGTTGGTCTGATGATGTAAAGCATGGTATCTTTGATATTGTTATGGAATAAATGCCATAATATTTGAGGGCAGCGTTTGTGTGAATCATGCCATGGCAAAGGAATAATGTGCTACACCATCTCAGTCAGCCAAGAAATACTTTATAAATGGAATAAAGTGATGCCAGCATGACCACATATTACTAAACTAAACCAAAGCAAACCTTCACTGCATTGTTTCCTGAAATCCTTTTTTCATTTTAAAGTCTTGACACATGTTGATTTGTGATGTCTTGCCACAAGTCTGTGTTGCATACACTTGTTTTCTATGCAAATGAAGGCAGTAAATCTTGCAAGTTTTAAAATGAACTTAGTTTTTTTGAGCAGTTTAAGAAATGAACATCTGAGTATGCCCTTTCCAATAAACAATATATTTTTCAGCTACAGGCAGATGAAAAAAAGCCTTCTCTTCCAAATAAACAATTTAAAATACATTTCACATACACATAACCTTGACTACAAGTCTAGGATAAAATTTTGTATTTGTCATGGATTAGCCTGGCAGGCACATAAACAACCACTCACATGTTCACTCACTCAAGCCTCTCACAGTGGGGTTGGAGAGAAAAATCAAAGAGAAAGAGGTAAAACCTGTGCATTGAGCTAAAGACAGTTTAATAGGACAGAAAAGGAAGAAAGTAATATTAATAGTGATAGAAGAATATGCAAAACAAGTGATGCATAGCACAACTGCTCAGCACCTGAAGTTGATGCTCACCTAGTTCCAGCCTACCCTCAGTTATACATAAAGAATGACACCATATGGTATGGAATAGCCCCTTTGGCCAGTTTGGGGCCCCTGTCCTGCTGTCTCTCCTCCCAGGTTCTTGAGCGCCTCTTGCCATCTTGAAGGTAGGTCAGCATGAGAAGCTAAAAGTCATTGACTGCTTGGCAACAACTAAAACGTCAGTTTGTTTCCAACATGATTCTCATCCTAAATACAAAACACAACACTAGACCAGCTGCCAGGAAGAAAATTTACCGTATCCCTTCTGAAACCAGAACAATATTACTTTCTCATGTATGCAAACAGTTCCAATTTACTTTTATAGGACCAGTAACTCCACTGAGAGAGCATGGCCAAGATCAACATGTTTAAAACTGAACTTAAATGGAATATAATGCTGTCATCCTCTGCACCTCTCAAATAGAGCTTACAACTGTTCCACCTTAATCTCATGAGTTCACTTTTCACAATAATGCTGTACATACTATTTTCTCCTTTCTCATATGTAATGAGGGTCAGAAGATGAAGGTGCATCACAACAAAACTACCAAGGTAGACAGCACCCCTCAGAGATACAATTCTAAGTAATTTTATAAACATAACAACTGTAGCACCTGAAACTTTCCTCCAAAATTAGATTAAGATTTTTATCCACATCAACCATTCATGGCTACCAGTTTATTTACATTATCCTGCTGTTTTGCAAATACTGCCTTTAATTGCAGATTAAGTGACATGAAGATAGATTTAATTTTAGTTCATATATTTGCCAAGGACATTACACAGAGTTTCTTGAAAATAGAATTTTCATTACCTGGGAGGGACTGTGGTGAGATTTCTTGAACTTCTGGTGTTTTGGATTCAGCAGGCCATATTTGAGTTTCGTTCTTAGCTAAAAGGACAAAGATATTAATGAGTAATTGCAAAGCTGTATCTTCTCTATTCTAATATAGATTTATATCTGTCCCTCTTCAGTTTGCCAAAGTAAACCAATATGTATAAATGCTGAAAGCTGAACTCCTTTAGAAATCAATGAACTTCCACTGCACAATCAGTACAAGCATTTATCTAACTATGTTGAACTCATGCTTCTTTCACTTTTTTTTTAATAAAACTGCTTTTCAAAACTCAAGGATGTAATATATTTCTAAGCATTATACAAGAGTAGTCTAATAAAATTGCCACGGTGGTCATGTCCTTGAGTTTCTTTGAATATACAGTGGTATGGCAATAAACCTTCTTTTTCAATAGATATAAAAGATACTCCAGCAGTGAATATAGTGAAAATTAGAGAATAATACATCTGTGTTTTCTCCACTAAGCAATATGGCAATATATTTTGTGAAATTTTTTCTGGAGTACTACCCTTAAAAAAAAAAAAAAAGAAAAGGCTTTTTTACTAAGTAAAAAGAAAAAAAAAGTACTTTGAGAATTCAGTAAATATTATATTCTGTGATGTATTACTTTGTCTCTTCTAAATAATGCACAACTAGAATAGGTGAGGTATGTCAGAAAATCATAATTAATCATAACTTCACTCACAACACAGACCATATTGTGTTTTATTGTAGACCTATACCGCTATCAGGCATCAGCGAAGTATATCTGCATAGATTTGGACAGCGTGCCTTTTTGTCAATTATTTAATACATTTAAATTATTTCTCAGGGTATTTTTTGCTTTCCCAGCAGTGACTCTTCCCTGTTTTACACTCCTTTGAAATTAAGAAGTCTCTTGTGTGCACAGCTATGTAATTCATGTTCTCTGATAAGAATCACATAGTAAACAGAATGGAACAAAACCCTACTTGTCTGCCCTGCTTATTTTCACTAAAGTGTTTGCACAATTTACCATAAAGAGGGCTCCAAACTGGCATCCCATCAGCTATCTATTTTAGACATATCAGAGTATTTAAATTTAGAAGTCTCAGTTCTATGCTCAGTCAACCATGGAAGGTTCATCTCTAGGACAAGTGAAGCTACTTTTGTCTTTTTCCTGATCTTTTGCTCAGTCATATTCTGCCATTTTTACTGTGCACACTATTGAAGCTTTGGACTTATCTGAAAACACATCATTGTTTACCTGCAGACAGATATCATTTTACTGGTAGAAAATGAGAAATAAAAAAAATGAGAACTAGAGAGTTCTAGATGGTTATAGTTAATACTGGAGTTCTTAAAGTATGGCTTACTAAAAGTAAGGGGTATGAAAAACAGATTTGTAAAAGATGGTCACCGAGTTTCAATACTACCTTTGTTAAGTGCACATCAAATACATATTAAATCCAAACTACTTTGTTTTCTATGCTTTATGGTCAAGAAAAATATTAGTAACCAAGTTAATGATGCAATTTATTTTATCATCATTATTGAAAACCAGTAATCCTCTGTAATGTAAATACTACAATGAAGTTTTCACATTCCGCTGAAATTTTCAGTAGATGCAGATTATGCTAACAATATTTGTCTGTCAAATGCTGGTAAATACTTACAGATACTAATATTTAAGGAGTTCAGCCTCAGTTCAAACACATTCTTAGTCAAACAATTCAAATATTATTCTATGGGGTAGCCCTACCCTCAGACACACATAATTTCTTAACAGGAATAAGCACTGCTCTTTTCTCACTATCAAGCAAGCCAGATCCAGAATGTTCCATGGCCAGCAATAGAGTGACAGGGTAAATTTAACAAAGTGGAAATAAGAAAGGAAAAAATTCTGACCCAGTTGTTGGGGGTTCAAATAAAGTATTATGACTAGCCAAGTCAACAGTCATCAGCTCCAGAACTTTACTCAAGGGTTCTGTGAAAGATGTACTGGGGCACTGTTAAGGTTTTTAAAGATAGCTTTATTTCTCACAATTATGCTAATCACAGATGATATGCAAGCTTACAGATCTTAAACAAAAGCCTTTTGGCTGCAGGTTTCAGGCATATTCACAAGATACACATGAAACCTGTAATGAAAAATTCTAATATCTAACTAGTGATTTTTCATGGATTTAATCACAAAAAACAAATGAGAATTTCTTCGTGAAACAATTTCTCACATAAGCTCAAGCCAAATCTTATCTAATTAGAATTCATTGAAAATCCAGTGTTTCAAATGGACACAGCAGCTTTTATTTTTAGACATATTTGAAGGGTACACCCTATGAAAAAAAGGTTAACTTTGGAAAATAATATCCCTGAAGACCATAAACATGACTGAGTTCCCTTCTTTTCTCTGAGGATCGAAGCTACTCCATATTATTTTAAATGGCTATGAAATACCTTAAACAAAACATGATTTAACATAAGTGAATTTCTATGAATCTTTAGAAATTCAAGAAAAATAACTAAACAATAAAAAAAAGAAGATAAGAAAAGGAGGACTTTTCTGCTTGCATACATGATCTCACTTCACTACACCTCTGATAGTGCTCATGAACAGTACAAGATTAGTTCAATTCTGCTTACCCATTTTTTTCCTGGATGCTTGAGATATGTCATCTATTGTCAGAAGAGGAGGAAGTTTCTGCTGAGTTTCATTGAGGCCTGGAACAACTAAGTGCACTACACAGAAAGATGTATACCATTAACTCCAGAAGAGATGAAAAATATATAGTCTGCCCTCTGAGATATGGGAAGAACTACTACTGAACCATTGGGAGTTTAGTCTGAGTCTCCATGAAATTAGTTAGTTCTATTTGATAATTACGACTCCCATTTGGTGCTATTTCCCCTTTACACTGCTCACTGTGTTACAACCATTTCATGATTAATCAGAACTGAAAACAATTCAATACCAGAGCAGACAACCCTGAAGTACTGCAGTGTCACAGGTGCTGGGACATTCTGTCTAGTGAGCCAGGAAGACTCAATAACAAACGTGGTTAATAAGTATCTGATTCACATCAATATATTGACACTTACACAAAACAAACGTAAGACAAAGTTATGCAGTTATATAAAGTATTTCATATATACATAGAGAGAACACTAAACACCTTCCTGAATTCAGGAAGGAATTGGTCACATGAAGGTGCATGGAACAGTTAGCATTTCCTATCTATTTCATGTAGGCTAGTAGTTCACCACATTAAGCACTGTATGACAGACTTGTCCCTATTTTTACATTCTAACCAAGTATGGTCTTTTCTTATAGGTCAAATAAGAACAGAAAGCATGAAAGAGAATGCATGAGGGAAACAGATATGGCCCAAGATCTAACATTAAGCTCTAATTGCAAGGAAGGCTACAATATATATCACTATAGCCAAATATATCAGTACAGGTTTGTCCCTGTAGATGGTATATTATCATAGTACCTTAAAAAAACACCCACAAACAAAAACACACCCCCAACCAACATAAAGAACAACTCTTGATGTCAATAACATCTTTGCCATAGAACTTGTGAAGTATGAAAGAACTTCTCCACTTAAACCGTGACAGTATCTTCTTTTAAATACTGTAACAGTAAGGTTGACATCACCCTTGAACCATCTGTACCACCATAAACAAAACAAATACTGCCTGAACCAGCTGCAAAATACCCCTTGCTATGCAAGGAAATGGCTTTCAACACCAAGAAATTTAAAAACACTTACATGCTTTTAATTTTAAGTAAAAAATGAGGAAAAATAATAAAAATATCTTTTAGTCACCTAATATTGCTCCTGGAAGAGAAGAACTATCTGAAGTTTTTGACTGCGTCCGATTTTGAATAACTGTGGAGACAACACAGGGATATTAAAAAAAATTTTAAAATGCAAAAGAAGAAACAACACCACAACTGCGACAAGCCTCAACATTCTAAAATCATCACTCAATACTTGGAGATGACTACACCATTCTAATCTTTTCTTTATTTAAATCCAGTTTAAGAGACTGCAAACTATGTTCCCTCTGCATCATATCTCAACTGCATATCTTTCCCATAGCAAATCAGTTCTATAGCACTGGTAAAAAATTACATTCTATGCTTCTGTTAATATAAAGCCAGCCTCAGGCTATCTCATCACCCTGCCATTTACAAGGCTTCAAAAAAAGATGCATGTGAAGTGAATGGTATTTTTCAAAATTAATATTTTGACGGTAATTACCATATTTTGCTTTCAGACTACCATCCAGAGTTTTCCTGTCCCAGACTGGTAATTGCTTCTGATTTGCTTGATTTTTTTTAATTTAAAATTATTCACAATTTAATATCTGTTAGCAAGTTTTAATCTGAAGCCCATTTTCTATCAGCTATCTTTAAACAGTTAGTTTTCAAAGATTACTGTATTATAGAGGCTGTTTAACAGGGCCTGTTGTGACAGGACAAGGGGTAATGGTTTTAAAATAGAGGGAGGGGGATTTTGATTGGATATTAGAAAAAAGTTCTTTACTGTAAGAGTGGTGGAGCACTGGAACAGGTTGCCCAGGGAGGGGGGGGATGCCCCATCCCTGGAGAAGTTCAAGGCTAGGTTGGATGAGGCCCTGAGCAACCTGATCTAGTTGGGGGGTGTCCCTGCTTCTTGCAGGGGGGTTGGACTAGATGACTTCTGGGAGTCACTTCTAACCCTAATCATTCTATGATTCTATGATTCTATACTACCTCCCACTACTAGAGAGAAACAGGCATTTCTAAAGCATGTGTTTAAGTCTACTATAGGTATCTCTTTCGACCAAGCCAGGAAAGGAGAAGAGGGGAGGCTAAGTCAATGGCTTAGCTGAAGATACCCTGAAAAATATTTGTTAGCATGAATCATATCCATAGCAGTGCCCTTCATGCCTGACTATCAAGCTATGAATGGCTGGGATATCAACACGCCTGGACAATCCAGTTGAATGGGAAAAAGAATGGATACTAGTAGAAATCAGAGCTGATTGGTTTCCACTCAACTAGGTCATTGTTTATAATGCAGTGTAATACCTCATTTTATTAACATAGATAGGTAACAGCTTCATATTATTTGTAATTAAAGGATATGGTAGTATGGAAGGTTCCACCTATTCTAAAAGAAAACCTTCATGACATTCACATCTGTCAATTTTTTTAAAAAAACTTTTAGTTACTCTTGCAAAGCATAAGGATGAATTATAAAAATACAAATTTACCTTGTTTGATTATTGTGACAGGGATCAACTTCTTATTGTCACGCAGTGTAAGCTGAGAGAACAGGGGAAAAAAAGAAAGTCTTGGGATAATTGCCATAATAGTCATTGAACTTTCCTAGTAACAAAAAAAAGGGCTCTAATCCAGTACTGCGCCTACCTCCAGTTAACACTGACTGTGGCTCTGACCTTACTCACTGAAGGTTACGCTATTGCATCAGTTCCCATGGGCTGGTCTAGTAATACTGCATTTTTTTCTCCTTTTCTCAGCTTAAGATGTTTTACTTTATAAAAACACAGTATTTGACAGCTCAGGAATCCCCAATCCTTTTTTTTTTCTTTTAAGAATCTCTTGAGCACTCACATAGACCAGAAAGCTGAAAAAAACCTGAAATTTATCTACAGAAAAACATCTGAAACACATGCAATTACAAATTTATCACAGGATATAATTATATTCCTGGGAATAGTATTTTTAGAACACAAACTATTCCAGAACCAGGTGTACATCTGTAAACTATTAGTACTCTTGGGTGCACACACATCATAAAGTAGTTTATTTTAGTCATTTTATGATGTGAAATTGTTTCCAAAGTATATTTGCCCAGCCACCCATGCTCTTTTCACATTTTTTATTAATTACTTTGATTTTTCTGCTGTCCATTTATCTGTGACCCAGATTATAGTTGGTCTAACCATCAGTCTTTCCCAGGACTTTGATACCACAAAAATAAAGAACACATGAATGGACCCAAAATTTATTAAATGGAAGAAAACAGCTTGTCACAAAGATAATCATTCTGCGTTTGTTACCACACGCAGGTACTAGGAACAACTACTAAAAGCCTAATACATTTCAGGTGCCAAGAGGAGAAAGACTGTAATGCCAGAAATATAAAAACGCTAAATAAAGAAGTGGATACTTTTCAGTTTTTTCTGAGTCACAAGAAAGAAAATAAACTATTACCCCTCTGTGTTAAACACACACAGCTAAAGTCAGAATGAGCTAATGTTCATTTTGTAGTTCAAGACAACTGGTCTACTTAATAAAAACTCCAAATTTGATAAGAAAAATATAATTATTTAACTCATTATAAATATTTTTGTTCTATTCTAAATATATTTTTAAAATGTTTTATAAGCAATGGCTGGGTACTCAGCAAGCGTATACCAAAATCTAAGAAACTGGAAGAAGGCAAATTGCAACAAAGTAAATGGATGGATACTGCCTGCTCTATAAAAGCCATTACCTTCTGCAGCCTAATAACAGTTTTGCACTGGCATGAACATGGTTTGAAATTAAGTGGTGGTTTCAATCAATGTTATTAATAAAGGATATAAAAAACCCCTTTTTCTCTTGCTTACTATTTCTTCCTTTATTGCTGACAATTTTAGTTGTTATTTCTATTTTGCCTTCTAGTTTTAAAATTGTATTGCAGGTGATATGCATTTGAAGTAACCCTGATAATCATGTGACTAACAAGTGGAATAAAATGTATTTATCAAAGGTTGTTTTCATTTTATTGTGTTTCTCATTAGGAGCCCTAGAGTCAAATAAACATCTCTCAGGGTATTGTAAGTACTCATGTAACTCCAGTGCAGAATTTCTAATTATAATTATTACCAGTCTTTTACTAGCAAAAGGTTCTTATATTTATGAGAGCATCCTTTCTTCATTAAATAATAATAGATGATGGTAATGACAGCAGTGTAAATGTGAACTATATGAAATCAATTAAAAATTTAGATTTTCACTCAAGAACAAGTCATTGATATGAAAGCCATTTTCCTCAGTTCCTGTAATTACACCGCTCACCTGCATGAATCCGCAAGTGCTGCATGTAGAGAGGATTGACTACATGGTGAAAGATTTTTCCTCAGTCTCCAAAAATTTGCTACTGTGGATATTTCTAAATCTGGCATAGTTTATGACTTGCTAGATTAGGAATAGGATAACCTATTTCAGAAACCTCAGATATCATCTGTAGGCATATCACTGTTAAATGTATTTTACAGAAAATATAATGCATGGAAGTATTAGGAAATTTAGTAATTAAAATAGCCATAGCTTCTTCATGAATGAAGATGGTGAATAGGGCTTTTCTTAATTAGAGATACAAGTTATACCTAAGTTATGCGTCTTAACTTCTGATCATATACCTTTGGCATACTGCACAAAGGGCTGCAACTCTCAGACATTCTGTCAAATGGCCTATGGGAACATTAATTTTAGAGATTTCTTTCTCTCTCTCTTATAAAAGGCCACAAATAACTGGTATACATGTAAGAAACTCCTCAAAAAATACATTACAGTCAACCTGAGTTGAGAAAGTTTGGGAAGAGCAGGTATGTTTTCTCCTAGAATTTAAAAATAATAATAAAAAAAAATTAAGCTAAGAGTCCTGCTTTTGACTGGAAAAAAAAAAGCATCAATCCAGTACACCCACCCCCACTGTTCAAATTGACATTATGAAAGTACAAGAACTTATTCAGAGAGAAAAGGAAACAAATTTCTGTCTAATTATCTCCACCCTACCACCACTCTTTATTTATGAAGTGAAAAAGAATGACCATCCCTAGAGGTCTCCTTTTCCTCCCCTTTCTCATTAGTTGTAGCTCACACAGCCCCAGCATCTTAGGCAAAACTCAAAGGATGAACCTGCCAAAAGAAACACAAGCTGATACGTGACCAGTCTTGAAAGGGCAAAATGACTAGATGGATCGTTAATGTTGCTTTAATAAAGAGCCTTTAAAATGTCTCCTTACGGGGAAGAGTCAGAACCATGCTGATATGAGCCAGTTGTGTCTCTGGAGCAGAATAAGGCACAAACAATTCTTGACCTAATAACATTAATTCTGGCTTTGTACTGATCATGTGATTGCACCACTGAAACATACCCCGCCTAATACTGTGGAAACCGAATAATGTAAACTTAAGCGCTGGCTACTATATGCTTCCCAGCCTTAGTTTTATGGCTTCTGGCACAACAAAAGGTGAAAATGATACGAGAATTTTTAGAATAATCTATGGAATTGATATTCATGATATTTCTGTGGAGAGCGATAGAGCAATTCTCTGGAGCTAAGCCCTGTGAAGCTGACTGAAAAGGCTCTAAGTAGGCTCCAGTCCTCCTTTCATGCTTAAACTGTGCAAATATTTGGAAAACTCTTTTTGCTCACTTTCTCAGGACTTCTCTGGCATAAATAGAATCCCTATTTCCACAGAAGTGGCATAACAAAGGCATGGTCCTGGCTCACAAGGCTTGCTAAGAGGGAGAAAGGAACTCCGCTTGCACTCCAGATGCCAGAATTGGTTACCTTGGGCAGTCACATGTAACTTTAAAGATGCTTATGGGACCAATGGAAAGAACAGCAAAGTTTATTTCATAATAAAACATAATTAGGTGAGCATCTTCCTAAATATCTAATCAACAGGCTTCATTCTACTCACAGATAAAACACTATCTCTTGCATGTGAGACATGACTATGTTTCAAATAACCTAAGCATTATATTGCTCTAACTCTGTAGGCAATGCTATTATGAAAGTATTACTGTTCTAAATGGATATCTAAGTATTCCTACAAGAAAATGTATGTGCTTTGGTTTCTGAAGGAATTTCAGGTCTGATAATCAAAGACTGTTTATAATATTGTACAACACGTACAAAAATTGTAGTGAACAATAAGAAACACCACCATCACCATTTCCTAGCATGAAAACACTTGGAAAATCAGAGACAGAAGAGAATTGTGAAGAATCAATTGTTCCTTTATAATAATCATTACTCAGATTGAATCCTTCAAAGTGTCTGAAACAATTTCTAGAACTCCTATTGGAAAACATGCACTTTGATGAAAAATTAAGGAAATGAAATATGAAGAAACCAATGTAATCTCATAGTAGAGGAGGTAGTGCTCAAAACTTCTGAATGTGTAATTTTCACTGTATTAAAATTTGTCTACTCAGAGTTTCAGTCTACAAATCTGTCATTTCTGCTTTAGGTCTTAGAAGAAAAAGGTATCTCTCTATACAAACCTATGAATGTACAAAACCCATCCATGCTTGCTTGACAGTCATTATACCAAATCATAAAAAATAACTGAGAACACGAACAAATATTGATATTTATTTATTTACAAAAAAAATTCAAATTCTTTGATGAAACAGTAAAACATTCTGTCTTGCCACCTGCAAGGATTTAATGAACTGCCTGGCAATCTTGATAAGCGAATTAAATTGTCCTTTCCAGATTCCTGTGGTTCTGCAAACACTTGCTTCACATATGACAAATATCAGAGAATTAAGTGGGATGACTAATGATTTCAGAAACTCTGAGCATACACAAGATTAGTTTATGAAATAAGAACACTACCATATCACAACATGAATTCATGACCACAAATATATATTAATAACCCTGACTACTGCAAGAGTAAGCAAATTTCAGTGTTTAGAATCCACATACAGAAACCATCAGCTTCATCTTTGTTAAAACACAATCAGTAAATGTAATCACCACAGTGATTACACTGATTAGTGTAATTAATCAGTGATTACACTGATCAGCCACAGTTCTCAATCATTTTATCAATCTGCACATATAAACACTTCCCCATGCAGTTATCTAGTCATAGATTTAACCAACTTTTTTATATATTCACAATTTGTGGCCACAGTTTATTTCTCACTGTAACAGAGCTTCAAAACTTTGAGCATGCAACATAAAAATGTGATATGAAAATAAAACTGTTTTCCATACCTGTGTTTGGGCATTAGGTACCAACTTGTACATATTCTGGAGTTGTCCATTAACTTTTTTATCTGATTTGACAGAAAGAGAAATGAATACACAGAATTACTTTCTATTTTGTTGAAAGCAAAGTAAACTAAATTTATTCAGCCTTTTCAATAGCTAAGATATTTAGGAGACTTCATTGTAAAGTAAAAAACTGCACCATGTAAAAATTTCATTTGCTCCTGTCTCTCCAGATTAATTAATTAATCTGCAAAGCTGCCTCTTGACATTTTGAAAGAGAGGAAAGGAAACGTATTCTTGCTGTTCTACAGCACATGGCAAGAGAGAAAAAGTGGTCTCTGGAACTTACTAAGGAGAAGTCACAGGCAACTAACAGAATTCTTTAATAAAATAAATGTGACCACAACAGTAATACTCAGGTAAAAACTTGAAAGAGGATTTTCTGCATTCCATCTGTAAGGATGGTACTAGAAATGGGTAAAAGTAGCATGTTTTAAGGTCTCCAATAGTTAAACTTGCTTTTAAGTGCATTCTTCTAAAAGAAATATGCATTTAGCACTGGCAATATAAAGCAGGCTTATCATTTTGTAAGTTCTGACATGGTTTCCTTTATTTCAATATCTGAGAAAAAGTAACCCATGCATTAAATCTCTGAGATTTTTCTCTTAGGTTTTTCTTCTTGGATTAGTATTAGAAACTTCTTGTGATACAGCTGTAAAGAAGAGAAATAGTTCCTCCCAGCAGCTCTATATTTTAGCATGATGCTACAAACCATCTTCCACCTTTACCCTTCTCTCCACCCCTTGCATTGACAGGCATGTAAACAAGAATCAAGCTAGATGTTATCACATCTTCACAGTTCCATATCAAGTAGACAAGCAATAAAAAAAAAATCAACTATAAAGAAAAAACTATTGAGAGATATTTAATTTGACATGCTATACTGAAAAAAATTTAAGTGCCTAATACTTTTCAGGAACAGGATCTACTTTTGGACTTAAAGACAAGGGAAAACTGACAGACTTTTCACATTGACTTCATGAGAAAATCATGTTAAGATGGTCAGAAATAAACTACTTGCATATCTTTCAATATATTTTGGTTAAATAAGTATTGAAATTTTACTATGCCTTTTATATCTTCTTCAAATCATGAACTGAAACTAGATTCTCCACCCAGTCCCTTCCAATGTTTAGTGTGTAACAAAAATTTGGCCTGTGGATTCAACAAATACAAGACCATGCAAGAGGAATTTCTGTTTATAGACATCCATATATTTTTCCATGAAGGAAAAAAAATGGAGTGAAGGATGTTTGGTTTAGGTTGAGATGTTTGAGAAATGAAAAGACTTACAAGTTGTTACAAGACATTAAGTTAAACAGAAAAGCAGT
>VXBZ01005783.1:565112-622397 GCA_013399135.1 Heliornis fulica
TTGGTGAACTCCTATGCAGTTGGATAGTTTCAACTTTATAATAAATTTTCCCTCTCTGTTTAGTGCCCACATTTTATGTATTTACCTACTACGCACTGCTAATATGAAAGGCTTGACTCTGAAAAGTGCTGCCAACTTTCCAATTACAAGACAGTTTATCAGTAGACAAGAATGTAGATACACAGGATAATAAAAAGCTCCGTGGATTTAGTTGTGGCAGAAGCACCCCCTCCATACCTAAGTCTACACTGCAGTAAAAAGATATCTCATAGAATTACAATGCAAACACTTACAGGAAAGTATCTTTCAACCCAATTGAAACTGTCTCCATAATTTTGAAGAATTATTCTTCTGACCTATTTGAAATGTATGATGTCTTTAAGACACAGAATTTAGAAATACATTATACACAAAGAGCAAATTTTGTGACTCCAGTGGACATTTCAGTCAGTCTTGAACACAGTATTAAACTATAAACTGTAGTTTAATAAACACAGGATTTAACTATAAACACTACACACTCTTCGTTCCCTCCTATTTTAAGTGTTCAAGTATATTTCAGCATTTGTACTACAAATGACTCTAAAATGTTTAAAACATAGGAAAAACGTCCATTTGATAAGTCTTCTTTAGAGATGTGAAGTAGAGTTTCTTTTCATGAGGTGGGTATCAGAAGACCTTCTCCACTTTAAACCCATTGTATAACTACTGCATTATTCAGGAATGCTAAAATGACTCTGTGGGCACTGGGCAAGTTCTTCAAAGTTACATCTTTCTAATTTATGATGAAGGACAGCAAAATTCTTTACTAAGGAGTATGAAGGCTTTTGCAATGAGTTTAAAAGCCATCCTACTGTTCCCTTCCTTTATCCTCAAGTATATTAAGCTCTGTAACTTGCCTACAACTTGAAACTGAGGTCCAAATTAAATTTCAATTGGAACTCTTATATGAATAATGCTCCTTTATGAGCATTCTCATTCCTCACATGTTGAGTCAAGGAAGAAATATTGAGCATCAGAATTTGCAGCATATTCTGACCAATGTTATGCTGAGAAATCACGCTTTATGTAAATGTTTGAGTATAAATAAATGAAACTAAAAATGTCTGCTAAGTCCTCTCTTTCTTTCTTTAAAAAGAGGAAGACTCTGCTGCTTCCTATTTCCTGCATTGATAGAAGTAATTCTTTGAGCAGTACATGTTTTTTTCAAGGGTTAATTTGATGTCCCTTTGCTTGCATTGTCTTGGGAGTTTGGAGAAAAAGCTTTACAATATGACAAAGAAAAGCCGGAGATGCCATATGCTGCCTCAGTGAAAACCAAAATGAGAGCGTTTGTTGGAGTGCATGCTTCAAACACAATTTATATAATCCATTGGCTAAAAATTATCTTCAAAATCATCTTTCCAGCAGAGTCATAAAGGGCCACTTACGATGCACTCTGGATAGGTAAGGCCCTGTCTAGCTTTTAGCCAGCTTGGATGTAAAAGCAGATATAAAAGAAGATTCAATCAAGGATAACCCTTTCCATCAACTCACATTAGCAATGATCTTATTATTCAAGGCCCAAGGAAAAGCTCAGAATCCAGCCAAAATTATAAACATACATACTCGACACTTTATGTGTACCTAATCACTGTTAGAGTTCTACCAGTTTGCAGTAGATATCCTACAATTTCCAATGAGAACACCTTTTGGAAGAGCAGGTAGCTTTTCAAACACAGGCTATATCTGGTTTCATCAATTCCTAAAAGAATTTGTTATGGACATGAGGGATAGCTTTTAAACAATGAAAACCTCATCGGTAGCTTACTTAGGCAATGCAGAATAAAGGAAAAAATACTGTGTTGTTAATTATTGCCAAATACTTACTAGACAGAACTGTTTTATGATTGAAAGTCTTGCTCCAAATACTACCCTCCATGTTGTCTTTAACTCCAAATTCATAAAGTGTGTTTGGCTTCAGATTGTCCACAACCGTCTCTGTAACCGGGCAAAGCTGAAAAACCCATTTCTTGTCTTTATCCTTTTCTCTGTAGCGAACTGTATAGAATCTGCTCAACAACAACAACAACAAAGTTACTCACAAAAAAACTCAACTATTTTTGACAGAAATTACTTTTACCCACCATTGTCTTTGTTCTTTGTGCCCCCTTATGGTTACCAAGCACCAGAAAAACCAGCTTATCTTCCCTGCAAATGTCAGCCCAGCCATCTCCTAGATAAATCTATTCTCCCCATCATACAGACCCCAACATTTGGAGTTTATAGAAAAGAGGAAAAGAACAGTCTCCATATTCACAACCAACCACGAGTGTGTGTGGTTCTGCCCACAAACTGCAAGCTCATTTTGCAAGCAGTTTCTGCGGTTCTGACAAATGCCAGAACTAGTCAATTGAATCATAAGTCTATTAGTCAGGAAGAGTTGACCAATTTCTCAAAATCTTCTATATCTGTGCAGGGGAAGGTGTTCCCCTCAAAATTAGTCCAAAAATCTTCTCAAGGGAAAACCCGTAATAGCTGGCATTTACATAATACATTTCTCATTCAGTGATCCCATTATCCATTGCCCATGTGCCAAAGTAAAACAAGACACTACTTTCAGAAGATTAAATCAATAACACAACTTATGAAATTTATGAGATTATGAAATGTAAAAACATTTCTGCAGAAATTGCCCAATTCAGTCAGCAGCACCACCCTGAAAAAAAATAAGTGCAATGTTAACCAATATAAAATAAGACAAAGTAAATGGTGAGATTCCCGGCAAGAACTGTACTGCCTGCTACAATCTTATTTTCAATACACATAGTTTCGTTTCCAGAAGGGGGTGGTGTTTTCTGGTTTGATAAAAAAATAAATCTCAGAGATATTAGGTAACATTTTATTCCAAATATTACTGAAACATAACATAAATAAAGCATATACACTGTCCATATCTGTCTTATATTTACATCATATGAAAGATTATAAATTCCATCCAATTACATTTTTCTACATTTCAAAAAAGAAAATTAAGGCTGCAAAAGAACCACAACTCTAAACCCCCAGGTATGTGCCCAAGTATCATTCAGAAGCAAAAGGAAAAGAAATTTTGGTTGTGAGATTTAATCCATGTACAATACAGGAAAATATATGGAGAGAAAGGAAAGGACCTTAAGAAAACAATGATAAGTTCTTCAAACATTTGAAAAGTTATCAAGTCCTAAGGTCCAGATTGAAATAACTTAATGGACTAAATATAATTCTGTCAGTGCAGATAGCTGCTTTTGCCAAAGTTACAGGAGAGCACTTCCAGAGCAGAGTGTATGTGAAAGTTGGCTGAGTGTACAGGGAAACTCCTACTGTATTATTAAAAATGTGAATAAGGCAGGGCAAGTGCCATTCATGGGGAGTATTTTCATACACAAAGATTCACTGTGTTTTCACATTTACTCTCATGACTGTCAAATTTGTTCTCTTGGCACTAAATTATACATTCTCCTATTTTAGGTGCTATAATTCATCTCATTCAAGTATTCCACAAGTTTACAAAATTAAGATTTATACTGTTTCACATAACTCTCATTAGCTGTACTACTTTGCATTCAAAATTAGCTTTGGTCTAACCCAAGCCTTAGAAAGGAAAGAAATACAAGTAGCTAATATCCTCTCTCTTCTTTCTGAGTCCTGGAATACCAAGTAGCAATCTACATCCTTACTTCTGTGATCTACTCAAATTTCCTATTTCAAGAAATCTAAGATGTAACTATCAGTTGAACTGACAAAATTTTTTTCACAGGAAATTATTTAGAACAAAAATAAAATAAGAAAAATTTCTTCTCCTTTATCCTCTGAATCATTTCACTCATAACCACACAGACATTAGCATGAAATCTTTGCCACTTCCTTGAAAAAGGCATAATGGTAATAAACAAATTCTAGATGCAACATAAATGCATCTTTCTGGGTCCTTACAGTCTCTTGGTAAGGGATTTGCCATAGGTACATAGATACATAGGAACTATGACCAAAATGTGAATTACAAGTTGAAGTAGTCATCTTCTCAATTTGCCTTAAAGAGGAAATTTCATTTGTTTTTAATTTCACTGTTACATTTCCCTACCTGTTTTACTGAAATCGGGTAGAAATAAAGTGATTGTATGTGATGGAATGAAAATTTTCTATTGATTTATTTCAGTTATTTAAAAGTCTAAATGCATAGCTACATTAGAAATGAGAAGGGGAAAACCAAAACATCAAAAAGTTGTTCGCAATGTTTTTAAGGGGGTTCAAAGGGCTGCTCCTACTTGCTTCTACAGCAGAAAATATTCTGGTCTTGTATATTGTCTCCACACCTGCAAATTCCTCTCTGTAACATGATTTAAAACACTGAGAAGACTTGTATGTCAAAAAATATCTTTCACTAATATTCAAAACTATTAAAAACATCTGACAAGACTTTTTCATAGTTGTGCCAAATTCTGCCATTAGAAATAGAAAAATATAACATACAAGGAACGTGTTCTCAAAGCCAAGATTTCCAAGCCTGTAAAAACTTCACCAAGGGTGTAATTATTCTAGTGGAAACTTGCCACAACAAGTACTAAAAACACTGACGGTGATGACAGAATTTCTCAACCAGTTAAAAAAAAGCAACCAAAATGAAGTTCTAGTTAACAATTCACAAGTCACAATCATTTGAGTATTATCAAAAATGTAAACAACATGCATTTTTGGGGGGAATTCAATCATTTGTTTATGGAGTATGAATTCACAAATGCCAAGTTTTGTCGGTAAAGAACAACAGTTCATTGTTAAACCAGACCAACAAGCTGACAGTGCCTGCCTGATAATATTCTACTAGTTAAATTTTACTGTCATTTTAAATTCTCCCTTTTTCAAATCTCTCTTTGAGAAAAAATATCAAACAATCAACACATAAATGGAAGACACACGAGAGCAGTAAAATCCAATCACCACTCATGTGTATCAAACCCCCTGTGGCAGTGACATACACACACAAAATTTGTGCTGCTGGCCTGCTACACATACCAGAAGCTGCAAAACTGCTTCTCCAGGACTGCAAACATTTAGAGAGAAGTCAGTGTAGTTTTACACAGACACACACCCACCCTGTCAAATAAAAACTGACTAAAGGCAGGCTGAAGTGGAGTACAGCCACACTCACATAAGGGAAAAGGTAACGACACTGTTTCTCAGAAATAGCACTTCCTATTCTCCCTGGGAGGTAGGAATATGAAAACCTGATTTCATACTTAGGGGCACTAATAGCTACTATGAAAGTAACAAACTGTTCAAGAAAAGTGGAATTGGAAGAGTCCCAAAATGTTATCCATACCTGTGAATGCTAGTTTGGTGTTTCAGTAAGGAGGTGGCACATGCGGTTACACTGGTGAGAATTCATTGCAATCTAGATACTCATCCTGGACAAAACCTGCACTATTTAACTGCTCTTAATTTTTATTTGTTATTTGATTTGGTGGGGGATATGAAAAGGGTACAATGTTCACTGAACAGCATTTGTATTCCTATTCATAACAAATACTAATCAGAAGACATCAGGGTTCGCTTCACTTCTTTCCCAGCTAGCACTCTATAAAACATTAGAGCTCTTTTCTTAAGCTCCATAAAAATTAAACTCTCTCTCCCCAACGAGCCATGTTTCACTCATTAGAAGATACTTCAAATCAAACCACCATGGGGACTGTAGACAAATTTTACCTCCTTCCTTTTTACTAAACAACTGAAAGGATAATAAACCCCACAATTTAAACAGAAGGTATCATGAGCGGGAGAGGGATACAGTTTCACTCAGGTTTAATTGTTATAATGAAGCCAATTGAGAAAGAAAAATAACCACAGGAAAGAAATAAAGAGCCTACATTTCACTAAGACGGCCTCTCCATATGCATTTCTGTGACATCATGGTATGTTTAATGTTTGCAATTTTGAAACTCTCTCTGTATAAAAGAGCTTTAAATATCCTTTTGCAATATTCTGACTTCATTTGCCTCCACCTATGCTGCACACAAAATGTGAAATAATGGCAGAAATAAAACCAGCAAAACCATTCTCCTGGTTAAAAGGGAAGCACAAGAGCACAAAATTTCTCTATACCCTAACATCTGTAGTGATTACTGCATCTGCAAGCTCTATGTAAAAAACTACCAACCCAATAGAAAAGTATTTCTGCATCCTTTCTGTGTCCACTTTACATAGTTGGAGTATTTTAAACTCCACAATGCAAGGTAGAAAAACCTATTCTTCCTCAGCTTAGAGCTAGCATTCTCATTACACAAGAAATCACAGTATGATGATCAGGTTAAAGAAGCAGCCCTCGGGGTTTTTGCTTTTTAAATTAAGGAAATCTCACTTGCTGTTATGAGAAGTAAAATTCTAGGATGGGTAGGAAAAACTTGAAGTTTGAATGACATTGTTTTGCCAAAAATTCCAGTGGTATTTTTCCAATTTGTTAACCAAATCTCTTTTTTAGCCAGAAAATGCTTGCACAGTCAAATATTTGGGCACAAACAATTAGATACTGGAAATCTTATAAGGCAGATGGTTTTATGAGATTTCCAGATAGGTCAGTTTGTATAAATATCATGGGTTTATTTAGAACCAGATCCAAACCATAACTCCAAACAATTTAATCATGACTATTTTAGTCACACATAGCACTAAATAAACAATTAAGCCTTGGAGATATAAGTACATTCCTGCTTTGTGATTTTGTTTTGTTGCAGATAAAAGATCGCACTGTTGTGCATAGGAATGTAATCAGACCTTTAAAAAAATTATTGACATACACATTTATTTATTTGTTTATAGTTAGACTTCATAAAAAGTGCAGCATACATCTAGTGCTAGTGCGTCATAAAGAAATGATTTAAACTACAATTTTTGAGATACTGACCCTTTCACAGACTGGCACATGCAATGGATTATATTGTTTCCTTTTTGTTGCTAAGTTTACTTTGAAGTAACAGACACTGACATATATAAAAAGATGGCAAGAGTTACATTGCTGATAGCTACCAGTTAAGCTTGCAAAGCACTTCCTAATCTAGTTTTTGTTTTTACATGAACACTAACATTTGTTTTCTCACTTATTTTTTTTAATAGAATGATTGAAATGAATTGGAGAGGGGGTTCTGAAGAATGAGAGGCTGACCACCACCAAATCTTTTAATGTTTAAACAAGTTTTCAATATACATGCCCACAACAGTAACTCAAAAACATCTGAACTCAAAAAAGTTTATTTGCTGCAGTATATTTTCCTTAAGGGATTGTACTAAATTTATTATAAATCTCCTATAACATTTGCAACACAAAGTATGATTAAGTTGGCTACTGAATCGTGACACAGATTTGTAGACAGACACAAAAGGAGATGCAGATATATAAGTTCCTGAATTTAGGGTTTTAAAAACCGTACTTCTAAGTGCTATAGAACATAAATAATAAGTAAGGATTCTTCTCTGTTTTTCTATTTATTTTTTTAAAGCATCAGATACAAATTATGTTAAACAAAACACGTACTACTTGCAAATACGACATTAGGATAGTCAGCTTTTAATTTTCTATTTCACATGTATATTTTTCTATACAGTCTTCTGAATACAGAACATTGTATCTTACTGTATTGTTTACTATCTACAAACCCTGGTTTTGCTTTGCATGGGAAAAATATTTTTTGTTCTTTACTCCCAGCTCCCCTTCCTCAAAGCACTGAAGGTCACACTCCTTTTTCACCCCTCTGCTCCATTTTGGAATCTGTGGAGCTGTTCTAACCTAAGGAAAGGCCAAGAAGAGTCTGCACAATAGTCCAGACTCTCTTGTTCAGACCTAAATGCACAGCAAAGATAGCCCCAGTATGTTTATTATGACAGCTTTGTCTGCTAATGGTTGGTTGAACACTTAAAAGCACAGAGGAAACAATTCTCACTACGCTCTAGGAAATATAAAAAGAGCAACAGAACATGAACAGCAGCAAGTTGTTATGACTTTGCCATCCTCCATCAACTACCTCAATACTAGCATCTGAAAACAGAAGATACTGAGAAAGCTAACTCCATATCGTTGGTGGAATCTTTCTAGTGCTACATAGTTTTCATCAACTACATAAAATTAATCTCTTGTGGTTTTTTTTGTTTGGATCTCTGATTTGTTTTGAATTTTAGTGCTAAGGTGCTGACCCAAGATTATATCCACTTCAAGGAGGGTTTAAAATTTGATCTTGCAAAGAACTTTGGTCCACACAAATAACAGCAATTATCTCTACTTCCACAAGAAATTAGTGTTTGGGGTTGTCCCACAGGAAATACATAGCACTTGGCTTATGACTGTAGTCTCTAGAGAATAAGGCAACCAATTTGTTGAAAAATGACATAGGAAAATTATTCTTCATTGAATTTTCTTCAAAAGCACTTCACTGGTACAGAAGAGCACTATATGCCCTCAATAAGCAAGCAATAATTTCACTGTAGCTATAAAAGAGATACCAATGCTTTTGGAGAATGCATGATCTCTTACTCAAAACTCATTTGCTCACAAAACCAGATATGTTAAGGAATATCCCATTAAGGTCAGACTCACACTACAGAGTGAGTTGGCCACTATACTTGTAAAAGTAGTGTAGTGATAAGATGAAACACAAGAAACAAAAATCAAACAGCATTAAACCAAGGTATCATTCCCCTATGAAAGCACAGTAAAAAACCTACTTTATTTCTATTTATCCAACTTTAAACCAGTATATTTCCTATGATTTACAAAGTTTCTTTCAAGTGATTCAGATACAAATAGTGGTAGAGCCAAGGCAGTGGTTTAAGAGGAGTAAACGATCTAGTGTGAAATAGAAAGATTGTATTTCAGCATGCAAACAGCTGACTAAATTTGCACTCAAGACAAGCCCCAATTTCAGTAAATGAGAAAAGTTACTTCACATTAAGAACAATTGTTTCCAACTTTTTAATGCCACTGTCAAACTTATTTCAGCCATATCATAAAATTACACTGAATTAAATCATGATCACAATAAAAAAATGTTTTTTTGTTACATTACCTGTCACTAGCACAGTTACTTGTTGCTGTCCAGTCATGTTGAGGGTTGACTAGGATGCCCCAGGAGAGGAACACAGAGGTTGGGGTGAGAGTGCCAACTACCAGCTGCAGAGGCTTTTGAGTCTTGGTCCGACCTACGTAAGAAACATATAATTACAATTACAAGATTCTCTGACCCTCATTATACAGGGGAAAGCTTTTGCAGTTGGATAATGAAGTCAATGAAGACCTAGTTCACCTCTAAACTTAAAGGAAAATGGTTATTTCTTTTTCATGTCCACCATTGCTAAAATATGATTCTACAAAGGGTTCCAAGACAGTGTCTCTGATCTCTGTTGACTTCTCTTTGAGGCAAGTGAAACATCTGCAGGGAAGAGAGAGTTCCCCTTCGCTGAAATCAACTGGGCATGAATAGAGGAAAGAAGTGCAGAACAAAATTGGCATAAAGGAAGGGAGGATGCAGCTAGCAGGCAGCAGCAGCACAGTATGGAAGACTGATTTAGCAAGAATGTATCAGACACACAAGCATGAAGTTGACTATTTTTAGGTCCCCTCTGGACTTTCACAGCATATATTTCAACCTAGGAAGAAACTGGAAAACTTCACTTCCAGACTTGCAGATCCAGAGTAAATCTTCAGGAATTCTTGCTCTTATCTGCTGGGTAGGAGAGAGATTTATTTACTAAAACCGATTTCAATTTTGTCATCATAAATTTTGACTATTTCTTTTTTTTTCAGCCTATGTTCCAGTTAAAACTAGTTTCTGAAAATGAACAGTGGGTGTTTTTGGTATGCCTAGTCTGAGAATAAGCTGTAGACAGATGGATATTGAAGCTCTGGCTGTCTTGCACAGCATCACAGAAGGTGTTACACAGAGTTCAGAACATTAAGAAGTCTCTCTGCGTGTGACAAAAATAGTAACTTCTTAGCAGGATTCTTAGTAACACTGCAGTTATGTCCATAGATAATGCATACTTTCTACAGAATTCTTTGTCAAGAATAAAATAAAAACTACGAAAATTCTTTTGCTTTTAACTGTAGACAGATGTGAGTTGGTGTCTTTATTTGGAGGCATTTCTCTCTTTTAACAACCTCTAGAAAAAAAAAAAAAAAAACAAAAAATTAGCTTTTCATTGTACTTAACTTTAATCTGAATGAAGTAGCACAACTCTCATGCGGAGAAAGAACTTTCATTAAAGGAAGTTTAAAAGCTAATAGCTGGGAATGAAGAAATTATGCGGGGCAAGTACTTTGAACCTGTAGTTTGTGGACGGCTATAAGCTCAAGGAGAAATTTTGGTGTCCAAAAGATAATCAATTAAAGGGAATTAATATATTCTTTACATCACATTATATACTTCAAAACATAAAGGTACCTCCTCAAAATGTAAACGTGACTACAAATTCCTTAAAAGTTTATAATTCACTGAAATACTTTTCACTATTGTGAAAACTTTCTTCTCATGCCTTTTGAACCCTTCATCTCTTCATTTATCTAGCCCCAGCAAAACTCTGATCCATACTTTCAGTCAATGTACCTCTGAGCATTTAGTAATGTTAACTGTGTGGCTTTTTACTTTATATAGATGGTGAATATGTTACCACAAAAATCCCACAAAACCAGACTCTATCCTTAAGAGGAAGTATGACATGCTTTGAAGTACTGTCATACACATAATACTTCCACAAGGGAACGTGTCTGAATATTTTTCTTGTTTTCTGGGCCAGTTTCTATACTTTTTCTCCATTTTTAAAGAAAAACTCAAAACAAGCAGTTTGGTCATTCACCAAAATATCTGGTAGAACTGCCCTTTTTTGATCCCTTTCAAGGAAACGTGGAAAATATAAAAGTTTTAAGAAAACAAAAAATTTCATATAACTCGAAATCATACTAGAGGTTGAGAGAACTAATGTAAGATTTTGATTTTATTAACTCATTACTTTCCAGTTAGAGACTGAAGTGATTTATACACTGTAAATACAGGAATTACTTTGGTAATCATCTATGTTGATCTATATGAATACAAACCAAACAACTCTATTCATCCAATTTTGAACTACAATTGATCTTCTAGAAATGTAACAAGCCTTCATTTATAAATTTAAAATTACCCTGACTCAGCTTTTGCCACAATTCATGGTAATGTATATGGTTTAAGTATTCTCACTACTAAAAAAACTTGCAAATACCTAGCTAGCATTAAACCAACAGCTGTTCTGATGGACTGAAAAGTAAATAAGATTACTCTTGTTCCATAAATCAGTTTCAGCAACCTGAGATACAGAAATCAATAATACTGAAATAGTACATTGGCATTTTTGTTGTTGTTGTTTTGTCTTTATATATATTTATAAGATGAGCAAATATTATATCTTTATATATATATATGAAGCATCTGAAAGGTAAATAACTTAAAAAAAAATATTTCCAGATATACTGTTCTAACAAATGGACAAAACAGGAAGAAATTAATCCTAAACTGTTCCCAAGAATTAAAAGCAAAACATATAAAGATCTCAAAGTATAAATATAAATACTTTCAGTTTATTCTTTGTAACAAATGAGTAATCTTAAGCGTCATCTCCATATTTAAGTAAGAAATTTAAAACTAACAACATGACATGATTAAGGTGATACAGAAAGTCTTTGGAGCAGATAAGAATTAAATTCATGTGTCTGCTCTACTATGTATAGTTTAAGTAAGAAACATCCCACAACTCCTTGCATCAGAAAACTTAGTAGTAGTACCAATTTACAGATACGTACAGAAACACACACAACTCACAATTTCCAATGAGAAACAAAGGACATGAACATCTCTACGATGAAGGAACCCTTACCATTAGTTTGGGAAGAGTAACTTAATACACTGGATCACTGTATCTCAAAACTTTTACTTTCTTTGCATGCAATTGTGACTGCTTTAAACATCAGAAATTAGTACTATGCTTTGTAATTCTCATATGTAAGAACTTTTTTACTAGAACATTTTAGGTACTTCTTCATTTTGAAAACTACTCGTGTTACTAATACCTGATGAGGAAATTCTGTCCTATATTTTACCATCCCACCTACGGAACCTGTTCATCCCAGCCAGACACCTACAGTTATGAGCATCTTTTCAGGGAAACCCAGTAAAAGATTCTGCCTTCCTTTAACTACTTTAAGAGATGCAGTGATGGCAAAATACCTGAACAAGATTTCTTGTTATTTGAAACACGTGCTGGTCTTACTGAAACCAAATATCGTGGCTCTGCATCTGTAAATAAAGAAAGCAGCAATTAGTACAGACATGAACTTGTACATGTACTTTATTTGAAAAAGGGATTAACCTATAATTCGTAAGAGGAAATCCAAATTCAGTGAATACCTGGCACATTATCCAGCCTTCATGATCATTCAACATGTTTGCTCTAAGGTTTATTCACCAGTCATTCAGAAATATTCTAGCAATCAGGAAAAATGCACTCATGCACAAAAGATTTGGCAATTCTTTTTGACCAAATGCAATCAAATAGGTGAACATAGCATGATATACAAGTAACTTTTCAATTCAAAGATTACTTGGAAAGCAAAGGGGAATGAAAACCCAGGTGAAGAAGAAGAGAGATGGCAAAACAAAAAAGTAAAACAGATAAAGTAATAAGAGGACAAAGCCTGAGGAGTATAACCAAAGATACCGACTCTCCTCATAGGTGTCAGAGAGACTTCTACTATCTTCTGTATTCTGTTTCACACTATACACCTTTGTTTTGCTGTTATAAGCAGCAGACTAAACCATTCCAGATTTGCAAGGAATGTCTAGTTGCAGGAAACAACCCAGTGTTAGACATGTTTAAGACAGTCGCCACATCAGTTAATAGCTTGTTTTATAATCAAATTTACATACTGTTCCCAGAGAGTAATTATAAGATTTAACTATGAAGTAATTTGACAGTTTTTAATGCTTTTTGTGCAAATAAAGTTATTACAAACTTTTAAGAGCAAATTACTAATATTTATGAAAAATCCACAAAGGGCAGTGACTGACTGGAATCTCTGAGTACTGTTACATTAGAAATAATTTTGCATGCAACATTCTAAGAACACTGTAAGTTATTTTCATATTCAATAAATTAATCTTAAATCTTTACAGGCTAGAATCTCAGTTCATCTTTAGTCCTGTTCAAACTTCTTCTGTGCCACTTCGCATAAAAGCTTCAAATGCTTCATTTCTAAAAGCTAACAGATCATATTACATAATGAAAAAAATAAAGGTCTTCTAAGGACAGGAATTTCTGTATTTCAATTCAATCTTACTTGAATGACCTATGTTTCTTTTGAAGTCCACAAGAACTACATCCTTCAGCATGGCTGTAGAGTCATTGGTAGCACTTTGGAAAACTTGTGGAAATACTAGCCTTCATAGGAAATAAGTAAAAGGAGCAAAACGAGCTTTAAACAAGCTTTAATACATTTGAGACCTCTGATGCAGTTTGGATAACTCATGCACACATGGTATAAGGCCATAAGTTCAGATATATTCATGTTTCTGGCAGTGAAAGGCAGACAAGTTCACCCTGTAGCTTAAAACAATGTATGTTTTGATTAGAACAATGTTGAGACTGTGAATTTAGTTTGGGGAAATCCATCTTCAGAAGGAAGAATTTCCCTTACTCTCAACATCAGATGTCAGAGATTTCAGGTCTTCTTTTTCTCATTACCTGTATTCTCACTGAACTGCAGTACTAGAAAAGAAGTCATAGGAACTTCCAAAGATATCCATAAGGAGAATTTGGCTCACCATATACTGATCAAAATGCCACAACATTTTGCTATTGAAAAAAAAAAAAAAAGTATTACTCTATGTCAAATTTTTATTCTAGTTTAGACACATTTATCTAAATCTGAATCTAAGGAATTAGATACCCATATCACGAGTGTACCTTAATTTTCTACTGTTTTCAAATGCATTTCAATTGCACCCAATATAAACATTAACAAAGATGACTTCTGAAAACAGCTGCTTAAATTAGTATGGACAAAAAAGTATTAGTTAAGAAAGAGGAACACCAGAGTGAAAATATCTCTAAAAAAAGAGAGAAAAATTAATATTTTAGAGCAGCATACAGTTCTTCTGGGATCTGTGTAATCATCTTGATTTACTGTTTTATTGAGATCCAAACTCAGAAATAAGCGATGCTTTACAATAATTTGTTTTCTCTGTATTTTAATGCCAGTTTTCTGATGTACACCTAGTATTTATCAGAATTCACTAGTTTTAAGAGGTGTTTCTGTTCTCTAACAAAATGATCTCAGCAGGAATATTTTGTGTTGAGAGCTGTTCATTAAGCTTTTTTTGTGAATTTAGTAAATGTTACCTTACAAAAGAATGTAACATATTGCCAATTCTCAGAGAACTTGCAGGTCCTCATTAATGCAATCTATAAAAGGAAGCATTTAGAGAAATGCTAGGGCTAGGACTAAATGTTGAGAGAACTCTGCTATACAATAGGCTGGCTTAAAAGTACACATTGTCTGGTTTAGAACCACTGGATTAAAAACAGTATTATGATTATTACAACTAAAATCAGCATTTGAAATTATCAGGAGTACATTAAATTCCTGGAGTGCAACACTAAAATTCTGTTCTGAACTTAACTAAAAATATAATTAATTTAGAAATTCTTAATCTAATATAATTCTTCATTTAATTCTTTAATTCTTAATTTAATTTAAGAAACATCTTAATTTAGAAATACGTTTTGCCATTCCTTAGCAAAATTAGCCATGCTAATGAGTATTAATAGGTGTTAAGAGTACAGCACTGTAGTTTAAATTCATCTGTTTGATGCAAATTCTCAAGGCACTAAGCACAGACTGACAAGAATACTGTCCTTGAAATGCTTCTGTTGTGGACAGAGGTGCATTTTATATCCAAGGAAACCAAAACCAAGACAGATTAACAGCTTGCTCAATCTCACATATTGAGTCTTGATACAGGTTTGGAAATGGGAGTTCTTTATCGTAGAATCACAGAATGGTTTTGGAGTGGACCATAAAGATCATCAAGTGCTAACCGCATTGACATGGACAGGAACACCTCTCACTAGACCAGGTTGCTCAAGGCCCCATCCAGCCTGGCCTTGAACCTCTAGGAAGGAAGTAGCCACGATTTCCATGGGCAACCTGTGCCAGGGCCTCACCACCCTCAGACGTGGTGAAGATTTCTTCCAGATTTCTTCACAGATTTCTTCCTAATATCCAGTCTAAATCTATCCCCTTCCAATTTAAAACTGTTCCCCCTTATTCTACCGCTCCATTGCCCTTCTAAAAAGTAAGAGCCTACCCAGCTTTCTTGTAGTCCCCTTCAGGTACTGGAAGGTCACTACAACATCTCCCCAGAGCCTTCTCTTCTCCAGGCTGACTCAGTCCTCTTGCTGAAGACAGAATGTATCGGTACCATCACAAAGCAAAAAGTCATCTGATGCTAGTACAATCCAATTCATGTTCAAAGACTTAAAACATTCCCTTACTGGTTTATTAAATTCTACTAGCTTCCAAGAACCATTTATGACCATCTATGTTCCTCTATGATGCCTACATATGCACAACCCACTCTACAAAGCTATGTCTTTAAGAAGCAGGAATCCTGGGGAGAGGTAAAGAACATAGGAGAATAAAAAAAGAATGTTGTGATATACAGAAACCTAAATAAAAATGTAATGTAACTTGATCTACTTCATCTTAAGTGACAAATTAAATTGCTAAAATAAGAGCTGGAAGTGGAAAGGTGACCATTAGACCCATAAAAATGTAGGGTTGTGGCTGTGTATCGTTATGATTTACAGAATATATCACCTATTTACACTGAAATATATTTTAAAAGAGAAGTGTATTTCTAAAATAAAATTATGACCTTAAATAAATGTCAGAGTACAGACAGTCCTGTTTGCAGCTGAATGTTTTTTATTTTGTATGAACTCTTTGGTAAGAAAATTATAGTTACATAATTACAGTTAATATTAAAATATCTGGTTACAGATCCACAAATCCAGCATCTGCCCCCAGACAACACACATCAGTGTATAACAGATACACATGATACAGATAAAGATACAGATCTGTCCATGTCTTGTAAGGATCCAGAATCTCATAAATGAAGGATCCTTACAGATCAGTTCAGATTGTAACACATTGAATTTCAAATACATTTGCACATTTGCTATGGAAATCTTAGTGTTTCCTTGCTGCTTAATGCTTTCTTGAAGGTCTGCTACTGTAAGACTATCAAAATAAATCCACTACTTGGATACTGCTTGACTTCCCCTTATCTGGTTGAAGTAAAAGAAAGGCCAAAGCATGGCCCACTCTGAGCTAGTTTTAGAAACCAAAATTTATTTTGTTCACTCTGTTTGCTAGTTGCTGTAAGTTATTATATCTCCACCCATTCTGATTCAGTTTCTCCAACTGAATCAACACATTCAAGTAGGTGGACTTACAATCTTTCAAGTTAAAAAAAGGCTATCACAAGTTTCTCAAGGAAATACTCTTTCCTTACAAGACACAAAGACTGAACAGATTTAGATAAAAGTTTAAGTCAAGCTCAGAACATTTGGATGGGTCTATTCATCATATTTATTAGTGTAGCTGAATTTGTATTTTTATATCCTTTGACACAGTCTGAATACTTTCCACGCCCAATAATGATTCTTACTGTCATGTAAGAAGCTGAGAGTGTGGGATAGATGAGTGGACTGTGAGGTGGGTTGAGAACTGGCTCCCAGACTGGGCCCAGAGGGTTGTGATCAGTGGTGCAGAGTCTGGCTGGAGACCTGGGACTAATGGTGTTCCCCAGGGATCAGTGTTGGGTCTGGTCTTGTTTAACATCTTCATCAATGACCTCACTGAGGGAACAGTGTCCACCCTCAGCAAGTACACCAGTGACACAGAGCTGGGAGGAGTGGCGGACACGCAGGAATGCTGTGCTGACATTCAGTGAGACCTGGCCAGGCTGGAGAGCTGGGCAGTGAGGAACCAGGTGAGGTTCAATAAAAGCAAGTGTAGGGTCTTGCACCTGGAAAGGAACAACTGCAGGTATCAGTACAGGCTGGGGGATGACCTGATGGAGAGGAGCTCCGCAGAGAAGGACCTGCGGGTGTACAACCTGGATGACAGGTTGGCCATGAGTCAGCAGTGTGCCCTGGTGGCCAAGAAGGGCAATGAGATCTTGGGGTGCATTAAGAGGAGCGTAGCCAGCAGGTTGAAGGAGGTGATCCTTCCCTCTACTCTGCCCTGGTCAGGCCTCACCTACTGTGTCCAGTTCTGGGCTCTCCGGTACAAAACAGACAGGGATCTCCTGGAGAGAGTCCAGAGGAGGCCACAAGGATGATTAAGGGCCTGGAGGATCTCCCTTATTAGGAAAAGACTGAGTGAGTTGGGGCTGTTCAGCCTTGAGAAAAGAAGACTGAAAGGGGATCTCATTGATGTCTATAAATATCTGAAGTGTGGGAGACAAAAGGAGACAGCCAATCTCTTCTCAGTGGCCTGTGGGGACAGGACAAGGGACAATGGTCACAAGTTGGACCACGGGTAGTTCTTCACCAATGTGCAAAAGAACTTCTTCACAGTAAGGATGATGGTGCACTGGAACAGGCTGCCCAGGGTGGGTGTGGAGTCCCCTTCTCTGGAGATATTCAGGACCCATCTGGACACCTACTTGTGTGACCTGCTTTGGCAGAGGGATTGGACTCAATGATGTCTTGAAGTCCCATACAATTCTGTGATTCTGTGATGTAAGCTCATGATACATACCCAGAGCACAAAAAATCCCCACATCTGGTATTCTGATAGAGAGGCATATTTCTTTGAATGAAACTTTAATGTTGCTTCATATTTGTCATTTATTCTTCACTGTGATTCAAATTCATCTATCTAGCAATGCATGAAGTTTCTCAAGAATTTGTTGCCAGCATGAGCTCATTACAAGTTCGGGAAATCCAGCAGAATCATTTTCTTCTGGTACATGCCTTCTGCAGGCAGTTCCCAATTCATGGGTAATGTTACACAATTGTTGGCTCAGTAATTATTTTAGTTGCAAAAGAAAGGGAAAACAAATATTTTAAGATAAGAATCACTGCGGTGAGGTGAATATTTTAACTACTGAAATGTAGATGGATGACACTTTCTAGAAAGACATATGTCTCTCCTGGCAATCCTAGGAAAGATCTCATTCTTACACTCTTTAAAACTGGATACACAAATACATATGGAATTTCATAAACAAATAATCAGATATATTAATAACAGGGTCATAAGAGGTCACCAGTGACAGGGTTGGAAATATGGAAGTCATGGGCCATAGATAGATAGATAGATCTATATTAACTATATTGTGTCATCTATTAAAAAAAGTTAGGCACTGCTTCATTCCCCATAATTCAGTTCCAGCCAGGGACAATTGTCTCAGAGTATGCATTACATTCCTCCATTAATAAAAACAGACATGCAGTGCTAAATGAAGAAAATCTCTTCAAGGCAATTAATTCTACTGTGTATACTTATAGTGTTTGTTATAAAAGACAAAGAATTTTTTATAGGGAGGGAAGAATTTTTATATGCAGTCTGTGTATTTTCTTACATAGGCCTAAATTATTGTTTTTAAAAAAATATGTTTTTGTAGGGTCTAGAGTTGATTGCATATCTGTACCAATTTAATTAACAAATCTTCAATGAATAGACAATTTTAATACTATTAAGACATGATCCACTTGTGTCTAGCTACAGAGATTCTTGTCACTTTCTCATGAGGTGATATTCTAAAGCAATTTCCCTTTGGGAAAGAGTACTTTTTAGTAGCTAACAAATTATCTTAAATCTCAACGTCTAATCTTACACTTCAGCTACCAAACCAATTTTGAGGTTGCGATCAAAGTTCCTAAATTGATTGGGAAAGGTATTTTCTTTCACAAACCACTAAAACTGACAGGAGGGGAGGAAGCATTAAACTCTAGTAGCCTTGGTCTAAATAAGCCATGATATCTTCTCACATCCAGGAATTACTCCCTCCACATCCAGCTCACCAGAAGCCACAACTGACCACTGCTCATGGCAACCTGTACAGTTCATGTGCTTTCTGTAACAATCAGATAAGCCAAAGCACGTTTTCATACAGTTCACAAAGCATTATGTATTAAAATTAGGTATTAAAAGCTGCTATTAAATAGGAAGCGTGAATGATCTATGCGTGTCTTCACATTCAGTGCTTTTTCCTCTTTCCAAGGATCTCAGAGTACTTAAACTGCAGTCCTCACTGCTCCTGCAATACAGCTACACATGTGCTACATACACCAAATTCACAATATTCTACAGAAAATCCTGTACTACATTCGCAGTGAACCAATTGAAAAGCTTAACTGACAGTTATGAACTCAAGTACTAGATTTGTGATAGAATTTGTGACACATCCCAGTACCACTCAGGAAAAGGGATCAATCTTTGCCACAGCAATCTAATGAAACTCTCTAATATCTTAATTATTCTGTGTCTAACATCTTATTCTTTTTTTTTTTTTTCTGCAGTTTTCAGCCCGGGGAAGAACCCCAAAATTGCCTTAACTTACCACTTCAAAACACAGCAATTGTTGATTCTATGCTTATGCATACTTTCCTCCTCCTTGTTTTATACCAAGTGCACTGGCTTTACAGTAAGATTGTAACCCAGATTCATTTCAGGCTAGAAAAGATTAAAGCCAACCCAGAGCCAGACCATCCCCAAATCATGTGTTGTGGAGCTGTGCACTCCTCCCCCACCAGCCCCTCTCCTCCCCTTTTGCTGAGGATGACATCATTGGTATGGAATAACCCCTTTGGCCAGTTTGGGTCGCCTGTCCTGACTGTGTCCCCTCCCAGCTTCCTGGTGCCCCCACCTTTTCCTTTGCAGGGCAATATGAACAACTGAGAAGTCCTTGACTGCTTGGCAACAACTAAAAACATCCCTGGGTTATCAGCACTGCTCTCATCCTAATTCCCAAATGCAGCATTACACTGGCTGCTAGAAAGAAACATTAACTATCCTAGCCAAAACCAGGACACTTTTCCATACAACAGCTTATGGAATTCCTAACTGTGACATCTACTACAGTTACAGTAAGAGACAATCAGTAACTAACTTCTGACACATAGTTACAGATTATTCTATAAAAAGTAGAACTCGAATAGGACCCTGCCAGAAAAGCCATAAGTTTGATGTGAATGTTTCTAGCAAAGGGAACAAACCACACAGTTCTCAAAATTGTTTCATTGTTTCTTGTATAATTTGTTCAAAACAAGCATGTCTCCCTCATATTCTACTCTAGAAGTGTAACTTGAGGCAAGTCATCTCACTGAATCTGTGATTTATTTAATATAGTATCACATCTTATTACAGTGGAAATCCAGAAAATAAGTACCAGTAGTAAACTTTTCCAAACAACTTATTTGTTCTCCTTGCAGGTCTCCTAATCCACTTTCATCTGAAATTCTACAAGGTAACTTTAAAAAACCACAAAGAAACCCGGAGCAACAACCCAATCAAAACAAAAATTAAGAAATCCAAAGGTTCATATTCTCCTTGCTCGCTTCACACAATTCATGGCAACACTGGCATGCAAAGAAAATATGCCTTACCAAGTTCTGTTGTGTATGTTTTTCCTTCTGAAGGCAAAGGAATGTACTGATTAGAGAAGAAGTTGCTTCCATAACCCAGAACAAAGCCTTCTAGTTTGGTGTTTTGACTTGGTCGAAGATACCTCATGCAAACGGTGTCATCTGTTGCATTGATCTGAACTTTCAGACTCTGCCTTTTCACTGGATAAAGAGTTAAAAAAAGATAAAATCAGAATTTATTATCTTGTAATCATATATTCAGCAATGGAATATGACAATATATCAATATAGGGCTTTTTTAATTTGGTAGTTGCAAGCAACTGAAAAACTGCTTAAAGCTGGAATCTCCTCAAAACTAAGTTAAAGGTAAAGTAACAGTTATGTCAAATTGGGTTTTCCAACATGTCTGGTTTTCAATCAGTAGGTTAGTACTATCACTAGCTGTGACATCTACTACAGTTACAGTAATAGTCAATTGCATGTATTAATTGAAAAAAATTCCTTTTTATTTTTCCCGTGTTGTGTTGGAAATTTTATTTTCTAGTTGGGATTAAACCAGGACACCGAACCAACACATATGTGTCACTCAAAATTAACAAGAAGATAGTTTTAAACAGACATTTTTATGTTTTTCAGGGGAGCAGTGCATAAACATCTTGTATATCCATCTATAAAATATTAACTTACAACAACACAGAATGACTTCATAACAGAATAATCAATTTTTTAGACTTCATCTTCTTGTGGTAGGATGAGGAAGGATTTGCTTTTCCTCCCTTGTGTTACAGTTTTAATATTAGCTTGTTACTGTTAGGCTTATCATAATTTCAGAACTATTGAATGTCAATGCATTAAAAAAGAAATTTAAAAAACTTATGACACTAGCACTAAAGTAGTATATTTTTTTGTTATTATTTCTCTTCTCATTCTTGAAATGCAAACTTTTATTCCCAACGGATTTTCAGGCATCTCTCCAATCATGAGGGTTGAAATTAACTTTTCAGGAAAAAACACAACCTTGCACAAAATTATTGTACATCAGAAGCCAAACCCTGAAGAAAATCAATGGGAGGTGTATCACCTGTTAGTTAATAACAAGGTAGAGCAATACTGAACTTCTCTCTCTCTATCCCTGAGTCCCTCTGTCTATTCCTCCTTCCGCCTTGCTTTCTCTATCTCAACAAGGGCAGACTGATATTCAAAGCTTCTTCAGACAGCTACATACGGATTTTCTGGTATTATTCTTTTTTTCCTCTCTTTTTTGGGATGCCCAATAACTGCAGTTGCTGAGAGGCCACAATCCCCAATCTGCGAGGATGATTTAGTAGCGCTGTTGAGCACCTGCAGTTGTCTGCACACTAAATGCAAAGTCCTAAGCCAAACACTTTATGTCTCTTTCCGTGATAGAAAGAAGCATACAAGTAAAACTGATGAAAAACATGTGCCTCCGATGAGACCTTTTCTTTATCTAAAGGCTGATGAAGTAAAAGCATTCAGCCAGGAAAGAGTCACAATTTTCCAAAAGCAACCCTGCCAGGTTCCACAAGACTGCAAGGTTTCTAAGAAAACTCAACTCTCTGGTATTTTTGGCAGTTCAATACTGTCACAGAGGAAGGGGTGACAGTTGCTTTCTTATCTGGGAGACATCCTAACTTTTTTTTAATTTCACTGCTGTGGGTGTAGACATTTGTATAGCAACAATGCTCCACATAGCAGAAACCAGGAGGAAAACCCAACAGACGGTTTTTTAGACACCCCTCTAATACACTTCATAAAGATTCTTAGTAAAAACTGTTCCATGCCAACAAAATTTAGGATCATTGTCTCTGATTGACAATGAACAAGTTATGTTAAGACTATGTAGTCTGCAAAACTCTAACTTTGGAGAACTGAGAAGAAATAAAAGCAAGGCCTCCTGGTCTGCATTGAATATCCGTGTCTAAGAAGAAAGCAAGAAAGCAAAACCCCCATGGCAGAGGGGTTGGAAGTAGATGATCTTTAAGATTCCTTCCAACCTAAACAATTTCATGATACTTACAGTATTTGATTAAAATATGAGATAGTTGATTAAAATTCTTAATCAGACATAAAATGGGATTTAAAAAAATATAGTGATCTATTTAATTTTAAATTTACACTAATTTTTAATTTAAAAAAAAAGATATTGGTTTTATATATCTCTTAGTTATTATAGTTTGAAGACCTAATTCTAATTTAGAATTTACTTCAACTGGATTTGATTCCAAGTAGATAGATACTGTGTTTTATTTATAAATAGTCAAGTAGTTATAGTGACAAGGGGGTCTTGATTTTATGTAAGTCTGAAAACTGTCAGTGAAGTTTCTGAAAACAGAAAGCCTAAAGAGAATCTAAAGACAGTAGGACCCTCTAGACTTTTTCTTTATAGCTAGCTCATCAAAACCACCAAGAAAGCTTTTGAACTTAAAGCTGGATCTAGTAGAACATACACATAAAAGAATAAGGCAGAACAGAAGAGAAGGAGATAAAATTAATAAAAATAATCCTTGTTCTCCCCAAACTCTCTTGACTAGGCAGGTATTTTCCGTCCTGTTCACTTTTAAGTACAAGATCCTTTCTGTAATTGCCTGGGTGGCAACAAATACCACAGAATCCCTGCAGTGTTTGGGAAAAGTCTTTATTTTCCTCTCCTCTGAGATCTAGCTACAGTCTGATCCACGCTCCTCTTAATCTAATTCTCTTCTACCCCTTCTGTAAGCTCCTTGCTTACAGCTGCTTTCTCTCCACACAGCATAAGTTTGCCTAGCTAAGAGGGCTCAGCCAGTCTCAGCAAGGGCTCTCTTCTCCCCTTCCTCTTGAAGGTGCAGCCTTGCAACCACAGGGCAAGGCAGACAAACAGCCTTCACTGTTATTTAGTTGTGTGTTTCTAAAGGAAAATCACTGTGCTAAAGCAAAAAAAAAAAAACAAATGCTACATTTTATGTGACTAAACCACATTCCTTTCCATGGGCTCTGTGCATTCCAGAATCACTGAAATAGAGGGATTAATTTTAACTGGTAAAACTGTAATTATCAGAGGTTGACCATTTTCTGGAAGTGTATGGACAGAAGTGGAGGATCCAAGGCCAACATTGACAAGTTTTTCTATCAGAAGCAACAAAGGTTCCCAACTGAAGTTAGAACCTGATTTTGCTTGGAACCATAGCTGTTGGGTGAGCCATTTGGGTTCCAGAGACTGAAAAGCTACACAGGAGACAAAGCCAAAAAGGATGAGGAGAGAAGAAAACCAGCATCACAGAAAGTGCTCCATGTCATGGCAGGTCACTTCTGATATGAACTCTTTCTGGGGAAAGATGTTTCTCCCCAAATCAATGTGATAATTAGTAATCAGTCCACCTCTTCTTCCCGCCAAACAGATTAGCACCCATCTTTCCAGGAGCCTCTGCACTCTTCTGGTAGCTCACTTTGGAGTACACCTTTTAGCATCACAAGTACAAACACAAAAGGCTGTGATCGCTGAGAACATTATAAAGAAATACATCTCCTTATGAACAAATCTAAGCATTTCCTGAATCTAAAAGGAAAAGGCATCTTCATGCCAGAGACTTGTAAGCCCAACACTGGTCAGAATTAAAAACAAACAAAAAAGCTTCCCACAAAAACATAATGAAATGCAACTTCTGCTAAGGCCTATGAGGAATGCCCACATGGTTTCTTGGAATCCTCAGAGCAGACAAGGGGTAGACAGGGAGGGCAAAGTCACGCAGAGGGGCCTCTGCAGCCAGGCAGGGAGAGCTCAACATCATATACTGTTCTGACACTGCCAGGCTAGTCAAGAGAGGGCCAGCCTGGTGCAGTACAGGTAGAAAGGACTTTTATAACCATTGGTTTAGTAAATGGGGACTGCTCTCAGGAGGGCATTAGCCAAATAGATTTCATTTGTGTTGATCTCATGGTATTTTGAAAAACGTAACAGAAAAATCGGGAATTCCTATTCTGAGTAATATATCTTGGCCACCGCTCAGATAAAACAGTCTTTAAACATGATCAAATGGACAAGGGAAGTCACAGAAACTTGACTGCTGTGTTACTGTAAATGGAATGTACTTGATTTTAAGAAAATAATTTTGTTATTTTTTCAGAATGCTTTTTTCCTCCACCTCCTTGATGAAAGGGTTGAATGATAAACTAGTCACCCTCTAATTCCAATGCTAGGAGATCCTGGAAACGTCTTTTTAAACAGAAAAGAACACTTGCAGGCACAGAGCAAGAACACTTGCAGGCACAGAGCAAGGCAAGACTGATTTTTCCTAACTGATATTCACTTGTATCAGCTTTTGGCACGTGTTACTGAAACTCTGCTCTTAAGTATTTGCATTTGTAGGGTAATTCTTTTACATTGAGGCCATCTCCAAATGAAAGATTCTGGGACCCATAGCTACCCCTTAAAATCAATCTTTCCCTCCTGGCTTGCCAACAGAAATTCCACACTGATCTGCATACATTCTCTTCACCAAAAGTCAGTCAAGGGCCAAAACCAGCAGACAAACTGCACACAGCATATCTGAAGCAAAACCACTGTGTTAAGTGCATCAGAAGCCTTTCAGTGTTTGAATCACTCTAGGGAAAGAACTCTTCACCTATAAGGGAAGACTTTTAAAGACAGCTTAATGAATCAGCTGCATAATAGGGAGAAACATCCACTGATACCTCTTCAGGAAGAAGAAAATGGCTACAAATGGTCTGCAGGATTAAGGTGGAAGTACCAGAGTTTGTCTGGAAAAAAAATAAGTGATCACTTACAGGCCATAGAAGCCAAAAGCACATAAACCTTAAAATTTAACTCTAAATTACCTAAATGAAATTCACATCTTTAAAATATGAAAGAAGCTATAGAAAATAATATACAAAATACGTAGTTGGACACTTGTTCAAAGATTGGATTTACCAGGGATTACGTGAAGTATCTTCTTTTTCTTATCACTTTAACCACAGTGTCAGAGAGGAAGAGAACAGATAATTCATGAGCACTGCTATCACCTCTCATTCATACCAGCTAGTTCTAACTGATGGCTCATATTTAGCTCCAAGACAGAGAAGTTCAACTTTCAACTTCTACTATTCACAGCCAAAGTTCAGTCAAAGCCCTTTGGCTCAGGTCTAACAGCCCCCTCAGAAATCACCACTCCAAAGCAGTCTGAAAAGGCAAAACAGTAACTACCAGGAATAGATACACAGAATTCCTTTGCTGCTTAACAACTGCAGAGAGGTAATGAAGTAAACAGAAATGGTGCACCGGTCTAGCTGCAGTAATGCAGTATATATTCAGCAATGCACTACTGAGGACAGTGGTATTTCCAGCCTATAAAAAAGCAAATAAAACCACCCAAGAATTGACTTCCCAAAAGAACGCAGAAACGCATTTGGTTTCAGTAACAGAGAATTAAAGCCTTTGAAATTCTGCATCCCATGCTCCACTGTATCACTACAATACTGTCTGTAACAATAGATGTGGAGTTATCTAAAATTGCCAGATTATTTGATTTTCCTCCATTTCAAGGAACGTGAGAGAAGTAGGGTGATGAGGTGACTGGAATTTGAATTAACTGACTCTTTTCTGTTTCTGCCCAAATGCTAAAACATATCTTGGCCCTGTCAAATAAAGTATATTCAGCTGAAGAGCACTCTACTTCTCTCTCCAACTTAAAAAAAAATGTCAAGAGCTGACCTATCAGTTATTAACTAATAATTAACAGATTTAGAAGTAACCTTGAGGTGCTGATAGAGCAACAAACTTCAAGAAGGAAGCACATCTGGAATACAAGTAACCATTTTTTTTTTGTTTTAAATAAATTAATCTTGGCACCCTACATTTTTGAGAGGTTTTCCTGAAGGCTCATCAAAAGCAGTACCATGACAAGGTGTTACCTTCACTTATTCTATGATTCTACCAGTGTGCTTTAAATGTGCATAGTCTGTCATGATCAAATATATTCCTATTTTTTGTTTTCATCCACTGAGTGAAAAGCCTCGAATTCTGCCCTATAAAAGTAGAGGGCAAATACAGCTGTGCTATATTACAGCAAATTTGGCCTCATCATCAGAATTCCTTTTGCCTTACATTGAAACTATTTGGTTTTCACTATTTCAAAGTTTTTGGAGAGCATGAAGGCAAGACCTAGCACTGCCTCCCAGAGTGTTAGACAAATGAAGCGTGCATTAAGAAAATATGTTAGCACCACGTATTTGTGAGCACCACCTTACTTATAACATTCAAATAGTTCACAGCGGAGCTTTCATTTTCCAAATCTGGTGCCACGGTACCATCAGCCAAACTTCAGTGATAATCTAACACTGTGCAACTTTTAGTTTTGCTATTTTATATTTTTATATTTACTCTGGCTCCCAAACATGGAGACAAATTAGTTGTTTGGCTTGAACACAAATATAGCTTGAAAAGGAAAAGATTTAAAAATAGTTCTGTCTCTATGCAGTAGAATAAACAAGACAGACTTCTGAGACAGCCATAGCTATTAGAAACATGGGACAATTGATAGTGCTAGGGTCATCCAGTCCAACCTCTTGATTTAAACAGACCTAATCAGATGAGGTTGCTCAGGGCCACTTCCAGATGAGACATGAACACCTCTAAGGACATCAACTCCATAACATCTCCAGGTAGCCTGTTCCACTATTTATCATCCTTGTGGTTTACAAAAAAAAAAAAANATATCTAACTGGAATTTCCCACACTCCAACTTGTGCCCAGTGCCTCTTGTCATACTGCTGTGCACTTCTGAAGAAAATATGTATCCTTTGTATCATTTGGTCAGGCAACTGTGGACAATGGACATCTTTCTCATCACAGATTACATTAAAAAAACTCAACACTCCTACCTACAAAATTCACAATAAATACTCTGAATGATTAAAAATAGTACCATATCTTTTAAAAGAGGCACAAAGAACTAAGAGAGGGTAAGCTACAAGCATTGCACATAGTCTTGTCATTTGCAACTGAAGTTTGTCAATAAATTATTTTCAAAATATTAGTATGCCTACACTCTGTACACAAGTCTATCATTACATCAGAAAAACAGGCTGAGAACATGTAGCAGTTAACTTTGTAAAACACATACTTCCACATCTATCGACAAAAGCAGCCCAGTTCATAAGCTTTTGACTTCTGCTCACAGGACCTCTCTGCTCAGGCGGCTGCCTGAGAGATGAACAAACCCAGTCTTATTCTTACTCGTGAAGCAACGTTTATTACACTGAGATCCACTGGCATATTTTTAGGGATAAGCAATCAGAAGGGTTTCAGTAGCACAACTGTAGTTCCAGTGCTAACTCTCACCTTACAGCCCAAGTTTCTCTGGCTATGGACTCTTAATTTCAAAGGCAGTCTTTTAGTTCAGGGAAGCAACTGAGGAGCAGAAGCAATCATTTCATTTTGAAGTGCTGCTCTTTTTTTTGACTTACCAAGACACCGCTTAATGCAGAAATGGTATGTTTTTCTTATTCTATGATGCTTGATAGATAGGATGAATAAAGCTTGTTATTCTAAGCCTCATTATCAAGGTTTATTACTTTATCCATAATAAAAAACTAGTAACTGATTCCACCTTAATATTTTCAAGTTAGCACTTTTTGCCTCCCACTAACTGAGAGGATTTACATGATAGTATAGTTAGCAAGTCCTATGACTTGTAGACATTAAAAAAAAAAGAAAATACATCACAAAAAAAAAAACCCTCAAACAAACCCCGATCTGGACAATTTAAATTCCATCTAACTTCTAATGCCTAGTAAGAAAGTTGGATGCCTCTGAGGATGATGTACATGTTAAAGAGGAAGCCACCTTATGTCAGCCAAGAGGAAATACAGAGTTTTTAAGTCTTTCTAGGAAACAAACTACAAGCTGGAGCAAGTTAACTTCAAGGGGGAAATTGAAAAATAAATCTTATTTTCATGTAACTCCTCAAACTGTATTTCTAGCTTCACTTGAATCCAAAAGACATCTTTTCAACCAGTACAACCACAAACAAACACTTAGTTCATTGACTTCTTTTCAGAAATTGCATTTAACAACCTCAGTCAGGTGAACATTTTGCCATCACTTGTCTTGTGATACAAGAATAACGTGTTGGAATTGCAGCTTCAGTAGTTTCCCTAACTCAGATGCTTTCCAGAGATTTTTACATAATTATTTCTTGTCTATGTTGTATTAAAATTATTTTAATTACACTATGGAAACTATTTTTAGGTGTATCAGTGTTTTTAAAAGACTGTCCAGAGCAATAAAATACCTCAAATTATAATCCTCTTCCATAGCTTTCGTATCACAAGGCAATTTTGGAAGTTTCATTTACAGTAGAAAAGGAGTACAAATATCTGCAATAGCTAGTAGGAAAAACCCTCAATACTGGTGTTTGGCTGAAAGCAGTAACTCACCAAGACCTCCATAGGCAGAGATGTACTGCAAGGGCCAGCATCAGCCCCATCCCTTCCATCACTCTCTCTGGATTACTGACACTTCTTTCTTCAGCTGTGATGTATATTTAGTTTCACTAATGCTAATCCAAAATATGCTCTCTGTTTTTAATGGATATAGACTAAATAGACATTTCTCTGAGAAATGTTAAAGCACTTATATTACAAAACTACAGTTTTTTAAACTTCCTTTGCCAATTCCTTTCTAGGGCTCACTACAGTTCAGAACTGAGTCAATAAGCTGCAGCTCAGCATCACTTTAGGACCAATAAGGACAACGTAGAGGCAAAGTTGTAGTTATCAGCAACTCCAAGTTCTACTATCTACTCAACACAATGTACACAAAGGAATTTATGACTCATATGCTGACATCTCTCTCACCTGTTTCAGGTCATTCAAGCACTTATTTGTAGTTCCATTTTCACTATCCTTTTCACTATCTTCCTCTCAAGGCTCCTTACACATGTTGGTTTTATTTTATTTTTATTGGACTAAGGAGAATAACTGTCCTTATTTTTAGGGTACAAAGCTGAAAGAGCCTGGATTTTAACTCAGAGTCCCACTTCAGTGGTCCAAGACCCATTTCCAGCTTTCATTCTGCAGCCTATTTCCCATATATGTTAAATGGCAAGCAAAATAGAAACAAGCAAGAAAACAAACCCTTGTTTGAGAATATCCACATTTGCAGCTCTGATGGAAAAGAGAACAGGAGTTACTGTCTGAATGCTTCTTCGGAAGTTCAAGCAGAGTTCAAACAACCTGTCTCCAGCTCCTGTCATAAGGTATGGTTTAATTTTTCTTCTAAATCTTAGAAAAGTCCACTCTTTTCTTTGCCAAGTCAGTAAACTTATTTGTGTTTTAAGATGAAATATGCGTGCTAAAAAATTAATTTTAATAAAGTTCAACATGAAAGAATTGAACATATTTCAAGGTTTAGGACAGAACAAAGCCTATATATTATTTTCAATGTGTAACATTCCCGGAAACTCCTTCAAGTTGAACCAAAGATGCTACTTTTCCTATCAAAAACACACAAACGAAAAAACTTAAAAGGACATTAATGAAACCACCTCAAATACTTATTTGAGATAACTCGATTTAGATTATAAATTACTTCTTTGCACTAGGATAAAACTTTATTAGAATCTTATGCAACTATGATCTCCAGGGCACTGTTCCCCGACTTTACTCTCAGAGCCAGTTTGTTGTTGTTTTTTTCCGACTGGACAGGCATGTCTTTTTCTGGGCTGATGCAACTCCACCTGGACAGAGCTGATGAGACAGTGACTGCATCTTGCCCAGAAGAACTGGCCTTTCCAATCCTGGCTCATTCTCCAGTCCTAGGAAATAGGTCCAAGGCAACTCCACCCAGGCTGGGCTAGAAATAAAACTGTATGTTGGCCAAAAACCTAACAGATTCTGCATATTCAATGAAGGCATATAGAAGACTATGGGGAGCAAGAAAAGTTTTCTACTACTAACTCCCTTTTAAGCCTTCAAAGAGCACTGGCTAATGCAAGCACCAACAGAGAAATGTGGTCTTCAGATATAGCCATGTATAAGGTAGTCACATTTTAGATCTGATCAACTGAATAAAAACAGGGACCTCCTTTAACAAGAGCTCCTCAATATGGAAAGCTCATCAAGATATTAAGAACTTAAGCAGGTAAAGAATTCAGATGCTTTTTGTTTGGCTGTTCCCTCAAATTATTAATAGATTGAGGTGATCAGTTATGAAGACTGTGGACCTTAATGCAAGAAGTTTCTTAGGAACACGTGCTTAGCACTACCACTGCCATTACTATTCAACTGCAGGCAGTGTTTATCATCACCACTCCCTTAATCTACTTCTCATCAGAAGATATCAATGCATTTTTGAAAAATCAAAAATCAAATAATAATGAAAAAAATAGTACCTGAAAGGAACTAAAAATGTACTTGCTTCTGAGATAAGAAGAAAAAAAGTACTTTACAATCTATGATGTTATCATTCATTAAGGAATGCACAGTTATCTTCTATATGGACTGAGGTATACCCAGATTGCAGTCCGTTCTCCCACTGTAGCAGTCAGTTTGAAGCCAGTTCCTTCTATGTGATCACTATGTATTCCATCAGAATACATAATTCTATTTTTTTTTTCAGTACATACCTTTTGGATTGATTTGCTGTGTGATTATTCAACTGGGGATCCTTTGAAGGGAGGAGTCAGATTTAAAAGAAGAATATGAAATAACTGATGGTAAGAAAGTATTTCTACAGAGTTAGAACAAGGCAACTTAAAAAAAAAAAGCATTGCCAATCAGTCTAAAATTGATATTGACATGGTCAATATCTATATCTATATCTATGGAACAAAACAGATAGTCCCATGCTAATACTTAATACAGAAGAAAGATTTTATCTTACTTGCTATACTCTAAGTAGTTGAAAGAGCAACTCTATCTCAGTATTCTGTAACACTGGCTTAGATGTTTACATACCTAATTCTGTACTACCCTATTCTCTGGTTCAGCATGCTTAAAGATAGTAGCATTTAGACAGCTAGCAGGGATTGCAAGCTATAAGTTTGACACCAGCCTATATTTCCAACACCTAAGTTATAAACTAACCTATAAGTCTCAAAATTACCAACATACCTATTCATGTTTCAAGATTGTTGCCTTCTCTATTTTAAATCTGAAGAGTTGGAACCCAGTCCTTATATACAGTACTGTTCACTTCTAAAAATATCTCTTACCACTAATAAGCCAGTACACATGAATCTTTTCTTTTGCACAGAATACTATAAAGTAGACCAATTTGATAAAATCCAGGAAAAAAATCAAAGTCAATAACTAGAGCCTGAATAAATAGGTATCGTCCAACTTAGAGGCAAATTACATAAAGAAGTATGAAGGCAGTATCCAAATACATAAAACAAGCAAACACAACCCTGCAGAAAAGCACCATGAATAAGTTTTCCACATGCATGGAGAGCAGAAGTAAATGACAAACTGTGTAAAGGAAGATAGCTGGAAAACTGATAAAGGCAGTGAAGCTCTGGAAAAAGTGGCCTCAGGAATAAGCACATGGAGGTTAAAACAGTTTCAGGAAGTCCATTTCAACCCCGTGTTTCTTTGTAGAAATAAGTATTTTTTCTACTACATTTTTTTTCTCCTGAATCTCTAAGTATGCATCACAGTGCCTCAAGAGGGGTGGCCTACCCCAATGCCATAATTGAATTCCAACATCCTACTTCCTATCTCAAACATGAAAATTGTGAAAATCCAGTAAAGTAGGATCTCTTCAGTACATGGATAAGCATAAGAGAACTGATAGGGAGAGGCAAAATTAATTTGTCATGTGAGAATAGAAAAATGTCTCACTGAAACTGCTAGACTAAGGTCAAGAAAGAACCTCCAGAGCTGCAAGTTGTTCAGCTGAACCACAGTTGCCAGGAGCAGGTGGTAACACCTTTCCATTTCCAAGCAATTTCCACAATAATATGAAAACTTATTTCAGTGAGGGACAATGTTTTCTTATTTGTGTACATTTGGGACAGATCTTGGATTGGACAAATAAAAGATGCATTGTACATAATGATCTTCTTTCAAATTGAAAGGAGACATAACAGATTAAGATTCACATTTAGGAAGAGGTACCCATCAAGCTACATTCATAAACTGTGTTTATGGATGGCAGTGTGATTAGTGAGACAGACACTGCTGCTCTGCTGATGCATCAGTAAGTTTGAACAGTTTGCTCCTCCCTCAAAATTTAATATTTAAGTAAACATGCCCATGTGCTTCCTGGGAGAACTACAGTCCAGTCTATGGTTTAGTTTGGAGATTCTCAAAAGATGAAAGAAAAGATATCTACAGATACTCTTGAACAGAAACAAATATTTCATTAGACAGTAATGTAATAATCTATTTCTAACAGAGACATCTAGAAACGGAAGTACAATCTGCCAGTCACATTGAGATTGCATATGCCAATGACAGTGCAATACATTTAATACTTGTTAAATGAATGTAAGCTTGTAAGAATGTACTTAGTACCTTCCTATTCTCTAATGGGATTTATTTTTTATTTATAAAATCCCCCATTATGCTGCGTAAAGTTGAAACAAGCCTCTTTAAAACAGTTCATCAAAAGATGAAAATTGATTGTGATCATCACTTCTCTGAAGTCACGACAGCTTTTCACTCTCCAATTTCAACCATCATATGATCATGCAAAGTATCCAAGTTCTGTGCTCAAAATGCTCTTCTAACATCCAAGACATACAGGACTTCAAATAGCACAAGGACTAATAGCTCTGATGTGCACTTGACAATATGTACTGTTCTCCATTTCAATTTTGGAGTATGTTACCCACTTTTCAGAGACAAACAGCCGATAAAGCAATTAAATACCTGAAGCATAGATAAGAGTTCCTGGATTTTGCTGTGTATCATATGCTAAAATGAGAAAAAAAAGCAAACTTAACCCGTTAACAAAGCCAGTAATCAAATATGAAATTCTGTTATGCTTTGAGAATTGCAGTTTGGTCTTTTCAATGCCTTCAGGTCTATCAGAAAAGCTTTTTAACTGCTATTCCATTTCAGTTTAGAAAGTTTTCAGGCACAAACAAAAAAAAAAAAATTAAACACTTCTCAGTGTTTCCAACAGAGCAGTCAAAATAAAGTGGTTTCACTTATGCCCTTGGTCTCCAAATCGAACAGTCTCACACATGTCTGTGGCTAGCTGGATACAACCAAGTCCTATAAGGGTTGATTCCAACTGCATACAGTTTTTCCAGCTGGAAAATGTATCTCATCTTGCATCATTATATGAGATGGATCTCAAGACTGGTGACCTGGCTTCTTATTTAAAAAAAAAAAAGGAACAGATTAAGAAAAATTACAGGTGTTCCTGTTTATCGTTTTCTATATTGTTCCGCATTTGGAGCAGGCAGAGCTCTAAGTCAAGCTTCTACAGTTCAGGCAAATGTCTGAAGAAAGAAGCAACAGGCTTCCAGTAAATCTTTAATTAAAGAGGGTGAAAATAGAAATCACCGATAAGATAAATACTTAATGATTTTAGGAAGTAATATCAAAATCCAAATTTGGCAGAAATACTTTTTTCAGCAATATGAACACAATAAGAAACAGAGGTATTGTTAGTTTCTCTTAAGAAAGCTAAAACGTGAAGTAAATTGTTCTAAATCAATGGATTGGGGTGGGGAGGGGGAGGTAAACAAGTATATTTAAAGTATTAAACATGTAAAATAAAATCTATATATATGATTGAATTAGTAAAAGAATAAGTCACAGATAGATATTTTTGCTACTATGATTAACCTGTTATCCCACCTATTTTCCTTCCTATCCAGGATATGGCAGACAATACAGAGTTTACACTCTTTGACTGTATTTCCAAATTCTGTATCCATTACATCAGCTGCTCCATTTTTTCCACACTGCCTTTTTTTTTAATCTACAGAAATGAACAAAAGCAGCAAGGAGTAATCTCTGTTTCTAACCCTTTGTTTCTAACATCTTGCTTTGTCAATATTTAGGTCTTTGTTTTAATTCTCCATCCAATGTTTGTCTGAAAAAAAAATGCCAATAAAGAAAATGCTATCAGCTATACAAAAGGAAGGATAGGGCATGTGCAGCTATACTCAGACCCATCAGCTAGGCAATCTGTGCATTACTGACATTGCATTTTCACTTGTACTTCACTTAGGCATGTATCGAATTGTTCATGGAGAATTTATGGTATGTAGAAAGTTATGGCTCTTTCATCACTAATCTTGTGTCCCAATGTGCAGTAGATTACATAAATTCCTAAGGAATGTTCTCCCACTTCAGAGTATATAAAGTACATAAATATGACTTCAAAACATTTTAAAGTGAGATGGTCTTTCCCATGTCAGTTTTGTTTGACAACTGACAAATGTTTTAACAATTCAACAGCAAGTCAGTGCCTGGGGTGGGGGGGAGGCATTCTTTTTCCTCAGCCTTAATATGATGAACTACCTTACAGAGCAGAATGATCAGATTAGAAAACTTCCAATACAGGCTTCTTTGCAACATCAAAGAACTATCCAAGACTGCAATCCAAATGCTTCTACGAATCTTGCCCAGTATTTGTGTAAGAAGTGTTAACAGTTGGACTTCATGATCTTAAAGGTCTTTTCCAACCTAAACGGTTCTATGATTCCATTCAAATAAATATACTAGTAGGATACAATGTCCATTGTTATTTTCTGTAACTATTTCTAAGTCAAAAGGGAACACAACAAACATCTGTTACATTATTGAGAAACTTTGCTTTCTAAGAAATCATTGCTCCACATGAGCAACATACAAATGCTTTTATCAACTGCTATTTGACCCTGTTAGGAAAACTGTGAGAGTACAGGGGGACAGATAAAAGCCCAGAAGATTGAAACAAGTAACATTTGAAACAATGCTTTTGCCAAAAATTAACTCGATCCTATAACAATTTTGAGTGCATGCCTGTGTGTGTTAGTCTGTGAGAAATCACCGTCATCATTCTCTCGCTTGCATGCAAGTTTAGTTGAAGTATAAATGTACCATTAGAGAAAAATAATTAACTCAAAATCTGCCCCAAATTGAAAGCAAATTCTTTAACTCAAAAATTTTCATAATTAGTGTTTCAATCCTTTTAAGAAAAAAAAAATCTTATTTATGATGTATATACTAAGACTCAACTAATAGGCAACATAGACTACTACATCACCAGCAATTGCATTGCAGCAGATTTATGATCTGCTAAGGAGCACAGGATAATCAACACAAGCTAAGAAACATTTTGCCTTCCTTATAATTAAAACAAAAAGCAAAGAGAAGTACTGAACAGATGCAGTATTTACGCTTATGGTTTTGTTGCAGTATAGCAAAAAGCTGGTTCTCATTAGTATGGGAGCAAATAACAGAGCAATGTCATAGTTGTGTTCACAACAGTAAATAGCTGTTAATAAGCATTAGGACAAAGGAAGGAGATCTACTGATTCCAGCAGAATACATAGGCAACCCACTCACTTTCACCTGAAACAGCTCTCCATCAAAATAATTCATGGTGCTCCAGTCTGGCCACAGCCATTTCCCTAACTGGGTAACAAGCTTTGCTGCTGTGTACACTGTGCTATAAATAAAAACTATGCCTTGCCATTTAATCCAGCCACTTCAGTGTTTGTGTAAGCCAAGAATAATGGAACTCTGCCAAAATTTACAGGTCAGACAATACAGTTTTCTTTCATTATTTGTACCCCAAAGTTCCATTTCTTACCAACTTTCAGACTATTGTGCTCATTCCTTTATTTTCAGCACACGCTTGTGCATGCTGTACAGACACACTGAGATTTAAAAGGAACAGTGATAAGGTCTGACATCTTGCATTTTTCTTGTTCATGTATAGGCTTGAACTGTGGTAATGAGGGAATCAAAACTGCCAGAAAATGTTTTCACTTCAAAGTCAGAAAACAACCTTCTGGGACATTTCAAGTTCACATATTTGTATTTTTGAACCAACCACAATTTTGTGTGTTCTAAAGTGATTCCAGACTTTTACATCATAGAAAGACAAATTAAACTGAATAATTAATATAAAGCAGAGGCAAGCAGTTGACAAAAGGAGAAAAGACTTTTCCCTGCGCAAGTTAAAAAATATTATCCACATACACTGACAGTCCTCTAAAATTGGCCAGGTTCCAAAAGTATTAATTACATTAACTCACATCAAGCACTCTGTGGCTATTTATAAATTCATAAACTAATAGCACAATTTCTGGTGACAGAAAACAATACTACAGTCATAAATAATGCAAAACAACAACAACAAAAACTATACAAAAAAACCACAGGAATAACCCTACAAAAGAAATTCCCTCACACATTGAGAATCCATTTTGCCATTGACTGTCTGGCTTGAACTGGATCACAGTCCCTTACTAAATAGGGACAGCAACACTCCAGTGTTAGTATGATGTACACACACACTCTAAATAAAAATAAAATTACACACAGAGGTTTAGGTTCTTTATTATGTATGGTTTTATTGAAGTGGGTTTACTTGCACAGACCTCTGCCTCCTTGACACATTTGTTTGATGAAAAACAGGAGTTGTGAAAAAATGACAGCTACAATTAGCCTAAGTAAAATGTTGTGTATTCACTTGCCTCATTTTTCTTCCAGAAAACACTCTAAATAATATAAGATCATTACAGAGTGTTGGATCTGAGGAACAGCTCTAAAGTTTTGTACAAAACACAGGTTAGATTTGGCTACCAACATCTGACAAGAGCAGCAAATGCTCCCCTCTAGACTGGGAGAGGACTAGATTTCTTGTAATAAAAATAGCATTCCCTTCCTTCCTGCCTTTAGATCTGGCACCTCCCATAGTGAGTGCCTAAATTCTATAACAGCATGTTATTCAGCAACTCTGAAGTGGTTAAGACTCTGGGTTGATGCTCTTAATGTGACCATCCTTAGGTAACTGCACCTAGATATCTGCACATCCTGATGACATCACTTTGGTTGAGCAATGAGTGAAAAAACATTTAATTCAGGTGACCATAGTTACAATCACAACTTCATTAACAGTAGAAAATCAATTGGAGGTTCAAAATTTGACCTGTTTTTTCTTCACCTTGATGTTATACATGCTGGTTTATTCAAGGTGGGAGGCTTGGAGTTGATTTAGCCAGAGTATAATGGTATATGATTGGTATGTTTTGAGGGACAGCTCTGCTAGGCATTTGGCCAGGGCCAACAAGGGACCAACAAGTGTTTGATTCATGATGCTGCCAGCAGTCATTTTCACAAACACTATCCTAGAGCAAAATAAGACAAACATGTATTTCATTAAGCAAACTTGTACACATTGATCTGTTTTGAACAACCAATTTCTAACTTGGGACATTTAAATCAGGGGCTGACAGGTAAATCTGGCCTGCTTCCACCTGCCCTCTTCCAATTGGGAGCATATTACAGACTGGGCTGTTTTGATAATGGTTTTGGCCGCTTCCTTTGCAGACACTTAAACCTGCCTCTCTTCACACCAAGATTTAATGTGACATTGCTGCACAATCCATGCCAGTAAGTCTCCAGTCACCTCCTACAAAAGGCAGTAGTCAAGAACACTCCACAGAAACAAATTTATCCTGCTTACCAACAATTTCAAGTCTGTACTTGAATTTCTTCAAGGAAAAGAAATCCACTAGGAGCTGTGCAAGCAGTTCTGACTATGGCAGGTCACTGCTAGTCTTTTTTTCCCCCTGGAGCTTTCTGTTTGTACATGTAATGCACAGTATGTACCTAGTAAGTCCAAACACTCTAAAGAAACCTCAGACCCATTGACCATTCACAGTACCACCAGCCAATTGTGTGTACAGACTGTACACACTATGAACATACAGTAGATCTAGCTGAAGCTAGATCTACTGTATGTTCATAGGAGCAAGATTTTACCCACAGCTCTCCCATCAAGTGACTTTCATAGCTTGTCCTGCTGGAATGACTAGATATAAAAGATTTTATGGAGGAAGACTAAAAAATAATAGTCAGAGGTACCTGGGAACTTTAAAATCAAAAGGAAGAGGTAGAAGGTTATAGAGATCACCCAGCAGTGAGATCATTTGAGAGGCATTCATACGCTATGGAATTTAATCCTGGCAGAATCCACCCACATGTATCATCACACTCACAGCAATGCCTGTGCCAGGACAGAAATGGAATTCTGGTATTGCAGATTATCTTTGAACTCAGAAGCCTGACGCTCATCACTGGGTTTATGTGTGATCCTAGGACACAACTGTCTGAATGATAAGAAAAAATTGATTAAATGTGATGCTATAATGGCAACATTCTTATGGGTTGTTTTCATTTTCAGGAAAGAACAAGCCAAATGCGCCATGATAGATCTACCAACTGAAAAACCTAGCCAGTCAATTATACCTGATAAAGGATCCCTTTGAAATTTCTCACAGGAATTTATTTGGGTTTATGTGCCATTAAAAATAAGATAAATACTTCACAGAAATCCAATTAATTTCACGTTTCTCTTTCCAGACACACACAATAAAATAATGAAGTTTAGTAATTCTGTCCAAACTGGCTCTTCTTTGTCAGAGTGTGTTTTTTAAAGATTAATGCATTGTGTACTTTGAAAAATAGTTCCCAGAAAGATGTTTTGTAAGCCATGGAGAAAGTAACATATAAACCACATGTGTTTTGCTCCTTTTGTGATATTTTGATATGCCAACTTCACTATATGTTAAAAACAAAAAAAAAACCAACAAAAACCCAACAAAAAACCAAACCAACCCCAAATGACCAACAACTTTCAAGAGACTTGTTTCTGTCTTACAACTGCTGTCCTGCTGTCCTACAACTATCAAAGGGGGAGGGAGGGGCTACAGCACAAAAGTTTAAAGATCCAGGTTTGGCTGTTGCAGTATAGTGACTGATACACTGGAATAACTCAACATTGTTTTAACAGCTTGATACCAGTAAGTGAAAACATATGTCGGGTTTAACCTCTTTTTAGGAAGAAGTATTACATAACATAGCATAACCAGCAAATTTAGCTACAAATAAAATTAGCCCATTTCTTTCAGAAATGTCAACGGTAAGTTTGGAAGTACGTTGTAAATACAGCATTCTCTCAAAGGGATGTCATCTATGATTACTGTAAATACAAATCTTAGCTAGTAGCTAGCTACAATATTTTCTAAGATTCTTATACACTTACCAAACAAAAAATAAAAACCCTACCAAAAATACCCAGAGTAAAACTATTATTTTTCACACTTATCATCACAGTTGACAACTGTATAAGCCAGAAAGCTTTGGATTTGATTTTGCCTACAGGAGTCTGTAAATCAAGGCTCTTTCACAGAGCCTGTACTCTTTTTCTGTAAGAAGGCAGCAACCAGAAGGAAGCTGAATGAAAGTTTCCTGAGCCCTTCCTTGAAAGCTGAACTGGACAGGCCTGAATCCTAGAAAACAGAACAAGGATGGGCCTGAATTCCAATTTACCTGATGACTAACTCAAAGAGTAGGAAACCTACAGAGGTCAGAAACATGGGGGGAAAACCAAAACCAAGCTGGTAAAAAATTCAGACTTTCTTTCAAAAACTTTGTAAGTTTTTATGCAAGTTTATAAGAAGGGATTAACCCCAAATTCTTTTCAACTATAACAAAGGAAAACAGAACATGAAGATATACAAAAGCTATCAGAAACAGATTATAGTGAAAAAGTACATTTCTACACACATCTGTGTTGTAATTGGAAAGTCAACTGGCAAAATCAAAACCATGAAGTACTGTTTTACCAGACACTAAGAACTTGTTCCACAACTGTTGCCTTCAACATTTGTACTGGGTCCAGCTGGAAAAATGCCAATGAAACACAGTTTACAAGGCAGTACAATCTTGTGGATTATGTCCTGTAACTTGTTTATTCTTGGTTCTGTGGCATTTGCTTTTTCATTTCCCTCTCAGATTCAGGATGCTCTGTTACCAATTCCTTTAAAGACAAGACTTTCTGTCTAAACTCAACTCCTGTCTTGAGACAATGCTGCATTCTTCAAGGATGGAACATTTCTATTGTGCAGAAATCAGAGAAAGGATTACAGGTTGTAACTCTGATACCTACACACCGCAACTGTTTTCACCCATAACTAAAATATTTCAAGCACAATAATGCTGAAGGTCTGTATGTTGGATGGTGCTAGCATAGGGGTAATAAGGGAAGAGGCAAAAATAAATGGAAAATGTCCAAATCTCTCTTCTTTCTAATGAAAAAGAAAGCATTAGAAGTTGGATATAGTTGAAAGGACAGTGTCTCAAATACTTGATAAATACCATTCCTAACCAGACCACCATCTCCTGTTCTGCTGTTCTGTAACACCTCACATAGTCTCCATAAGCGCTGACCACAGAATTTTCTTAGCAGCTGATACCCCATAGGGAAGCTCATAAAGCAAAACATAACTGTAAAAAAGATATTACCTCTACAGTATAACACAATATCCACCGACTTCCCTTTCCAATTACATTGCTTGTATGTAAATCTTAATGTAGAAACAGTCTGAATTATGACACAGATTATAAATGTCTCATCACTTATCATTTACTACAGTAAATGGGACAAAGACTGCAAGGAAAGGGTGTTCACCCATGCTTAAGACATCACACTAGGACCAGATTTAGGACCAGAGAATAGAGGCCTATTTTCTATACAGGCAAAACTATTATAATAGAGGATATGTAGAAGCAGCATAAAGTTTCCTCTAGAAATTTTAACTGATATTTTTGACTTCTTGAGTCATGTTGGAGGTGTTTCCAAATTATTCCTCCAACAGTGCCGTAATTTTTGAAGTCAAAATAATTAAAGAAAAAATATGGTAATCAAGAATGCTTTTCTGAGAACAGCAATAACATTTTCTTTGTCATTCTTGGTGAAGCACACACTCATATAAGTGAAAGTATAAAACTGTATTGGAGAAGGGAGTCATGTGTTTCAGCCTTCTGAACAGCATTATCAGCACACAATTTCACAAATAGCTCTAGAAGTCACTGACACCCAAATGGTTCACTGGCTCTGCAGCTGCAGGAGGTGAGATGTTCTCTTCCCACCTTCTATCACTGAGAGGAAGTCCCAGTTCCATGAGAGCACAGATCAGTGTGTTTCGCCTCCTGAAGACTAGACGAGCACTAGAATTCTAAAGCAGTAGTAAGAAGAGCAAGATTTACAGTTGAGTACCTGCTCACAGGAGTACCCATACCACCAGAAAAGTGAGTTTGGCTAGATTGTTCTCCCTCAAGCTCTGAAATAGATTCCACTGTTCGCCGTACACGACTTACTTGACAAGCACAGGAATCCACTGGAATTTAACCTTGCTTGTCAGGGCTGAGTAGCCCTCTTAACAGATTACTACCACTACATATCCTCAATTTAAAAATACTTTAAGATTAAATTATACTCTTTGCTTATGAAAAACTTCTGTAGTACCTATCAAAAAAGCTCTCCTGTAGAAAAAAACAGTCCTTCAAACATTTCCAGGTAACATCTCAGTACTAATACACTTGGTTTTTTTCAATGCAGCACAACGTAAATAATAACCTGAGAGGCAGCTGCAAGCAAAAGAATTAGGCTGATGTTTCAACACTGCAATAAGAACATCTTTAAAAACTATTTCATTGAAAAGTTCAATGAAGTTTCCACCTGCAGCTTTAGGCATTTGGCAAACAGAATTTCACTTCTGCAATGTTATTTTAGGACACAAAAAATGAATCCAAGAGTTAATCTCCCACTGACTGCAGTAGAGCAGTAGCTTTGAATTTCACAGTTACCATGAATTTACAGACAGTTCTATGGTAGTGAATAGTAAGTCCAGATAAACTCATTAAAAAGACAAACACTAGAAAAGTTCCTTCCCTCAGAGTACTTACAGGGTTCCTCTCTGTTCAATTTAATCTTCCCCTGCTAAAATGCTTTACTTAAAAGTTGCTTTTTTGATAAAACTAAGGTCTTACAGTGTGCTTGACTCAAACAACCACCTATCTGCTCCTCACAGACTAGACATTGCCCCACTATTATCACTATGCAGAAAACTACATTGGCTCCAAAGGATGAGCTTAGAAGCAAGCCACTTCCAAAAGAAGGAAAAAGGAAAACTGAAACCCACTTTTATTAAAGTCATCTGGGGAGGGTGGAGGGTGAAAAATCACCTCTTCCCCCCAAAATACTTTCCCATCTATGAAACAATCTCCTAGGAAGCTCCAGAGTGCTGATTTCTTAATAAAAGTTCTCATAAGGAACTAAATCACAGCTTCTTTCCTAAATGTTGCCAGTTGCAGGAGGCTGCAGATGTAAAATGCATTACAAAGTACAGTGGACTCAGGCAAGCACTTCAGCAAAGTGAGAGCATTACGTGCTGTACAGAAACAGTTGTGAAAGTGCTGTTTTAATGCCAAGGTACTACAAAGTATTTTACGATCTGGATAGAAAAAATATTCTTTACATTTAATGCTGTGAGTTGTTTTTCTGCAGTAATCAATAGCAGTAAAATGCCAGTGTTACATGGGTCACATTAGCAAGGAAGAGAAGTGATCTCTGCCAGCTCTGCAAATCTACTGTACTTTCAGACTCCAGGAGAAAGGAACAGTTAATATTCACACAGGTTTGGAAGGGATTTTTCTCCTTGTGGAAATTTTTAATAAATCATATTTCTCTCCATTAAAATGCATACAACCTGACCTACAAAAGTAAATTCCTACTGAATTGTTAGGGGTGGAAATAAAAGGAAAGCATAAAGTTATTTTAGGAAGAACTGAAATCTTCCACCAACAACACAGGGTGCACTTAAATCACATTTTCTTTGTGAACTTAAACCACAAAACTGCACAATGCTGTCTAAATCATTATAAAATCATTAAATGCAGTTACTTTGCTTCACAGCCCTTCTCAGTAGAGTCAAAAGGTACCATGAAAACATTTGAGCTTGTTTTATTCAGGAGCTTTAAAATTACTCTCTTGTACCTGGACCTTGCCCTGTTGACCGATCTTCTGTCATCTTTTCCTTTATCTTTCATCATTCTTAACATGTTGAAAGCATATTTCCATGGCAAAACACAAGCATTATAAAACAAAAAGCCCCACAACAGAAAAACAAACAAAAACCCAGAAAGTTGTCATAGCTACTTGCCTCTTGGCAATTTCTGAGCATTTCCCAGGTTTAGTGCAATATATCCACAGAAAACGAGAAAGACCAATCTTGACATCATGGTCACAAACCCAACCTCGCACTGGGAATGATTCTGACAGGTATCACACAGAAGTACTGCAGCTGCATTTAAGTGAACTGTTCTCTCTGTGACAAGAGGCAGCAACACTTTGACACAAGCCTAGTTTACACAGTGGGAGGAGACTGGATGACATCATTCACTCCCACTGGAAAAGGAGAATTAGCATTTAAAAAAAAAAATAATAAAAAAAGATGATCAGGCTCTCTGTACATAATTTTCTGGGGTTTGTTACAAGATCTTTCCATCACTCAGAATAAAACATTAGAATCTGAGTACTTAAATTTCATGCAAATAAAACCAGGAATATAAAAACTGAAAACTGACCTGAGAGACATTTTCACTGTTCTATCCAACAAAGCTGGACTTAAAATGCAAAGTAGCATTTGCTCAGAAAACTCTTTGCTATATTGAACTCACTATTTTTGCAATCTCAAGATTTTGCTTAAGATTAATTTGGACTAGATGTGGCTTTCATCCAGGCAAAATAAACACTAGTTTCTTTTGACATGATATTGACATTATAAACAGGTATTGTAAATAATTATTCAGCAAAAGATATGTATTTGAAGAAAATCTTTTTATCAGTTCTATATTATTTTGGCATATTTTAGCAAAATATTTAATGATTTTCCCTTTCATGCATCTGGTAAGTCCCTGAACACATTGCAGTCTGAAAGCAAAAAAGTTAATGAATCTCCTTCCAGAGGCAAGATCCTCTCACCAGTTACATAAATGTAAATGAAAAAAAAAAATCCATTATATCATTAAAAGTTATTTCAGTCAATGTTTATTGTCAACTAAGTACAGAATTTGGTCCTATTCACAACTGAGAAGGTAGGAAGGAAAGGGTGAAGCAGAAGGAAAAGGTTACAACTGAATAAGGAATAGTTTAGTCTCAGTATCTGGAAAACATCCCAAAAGAGATTAAATCTAGTCAACTAAGTAGGGATATGTCTCTCTCCCTAGAAACAGGGAAGAAAAAAAAAAAAAAACCAAAACCAGAAAACCCCCCAGAAAAAATAGTTAAAAAAGACAAAGAAAGCCAAACCAGTTCCACAAAGAAAAAATTAAAAAAAAAAAACCCACAAGACAGAAAAAAAAACCAATCAACCAAAAAACCAAAAACCAAAACCCAAACAACCAACAAAACAACCACCACGAAAATCAAACATATACTCTTTTTGCAGTATGTACAGCTCTTCAGTATGCACAGTCTGTTCCCACTCCAAACTCTCCTGGATCTGACCTCTAAGTGTTGTGAGAAGCAACTGAGGGAGCTGGGATTGTTTAGTCTGGAGAAAGAGAAGACTGAGGAGAGACCTCATTGCTCTCTACAACTACCTAAAAGGTGGTTGAACTGAGGTGGGAGTTGTTCTCTTCTCCCTGGCAGCTAGTGACAGGACAAGGGGAGATGGTTTTAAGTTGTGTCAGGGGAAGTTTAAGTTGGATATTCAGAAAAACTTTACTGAAAAGGTTGTCAGATAGTGAACAGGCTGCCCTGGAAGGTGGTTGAGTCACCACCCCTGGAGGTGTTTAAAAGAAGAGTGTATCTTGTGCTTGGTGACATGGTCTAGTGTTGGATCTAGTGGAGCTGTATAGATGGGATGGTTGGACTCTATGATGTTGAAGGTCTTTTCCAACAAAAACCATTCTACGATTCTATGATCATCCTACTTTCATACAGCATTCTATAGACAGAGAAAAAATATCACAGCATTCATACATGGCTGGGTAGAAACAAAGTAGTTTAAAACAAAAGGGTAATTCAGGTGCATTTCTTTAAAAATAGTAGTACTGTATTTATATGACCCCCACCCATGTACTCCAGACTTAGGGAAGAACTTCAGCACAGATGCTGACAATAACGGTCCTAAAGATAAAACCAAAGATTTTCAAGCTCTTCTAATCAGTATAGAAAGCACACAGCTATAACCAAAACAGTTTGACAATGGAAATGTTTTTCATCCTCACCCTCTTAGTTCTGACATAAGGAAACTTTTTCCTGATTCACACAATTGTGGAATAGAAGTTGGATGTCAGTATTACAGACAGACTCAAAAATTCCCCAAACACTATTACCTCAAGGATCTTTGGAAGGATTCAGATGCTGAATAGGGACACTATGATCTGATACATGCAACAGGTATAATTTGAATGAGATTAAAAGATGTTTAAAAGGCCATACACTTGGACAGGAGTCTCCCAAAACACTGACCACACCTGATGGCAAGAGTTTCAAATGACAGAAAGCTGAATGTACCAGTCTTTTTTTTTGGTTGAAACACTATTTTCAAAAATGCCCCAGAAAGCACATGCTATTTTGCCTCTTCAAAATTAAAAATAAGAAATCAATCATTTGAAGTAGTCTCACAGGAGAAGTAATGGCAAAAATTACTTCTTGGTCACACAGAGCTGTCTTTGTATTACTGCAGACTCCGCTGGTTGGTTCTATGGCAAATTCACTCCCCTTTTAAAGATCACACAGCACCTTTCAACAAAATACACAAAGATCAACTTTGATTCAGAAAAATCTCAGTGAATCATATTGCTTATTTGGCTACCTAACACAATGAGGTTTATTCCTTCTCAGAAATAAACACAGTCTCATTCCTGCTTTCATAACCACTTCCTCTCTGCTGCCAGTTATACCTTTCTTCTTCCTCTTTTGCATTATCCAAGTGCTTCTTTGTTTGCTATGACACAAAGATGAGTGACCTTCCCCTGAGTGCCTGGCAGACTATGCCAATCCCTTTCCCTCTCATCATTCCTGAGGAAATGAACTCTGCTCAGTCTCAGGTTCAAAAATGATGCCTTTCCTTCTGTCTTACCAATCAAAATCTTCATCAAGGAAACTATAGTTCAATAAGCAGGTGCAAGTGTAATTTGCTGTCACATATATGCCAAGAGTCCAAAAATCAATAATACGCTACTTAGACTTTTCCAATATGTTCTTTATGTATGCATCACCTAGACGATGAGTGATTTTGTTCGCTTTCTTACAGGACTGACCTTTCCTAAGAAGCCTCTGTTATATGAAAAAAACAAAAAAAAAAAATATACACCACCTTCTGCCTTCCTCTTGCCTAATCCTTCTGCTGACCACTTCAGTGAAAAAACTAACATGGGAACAGAAGGGAATTCCTGGGACTTCAAGCGCTATCCTCCACCACTGGATGCTTCTATAATGCTGCTCAGGTATCACATTTCTCTTCTTGTTGGAGGGCTCCTCCACAGTCTCCATTTAAACAGAAAGAGCATCTGGTTTCAGTTCACAGAAATAAACATTGTATATCACATTTCAGAACAGAAATTGTCTATCCCAAAAGTTGTCAGATTTTTTTCCTCCACACAAACTTGGAATTACATTGCCCATCTGTCCTGGTTTCACTAGGGAAGGAGTTAACTTTCCTCCCAGCAGCTGATATAGTTCTGTGGTTTGAATTTAGGATGAGAATCATGTGTCAATAGCACACTGATGTTTTTATTTGTGGCCAAACAGTCAGAGACTTTTTTCAGCTTCTCACACTGCCCTGCCAATGAGAGGATGGGAGGCACCTGAGAAATTGGGAGGGGACATGATCAGGGGCAGCTGACCAAAACTTGCCAAAGGGCTATTCCATACTATATGATGTCTTGCTCTGTACACATTCAGTGGAGTGGGCTGGTAGGTAGGTTAGTTTAGGATCTTGCAGAACATCGATTTAAGACAGTGAGAAATTGTACTGTTCAACACTTGTTTTGTATATTATTGTTATCTTCATTTATGTTCTGTTAAATTGTCTTTATCTCAACTCATGAGGGTGGATTTTTTTCTTGTATGTTTATTTGCTTTTTTTTTTCCTTTTTCATTTTCATATGTCTCGCCCATCACACCAGAGGATGGATGATAGAGAAGTGAGTGAATGGCTGTGTGGTTTTTTTAGCTATCTGATGGGTAAAGTGACTGCACCATCCTTTGACTTCTCAGAAGGAAAACATCATACAAAGGAGGTTAAGGACAGTTTTGTATTATTACACCTTTGTCAGGAAAGGCAAGATAAACAAGTTAAGTGCAGTTATGAAAAGTCTCAAACAGATCAATTTTGTCCAGGAAGACAAAACCTCTGATGCCTTAATGATTCCTCTTCTTCAGCACCAAATTAATGCATAAGTAACAAAGCTGAGTACTCAAAAGTTTACTTGCTTACCTCAACTTCAACTGAGTCTCTCTGGGGTAGATCTCAAAACCAAAATTCCTAGAACTATCTTATTTTAATAGTTCCCAGACCAGAAAGTACAGTGAAAACAACAGTATGTGGAGGAAAAGAAAAAAAGTGGGGGCAAAGGAGAGTGGAATAGCAGGAGACATGATTTTACATTTTGTCTCCAAACACAAATATGCTTTTGTTGCTATTCAGGCTCACTTCCAATTCACCTATCATCCCTGATTATTTTGACAAGCAAAAGCCAAGGTGACTGAACTCCTTACTGTTTTAATTTAAAGCAGGAAGACTGTGTAAAGCATAACCTTAAAAAAAAATCCTACCTTCACTCTGAAAAGCACAATAATGATGTAGTGAGCTCTTTAAGGCTAAGGTCTTACTTGCAGTAGACTTGGTGTGTCTTTTTTCACAGCATTGATGGTTGGTACTGCACCTTCCACCAGTGCTGTCAATTATTGAAGAGTGCCTTTGTCATAAAATATGTTATGTAGATGTTAATTATAATTATAATTATCATTCTCTTGTGTGTGACTCAGTTATTGGACTTTTTCTTTTAAGAGTCATGGGATCTCCTCTAAAGATCTTCAGGAAAAGAGAGATGCCAAATAACATTCTTTCAGATGCATTGCTTAAAAAAGAAGAAAAAAATAAAATCTTAACCTTACTTTCTGAGAGTCTTAAATTCTTTCTTCATTTCTTTCTTTCTTTTCTCTTACTTTGGTGAGCAAACATTTGAACTCTCATGCTATCAAAAATACAGCATCATATTCTTATCATATTAGCCAAAGGCAAGACCTACCTAGTTTGATAGCATAAAAATGACAGCCAGTGCATTCTAGCATCCTGATCCCAGAGTTCCACATCTCCAAATGAATGGGAACAGAGACCAAGTGAAAGGAAGCAGTCAAAAGGCAGGGACAGAACAGATGGTTCCTGTGACATTTTGTTACATAGTTCATCAAACTGTTCAGCACTCACTCATTTGGCACTTGTGATTTCAGACAGTGACTCATCTTTACTAACAGACTGTGCATTTCATCAAAGTTCTGCTTGACACTGAGTGAGGTAACAAAAGCATTTAGAAGCATCTCTATGAAATTTTTATTATATTCTCTGCAACACAAATAACCTACTACACTCACTTTTGCAGTTTCAAAGTCGTTATGACCTGCCATATGGAGAAAGTGTGATTCCAGGTTTGCAACTCCGCTAGTCCTTTCCAATCTCAATATTTTGTATTATTTTATTATTACTTTTCCTTTTAAAATTATTTTGCATAAGTCAGGTCTTAAAAGAATCCAAGGAAGGAGCCTGCACCATCTCACTAGGGTCCTGTTCCACATACTGTCCATCCTTGTGAGGAAAACACTTTTCCCTTATAGCCAGTCAAAATCTCCCTTGTTTCAACTTAGATCCATTTTCTCTCATGCTCCCATTATGCAAAATTGTGAGGACCCTTTATCTGTCTCTTTACCATCCTCCTTGGAAGCGCTGGGAGGGCTGCTGTTAGCCTGAAGCCACCTCCTTTCTTGACTGTACAAGTTGCATTTCCTCAGCCTGTTTTCACAGACCAAGGACTCCAGACTCTGACCAACTTCATTGCCCTGTGGTGAGAGGGAGACAATTACCTCCCTCCCTTTGCTGCCTGTTCATACAACCCAGGAGGCTGCTGACCTGCCTCACTGCCAGGGCCTGCTGCTGGTTTCTGTGCAGCTTGCTGTCCACCAAGTAGTGATCCCTAAGTCCTTCTCAGCAGAGCTGCTCCCCAAACAGTCAGTCCCCAGGTTGAGGTTATTCCCACTCAGATGCAGGACTTTGCAGTTGCCCCTGTTGAATTTCACAAAGTTCCTGTCAGACCGTTCCTCCAGCCTGCCTAGATCCTTCTGAATGGCAGCCCTGCCCTCAAGAGCACCAAGTGGTCATCAGCAATTTTGCATCTACTAAAAACTTGACAAAGGAGGACTCTCTCACCTCCTCCTGGTTACTGACAAGGATGACAAAAGAACAGGTCTTAAGACAAGTATCCATGGTATTCCACTTGTAACCATCATCTCAGCAGTGTATGATCCAATAATCACCACCCTCTGAGGCCAAGCATCCAACAACTTACCCAACTAGCTGATGGTGGTTCAGTATGAACCACTTAAATCAGTATACTCCACAAAACACACCATGTATGCTACAGTATATATTTAAAAACACAATCAAGAAACCATCTTCTTTGAGCAAGTACTCAATATATCTAATATTTCTTTGAAGTGCTCCTCATCTGAAAGCTTCCCCTTCATTGTTACAAATTAAAAGAATTACATCTGCCTAACCTCATAGAGGTCATGTAACAAAAACCTAACTTGTCCTTTGAAGCAGTATGTAATTAATTAGTACTGAAAATACTGCTGTCTGAAGAAACCTACCTTCATCTTTATTACCATCAACACATATGTGCCACTTCACATGATTAGCACAAACACAGTCTCACTATTGTTGAATTAGTCTGCAGTGTTCCTCACAGACATGTTCTGTCTATGCCTCCCCTGTTATCCCATCTCTAAATATTTATCATTGCCTGCTTAAACAGAATCTGATTAAGCTGAAATGTGGGCAGAAACAATAGAGTAAAACATAGAAAGGCATGTGACAGTAATTAGTCTCCAACACTGTAACTGCATGAATCAAAAATAGGTTAGTATATATTTCCTGGTATTAGAATGAATTTAGGATAGCCTAAATTATTCTGGATTATAAATCAGTTACTCTAAACATTCTTAAAATGTGAATAAAGACTTTAGGCATGAGCTCTATCTTTCATAGAATCATAGGGTTGGAAGGGACCTTCAGAGGCCATCTAGTCCAAACCCCCTGCAATGAGCAGGGACATCCTGCACTAGATTAGCTTGTTCAGAGCCTTACCAAGCCTGACCTTGAATGTCTCCAGGGATGGGACCTCAAACAACTCTCTGGGCAACCTGTTCTAGTGCCTCACCACCCTCATAGTGAAGAACTTCTTCCTAATGTCTAATCTAAACCTGCCCTGCTCTAGTTTAAAACCACTGCCCCTTGTCCTATTGCTACATGCCCTGGCAAATAGTCCCTCCCCAGCTTTCCTGTAGGCCCCTTCAGGTACTGTTAGGCCACTATGAGATCTCCCCGCAGCCTTCTCTTCTCCAGGCTGAACTGCCCCAGCTCTCTCAGCCTGTCTTCATAGGGGAGGTGTTCCAAGCCCCCATATCATCCTCATGACCCTACTCTAGACGCTTTCCAATATCTCCATGCCCTTCTTGTGCTGAGGGCTCCAGAGCTGGACACAGTACTGCAGGTGGGGTCCCATGACAGCAGAGTAAAGGGGCAAAATCACCTCTCTTAACCTGCTGGCCACAGCTTTGCTGATGCAGCCCAGAATACAGTTGGCCTTCTAGGCTGCGAGTGCACACTGTTGACTCATGTCCAGCTTTCATCCACCAGTACTCCCAAGTCCTTTTCCACAGAGCTGCTCTCTATCACATCACCCCCCAGTCTACAGTGGTAATGAGGATTGGCCCAGCCCAAGTGCAGCACCCTGCACTTATCCTTGTTGAATTTCATGAGGTTTGCACATGCCCACCTCTTCAGCCTGTCCAGGTCCCTCTGGATGACATCCCATCCTGCCAGTGTGTCAACTGCACCACTGAGCTTGGTATCATCTGCAAGCTTGCTGAGGGTGCACTCAGTTGCACTGTCTATATCACCAATGAAGATATTAAACAGCACTGGTCCCAGCATGGATCCCTGAGGGACACCACTCATCACTTCTCTCTGCCTGGACATCAAGCCATTGACAGGTCTTTGATAGAATGCTTTGAAAGATGGGCTTCATAACCTATACTGTACTGCACCTCAGTCTTTCAATATTCTATTACAATCTTCCACTGCAGAAGTCAGCTTCTTCTGGTCTCTTTCAGTGTCTCTCCACAGTATGTTCTGATTTGTGAAGATAATGTAAGATCACAGTCTGGATTAGTGAACTCAGATGTGAAATCTGGAGTCTATTACTACGCACTAGTATAGACACAAAATGTCTGGTTTTACATTTAGCACATGAATGTTGATGCCAATAGTGATTTTTACTGCAAGGAAGAGATTTCTGTCTTTAGCACAGATCAGCAGGAGCACCCACCTCTAAAGATAATAATGAAGCACTAATGATTGACTGCTCTGATGTTTGCCAAGTTATACTAGAAGGTTTGTTGAGGAATGAATACCACATGTCATGTCACATATCCCTGATAGAGGTTTAGTTTATTTCAGATAACTGCCACAGGGCAGGACAAACTGCCATGCCCTAAAGAATAGTACTCCTTCCTCACTGCTCAATCCTGTCCTAATAAAGTACCTCAAGTACCTCTAAACCACCTCCAAGAGATATAGCATGCTTCCCTACTTCCCAAAGCATCCACAATTTTTCTGCACCCTACACCTGTAACTGTGGATCATTTCTTAGCTGAAATTCTTAACACAATTTTCCAAGTCCTCCTCAGTCCCCAGCCCAAGTACCCCAAACCTGCACATCAGCGATGCCACTTTCTGATGCTGGGGGTCCCCCCTCAAGACAATGTTTTGATCCCCAGTGACTTCTGCCCGTCATTGAGCCCAAAGCGCCTCTCCCTCCTATCAATGGAGTGACTCGTTGCAGTGACAGCCTCTGGAGAGAGCAGGGAGCAGGTGAGCGAAGCAGCTGGGATAGGGACACAGCTTGAACACACACGACTGTGCCCCAAAGCTTAGGGGTGACTAGCAACTGTCTTGGCAGCTTCTTATACCAATTCCCCAGGCAGCAAATGTCCACTGAGCACATCACAGAACTCCAGGAGTTAGCTCCTATCTCCCAAGGAGGCTGGTAAGCACACTGAAGCACCAGGAGAAGAAGGTTTTGAGAGCGGTGTGGGTGTATCTCTATGGAGCTGCCCCAGGCAAAAAAATCCATGCTCTCAGGAAGGTGAGTGAGCTTGGACAGGGCTTCTGACCAAACTGCTCCTCCGTGTGGTGTGCAACAGCCAGCATACCGCAGCCTGCAAGCAGCTGCCACCAAAACCTGCCAGTTCTGTTGGGTTGTGGGCTGGAGTTTCTTATCTATGTTTCATGAGGTCCTCCCAGCATGAGCTCCAGGGACAGAACAGAGATGGGAGACTAAACTTGATAAGCATTACCTCTTGTATCAAAGCAATGCAACAAGTGTACAAGGCTATTGCCTGTGTTCTTTGACTTAAAATAGAAAAATTCATTCTTTCCGTGGCTGTCAGCTGAATTTACCACGNACCCACAAAACATCAGAGTATAACTCAAATTTCAAGTTTTACCTCCCTACAGTTGAGGCACTGAATGAAATGCAACTCACTATTGAATCTGGCTGACTCCAGAGACAGCAGGTGCAGCCTCAAACTGGACCTATTTCCCTCTCACCTCCCTTTTCCTACATCAATCATTCAAAGCCTCTGACAGAAAGCCAGGGGAAGCCCTAAAAATAAGGAGAGCAAATAGTGAGAGCAGAACAGTGTTAGCTTTTCTGAAGAGCACTGAAGTTGTGTCAAATTTAGATGGAGAAAGACAACCAGATTCTTAGTTTTATTAAAGGATACTTATTTTCTTGGCGTATGTTTTCTTTGGCTAGGATGCAGAGATTTGATGAATGCATGCGAAGACAGGAGGGAAATAATTCATGTTTGTTCCCCTCTCCTTATGAGTCATTTTGGCTTAAAACACATCTTCCAGAAATATTTTGGCTGAATTTGGTTATATTGGTTTACAGTCAACATCAACGGGTTTACCTAGTTCAGAATACTCTGATTAACTCTCAAGTGTGGTTACTTGTCACTACAGCACACAGAATTTAAACATGTAAAAAGCACTATAAACTGTACATTTATTTTTAAGCTGAGGCAGCTAATAACCAACATAATTACATTAAAGCACACAGCAAAATTATTAAAAATAATTTGAAATGTACATATAATACCTTTAGTTGTCGTTATTATCTTCTACACCCAACAACACAAAAAGGAAGGTGTATTAGTGAAGACTTAAATAATAGTGCACATGCAGTTTATTTGAAGCAAACTAAACCCAGAATTGAATAAAAAAGACTCTGAAGTGCAGACATTCTGCACAAAATGATTTGCAAGCCAGTATGAGAGCAAGTATTTTACAACTACAACTGCAAGTCTAATCAAAACAACTTTATAACATACAGTCTAGATCACGACAAAGCACATTACCCACAGAGAAAAGGGGTTACACATCACTTCAAAGGTGAAGAGCAACTGTGTGCTTCCAGCAGGTAGCTCTCTGATGCCCACTGCAAGATTTCTCTGATGTCAAGAGCTGCGCTTAGCTTTAGCAAAGAGAGTAGCCCAAAAGAAATTGCTTTTTACAACAAAATAGTGTGTGGTGGGTTAACCCAGGCTGGATGCCAGGTTCCCAACAAGCCAGACCGGGAGGGGAGAAAAATAAGATAAAAAAAGCAACCCCAAACTTGTGGGTGAAGATAAAGGTAGTTGATATAGCAAAAGCAAGAGGCTACACGTGGAAGCAAAGCAAAAGATTACTCCCTATTTCCCATCAGCACGCAATATCCAGGCACTTCCCAGGAAGCAGGGCTTCAGTATGTGTTGCTCCAGAAGAGAAAACATTGTAAAAAAACCAATCCCTTGGGCTTCCTCACCTTATCTCTCAGCTTCTTACTTCTGAGCAGGCATTCTACAGTATGGAATAACCCTATGGCCAGTTTTGGTCAGCCAGACTGACTATGTCTCCTGCTAGATCTTGCACACCTCCAGTCTAAAGGATAGAGAGATGTTGGGGAGACAGTGCTACTGTTGATGTGTGCCAGCATTGCTCAGTAACAGCCAAAACACTGGTGTGTTATCAACACCTTGCTAGCTACCAATGCACAGCACTATGAGGGCCGCTACACCATGCACCAGGCCCAACCTCCTAACTTTGTGCATTTCAAGAGAGAAGGACAACTACTTAATACTAGTCTTAACCTGGTCCCATGGACCAAATGGCCATCAGTGACTACAGTGGGTTACGTGCAGATGTGGACCTTATCTTCCAATTTGGTTCCATCTGAAAATAATCCAGTTTGTGCTACCTAAGACATCCCTATGACATCAACAAAACATAAGCAGGGACAATTAGGAGATTCGTTTTCAAGGTATTCTCCTGACCTCAAATAACATGTGAATGTCTATATGTAAAACAGAAACCACTGTATTACCTAATGTGATAACTAAATATGACTCTGGGGAAATAAATCTTTCCTGTAATTCCTACATTTAAAATACTATTAATAGCTAAGGAAATTCAGAAGCATCCTTTCCCCTAAATGAAAAGGGTACCACTTTAGATTTCACAATGCAGGATAGTTATTACATTATATGTTAAAGAAGAAACTAAATTTGCCACTGTGTAACACAATTTTATCGTTTATTATAGAATGATTTTACCAACAAATGCTGCTATTAGAAGATATGATGTGAAAAGCCATGTTAGAAATATTGGTACATAATTAATTTCATAGCATCACTAAAGTTACCAAGTTAGAACTTAACACTTCTTATTTTCCTTTGAATACCAGTGCACTGAATTTGTTACCACAGTATTCCTTAAAAAAAAAAAAAAAATCTTTATAATTCATGAGACCTAGAGTTTGGGAACTTTCTCATAATATAGATGACATGGAAACTGAATTCTGAACAGTTTGCTTGTTTGAAAGATTTTTTTTTCAATATAAAAGTGGATTTTGTTTCATTAAGATATGTAGAACATCTTGAAACTGTTCGTACGTCAGCATATTCAAGAACTATCAAGGAACATAAGTATCATATCCAAATTGCAAGTTTTAAAGAGCTCTGCGAGTCTGTAAAAGCTGGTAACTGCTAGAAAGACACTGACATGATCTGGAGTCATGTGTAAGAGTACATTTTGGAAGTCTCTTCTTGTCTACAGGTTTCAGGTTCTTTAAGAGTTGATACCTTTACATATCAAATAATACCAACATTTGTTGGTATTTTTGTTTGTGTTATGCCAAACACAAGAGAACATGTAGAAGTGTGCACCCAAACTCAGAGCTAATTTCAAAACCTCTATCCTCAGAATTCTGTTTCAGCATTTTCAGGTGAGAGGGGTCAATGGGACAGAGTAGAACACATATGGAGCGTTTCTGGATTAAGCACAGGTGACCCACAACTGTGAATTCCTGTTAAGTCACAAGACAAATACACTTCCAAACCATTAATCCTTGTACCACTACAGACAAGGTTAAGAAGAATTCTGAGCATCATGTACTTTTTACTGTGTTGACACCTGTCTGCAGTTGCTATCAGTCCACCACAGATATGTTTGCAGAGGAACATGAGCTCCTCTCAAATTAAAAAGCAAAGCCTCAAAATTCAAGTCTTCTAGACTTGCACAAAACCAAAAAGATCTTATTTCCAAGGTGCTAGGAGCCAGATAACTGCCTGTACAGTTATTCACTGACAAGAAAATGAGAAATTTGGAGCATCTCATAGATGCCGAATTACATTTGTTCCAAATGAAAAATTTAATATGAATAAATTTGCGTAAATTAATATTAAAGACATACATGCTGGGGTTTGTTTGTTTCTAAATAAACTTTGCATCTGCTACATCAAAGAAAAAGCATGAAAAAGTATTCAGTAATAAGGAATAATAGTTGAAGACAAAGGGACAAAACATTAACATATGTCTACTCACCATTGCATCGATTTTCAATATTTATCTCAAATGCAAGAAAAAAATATCAAGCCAATTTTGGTTTTTGGTGTTTGATTTGACCAAGTGCTATCTTTTCCTTCTTTCCATATTACAGAGAGCTTGCTATATCCACCCCAGTGCACTGGAAAAAAAATCTCCCTCTTTATTTCACTTAAAAGCTACTACACTCTACACAGTAGTCTGCAATGTGCTGGTGCAGCCTCACCTTGAGTAGTACTGGGGGCAGTTTTGGGTGCCACATGGCAAGAGGGAAACAAAACTATTGGAGAGTGTCCAGAGGAGGATATGAAGTATGGTGAAGGGTCTGGAGGGGAAGTGTAATGAGGAGAGGCTCAAGTCCCCC
>VXBZ01005783.1:622515-771275 GCA_013399135.1 Heliornis fulica
AAAGACCTTATTTCCAAGGTGCTAGGAGCCAGATAACTGCCTGTACAGTTATTCACTGACAAGAAAATGAGAAATTTGGAGCATCTCATAGATGCCGAATTACATTTGTTCCAAATGAAAAATTTAATATGAATAAATTTGCGTAAATTAATATTAAAGACATACATGCTGGGGTTTGTTTGTTTCTAAATAAACTTTGCATCTGCTACATCAAAGAAAAAGCATGAAAAAATATTCAGTAATAAGGAATAATAGTTGAAGACAAAGGGACAAAACATTAACATATGTCTACTCACCATTGCATCGATTTTCAATATTTATCTCAAATGCAAGAAAAAAATATCAAGCCAATTTTGGTTTTTGGTTTTTGATTTGACCAAGTGCTATCTTTTCCTTCTTTCCATATTACAGAGAGCTTGCTATATCCACCCCAGTGGACTGGAAAAAAAAAAATCTCCCTCTTTATTTCACTTAAAAGCTACTACACTCTACACAGTAGTCTGCAATGTGCTGGTGCAGCCTCACCTTGAGTAGTACTGGGGGCAGTTTTGGGTGCCACATGGCAAGAGGGAAACAAAACTATTGGAGAGTGTCCAGAGGAGGATATGAAGTATGGTGAAGGGTCTGGAGGGGAAGTGTAATGAGGAGAGGCTGAAGTCCCTTGGTTTGTTCAGCCTGGAGAGGAGGAGCCTGAGGGGAGACCTCACTGTGGTCTGTGGCTTCCTGATGAGGGAGAGCAAAGGGGCAGGCACCGATCTCCTCTCTTTGTTGACCGGGTATAGAACCCAAGGGAATGGCATGAAGCTGCAACAGGGGAGGTTTAGGATGGATGTTAGGAAAAGGTTCTTTACTGGGAGGGTGGTTGAGCACTGGAACAGGCTCCCCAGGGAAGTGGTTGCAGCACTGAGCTTCACTGAGTACAAGAAGCATCTGGACGAAGCACTCGGTCCCATGGGCTGAACTGGCTGGTCCTGTGGATTCAGGAGTTGGACTAAATGATCCTTATGGGTCTCTTCCAACTCAGGAGATTCTGTGACTGTATACTTAATGGAATACTGTGAGAAAATGAATCTCTGAATCTCAGCTACCAAGATGATCATTCCACTTGCAGATTAGGAGCAATAATAATCCTCAAATGGATCTAAACTCCCTTTCATTCTAAGTAATACAAATATGAAATCAGAAACATACTCTGATATCTCATAACCCCAAAATCTTTATAACAAGACATTAAACATGCTTTTGCAAAGACGAGCATTTAGAAAAATAAATACACTGAAGAACAGAGGACATTTTCTACTCTATCATAAGATAAACCATCAAAACATATGGAAGAAAACAACATCACTTGGTAAGAAAGATCATTAAGTCTGTAAAGGCAGAAAAGAATTACAGCACTTCTTTTTTTAGCTTAATTTTATGAAGAAAAGGCAAATAATTGGTATTCACAGAAATTATGGTTTGTTGAAGCAGTATGGATCTCAGTTTCATTATATACTGATATCACTCATCATTAAAGCATTGCCTGTGGATGTAAGTTTCCCTAGCCAACTCAGAAAAGTACTCAAAACTTCTAACTCCCAGTGGAATGTGTCTGGCATTTGGGTAGTATCAGACAAAGAATATCTCAACAGCTTGCAGTCCCCTGTATAATTTATAACAAGCCTAATAATACCAGGAGATTTGGTTTGGAGAATCTGGAACATAAAAGGGCATCAAAAGCTCTCCAATGTTAGCAAACAAAGTTCCAGGAATGGTGCATACATGTTACAGTTTAACATTATGTACATAGGTTTTGCTACTGCATTTAATAGGTGGAAGTAAACCTTGTGATCTACTTCTACTACTACAAGTATACCTCTTGTATGCTCACCTTTACTTTAAAAATGAACTGTTCTGTCATCTGTCACCTCCCTTAAAAATTTGTCTTCAATTTATAAAAGGAATCAGATCGTTAGGGAGAAAACTCCACAGTGCCAGTGGTATCATGAAATGTGTGAGCAGTACAAACAAAGAGTTAATCTACTGAATCAGTTCATTCTTAGCCACTCAATTCAAGATGTTGGCTCACCCACAGTGAACCAGCAACAAGGGAACATGTGCTGCAAGTGTAGAGTGGTCCCAAAAAAAAAAAAAAAAAAAAAAAAAAAAAAAAAAAAANGAAAGAAAACAAGAGAAAAGTGAGAAAGGCAACCTCTTGATACTATCAGTGTATGCAAAATCCAAAATTAGCTCAGTCTTGGGTCACAGACTTCTCTCTCTGCCACCCCCCACCCCCAACCCTTTCCTTCTATAGAACTGCAAAAAGTCAAACATGACATGGACTTTAGTTTGCAGAAATTCCTCAGGCATTGGTTATGGTCTTTCCACAGATGTTAGCTGTTTTCAAATGGAAACTACAGTGTCAGATATTATTTTCTCAGAAAAACAGTTTTAAACTCTTTTGATCAGAAGAGATTTAGCTCAGTTTCATATGAGTCAGGGTGAACAGTTTCTAGATGGCCCTCCGGGAACAGTATTTGGATGTGAAAAGGCAAAAAATTCTTCAAGCAACATGGCAATAGAAAAACTAAAGGTATCTTCTGTAGTATGAAAGTAGGGCAAGGGAATGGTGGGAAGAAATGTATGAGGACTACAGTGATTTTCCAAAAGAGCCTGTGAGAAAGCAGCCAATAAACTGACAAAGCATACAACATCGCTTATTTCCCAAACAGCATTTAGTCTCTAAGGTACAAAAAGGGTTTTTCTAGCTTTCAAAACAACTAACAAAGCTGCCAACTGTTACTCAATGCATCATCAAGCTAAGGGGGGTGTGGGGGAGGAGAGAAACAGAGAGACAGCTTTTATCTTCTACAACATGGACTTAATTGTGAACTTAAACTGTAAAGACTTCAGGCATAGGCCAGGGTTCTCTCCTGCAGGGCAACACATTGCTGGATTGACGTTAACATCAGTACACAAAAATGTGCACAAAGCGAGTGCCTTGAGATCTTGGTAGCACAAAGTTTTGATGTAAAGATTATAATAGTGAGGGGATGGCCAGGAAATGTTTGTGCTTCAACTTTCTAGCAATTGGACAAGATAACTACAGTACCGGGGTTGAGCGATGTCATCTATCGCTCGCACCAGCACGCTTACATGCTGCCTTAAGAACAACCAAAGGTGGAATATGTTCCTCAACAAATATGTTTAAAGGAGATGGATGGTTTTCTCGTCACATTTTGGATGGTGGCTTTGGACAAATTACTGTTTCCAATAAAACCTTTTGTAGTGTAATCTGAAGAGAAATCTAACTGAAAAACTCAGATAATCTTACACACTATAAATACTTATATGATGTGCTCTCTAAAATCTTTGTATATGGAATACACCTTCACACATTTAAAAACAGAAGAACACCATTAAAAGCTTTAGGCAGATTTCTTCAAAATGTATTCCCAGAAAGACCAAAAGAATGATGAGGATGAAGGCCAAGAATGGGGAGCAAGTACTGCAGACCTTGAATGAAGAACGCTGTTGCTTGCAGCTCATATCTGATTATAATATCCTACATGAAAAATTCCAGTTAAAATTCTACAAAGTTGAGTAGAGACCAACATAGGTCTCTGCACATTCCTCAACAAATCATGTGATTATGGGATTGGTTTAGGTTTGCATAGCAAAGTTTTGGTATTGGGGGGGTGCTCAAGGAGAAGGTTCTGTGAGAAATTCCTGAAAGCTTCCCCTACATCTGATAGAGCCAATGCCAGCCACTCCAAGATAAACCCACCACTGTTCAAGACCACACCATACAACAGTGGTAGCACCTCTGGGATAACATAGTTAAGCAGGAAAAAAACAAACAAATAAACCAAAACAACAACCCCCCCCAAAAATACAACTCAACAACAGACAAACAACTATCAGGAGGTTTTGCAACCAGAGAAGAGTAAGAACACATAAAAAACTTTGCAGATACCAAGGTTAGTGAAGAAGGAGGGGGAGGAAGAGTTCCAGGTGCCAGGGCAGAAACTCCACTGCAGCCCACAGAGGAGATTGTGCCTCTGCAGCCCACTGAGGATAATAGGGAACAGATTCCACCTGCAACCTGTGAAAGGCCCCATGCTGGAGCAGGTGGAGACACCTGAAGGAGGTCTTGACCTAGTGGGAAGCCCACACTGCAGCAGGATCATGGCAGGACCAGTGAGAATTCATGGAAAACTCTTCCCTGAAAGGGACCCCACATTAGAGGAGGGAAGAGTGTAAGGAATCCTCTACCCAAGGAGGAAGAAATAACAGAGATGTTTGATAAGCTCACCACAACTCCCATATTCCCTGTCCCCCCTGTGCTGCTGGGGCTGGGAGGAGGTAAAGAATTTGGAAATAAAACTGAGCCTGAGAAGGGAAGAGGTGGGAGAGGTGTTTTAAGATTTGGTTTTATTTCTCATTACTCTACTCTGATTTACTTGGTAATGATTTTTCCTAACTTGAGTCTCTTTTTCCTGTAATAGCAATTGGTGAATGATCTCTCCCTGTCCTTATCTCAACCCATGAGCCTTTCATTATATTTTCTCTCCCCTGACCAATTAAGGAGATGATTGGTAGAACAACTTAGGTGGGCACCTGGCCTCATGCCTGCATCAACCCACCAGAGAGATGTATTTTTTCTTTTTTAATTTTCCAGGTAATTTTGAAGAATGAGTGAAGAGTACTCTCAATACACCATGTTTACTAGTGTTACTTACCATCACCTGAGCTCTGATATTGTACATGAACTTGGTTCTCACAGGTCTGGAAAGTCACAATTCTGATCATTTCCTTTGAAAAACATATTTTTTTAAAATTTTTATCACTTCCATTACACTACAGGCTGCACAAACACAATAATTGACAGATGCTCCTGTTTATGGCCTGACACCCCTAAGAGGTAGCCCTCTCCAGTTCTGCAGAAGGACCAAAAAAAAAGAAGCAAACACCTTCCATAGCCAAGGACATGTTTCTTCAGTGGCTCACAGCTGTTGAGAGAAGAACTTATTCTGCTACTTTTTCTACTGAAAACAAACATACACATTTGTTTGTTTGCTTTCCATAGAAAACAAAAAGGTTTCCAAGAAGAAAAACATCAATAACTAGCAGTTTATGATGAAGAAATGCAAAAGTAGCTTTGTCATCCACTTAGCACTCAAGGTTAGGTAAGCACCTTTCTTTTTCATCCATCTTCTCTTTTCCTTAGCTAAAAAAAAAAAGAGGAAAAATTCCATTTAGTGACCAGCATGCCATTTACATGTTGTATTTACAGCATTCATTTTATGCTTGCTCTGCTTTGTTGACATTATGGCCAAAGCAGGTTTGTCCAGTTGTGAAAATTTTGCTAAACTCCTGTTAACAGTGTGATAAAGAAATATAGAATACTAGCTGGATTCCAATAAAATAATAATAAAAATCATCAAAATAGACATTTTTTAGTAATGACTTTGCAGGTTGCCAGAGTAAAACTATCCAAACTAACTGGAATAAAGATTTCCCTGGTTTCAAACTTAACATTTAATTCCCTCTGTCTTCATCCAATGAACAACTATCAAAATACATGCAGTTCTGGCTTTGAACCAACCGAGGCTTTTGCAAAAGATCTCTTCCAACCACACTGGTCTTCATTCCTCTCATAAAATATAGGATAAACACACAATGCATGGATATTCATTATTGAAGACACTCAAGGCCAGGTGATAAATATTTGCAGCACTTCAGCCAATTTTCAATCCACTTCATTATCCGCTTTCTTAACCTGTAATATGTCAGGTTGTCTATGAGGATTTCACAGGAGATGGTCTCAAAAGCCTTAATCAAGTTGATATAAACATCCACTGCTCTTCCCTCATCTTCCAAGCTGATCACCTAATTGTAGAAGGCTATCAGGGTGGTTAAGCATAATTTCTTTCCCCTTCACAACTTCATGTTGACTATTACTACTCACCTTTTTTTCCTTCATGTGTCTGGAAATTATTTCCAAAAATAGTTCCTCCATCACTTTCTCATTAACTGAGTGGAGGCTGACAGACCTCCTGTCACCCAGATACTGCTTCTTGACCTTCCCAGAATCACAAGGTTGGAAAGACCATTATGAGCATGAAGTCCAACCATACCTGTCCCCTCCTAAATCATATCCCTAAGCACCTCATCTACCCATCTTTTAAATACATCCAGGGATGGTGACTCAATCACCTCCCTGGGCAGCTTGTTCCACATCCCAACAACCCTTTCAGTGAAGTATTTCTTCCTAAAATCTAATCTGAACCTGCCCTGGCACAGCTTGAGGCCATTTCCCCTTGTCCTATCACCTGTCACTTGGCAGAAGAGACCATCACCCACCTCTCTACAACCTCCTTTCAGGTAATTATAGGCAGTGATAAGCTCTCCTCTCAGCCTCCTCTTCTCCAGACTAAACACCCACAGATCCCTCAGCAGGTCCTCATAAGGTTTGTTCTCCAGACCCTTCACCAACCTGGTTGCTCTTCTCTGGACCCAGTCCAGGACCTCAATGTCCTTCTGGTAGTGAGGAGCCCAGAACTGAACACAGCACTCGAGATGTGGCCTCACCAGTGCCGAGTACAGGAGCACAATCACCTCCATAGACCTGCTGACCACACTGTTTCTGATATAAGCCAGGATGTCTTGGAAGAAAAAGTGACACCTGCTTTCTTCTGATCATCAGCAAGCTCTTCCAGTCACCGTGACCTTTCAAAGATGCTCAGGAGTGGTCTTGCAACTTCAGTAGCCAGCTTCCTCAGCGTTCATGGGTTCATTCTGTCAGGTTCCATGCACTTCAGTTCCCTAATCTGATTCTTTTCCATCGAGGCCAAGTCTTCCTTGTTCTCTTCCTTGTATCTAGGCAGGATTTTGCTATCAGTTTCCTTGTGTTCCTGGTAAATATGTTACCAGCATTACCACTGTCCCTTTATCTACAAATATATGAAAGCTTGTGGACATTCAGCACCCTTTTCTAGTATCTTCTGCTCTTTTATCCAATCTGTTTGGGAGGATCACCAGATTACAGTTACCAGGATCAAGAAAGACGGAACAGGATTCACAACGGAGGTCAATATAGTCTGCTTTTATTAACCAGGATGTTACTTCTAACACTTCTCCAAGTTAAGTACCTCTTTTATGGCATTCAAAGGAGGCTTCAGCCACTCTAATTAAAACTCAGTATGATCTGGAATTCCAGTGGGAGGTAGGAACAGTTTGCCTTACATGCTCTCTAACCACATATTTGGTTTCAGGGAGACACGATCAATCAGATGCTCTTGGCAACCTGTCAGGACAATTTGTCAGCTCATGCTCCCTTGTGCATACCCTCTTCAAAGGGTCAAAGCTAATTAACTATTTAAACAGTAATCACAGCTCCCAATAGATGGACAAGTTTTACAGGTGACTGACAACTATTCTCCTACCAGGAGACATACTAAGCAGAAAGCAATGGCCAAGAGCAGGACTGGTCCCAGTTTAATCTACAGACTGTACCCACACACAGGTTCAAGTAACCAGAGAGGACTGTTGGAATACATCTGCTGCCCACAGCTTATTTCCAAATTCTGTTTTCAGTGGTGCAAGGCTTCTATACAGTCTTGAGCACAGCATGTTAGGGAAACACTAGAACAATTGTGCACTTGTGGATCAAATACTTTGAACAAGCATAAAGCTGAGCAAAATGAAAGCAGTAGAGTTCTCTTTTGTACTCAAATTATCCTACAGCTATACTCTGCTCTTTAGTGGGAAAAAAAGTAGGGAAAAGCAGTGGGGTAGGGTTTGAATCCCACAATTTGGCATTCAAACAGTACCTGGACAGGACAGTGACACTCTAAAAGCTTCCATTAAAGGCAATTCAATAAAAACAAAAGCAAAAACAAACAACCAAAGAAACCCCCACAAAAAATAAACCTTGAATTATTAGTTACTCCAGTGTCAGAGTCCAGATAAGAAAGGTCACATATAAGCCATGTCAAAGCCTTTTTCTAGCTTTTACTTTTCACTGAAATTGAAAATGGCTTGAAATACACAGGAGGTAAGACTACATGATGTAATATTCTCTTGTTGTCTTAGAGACCATATGACTATCCATAACAACTGTGATACTGTTTATAAATTCTCTGCACACAACTCATGAAATCCAGTATATATTGTAACTAGGCTAGGCAACTGCCAGAAATACTTGTACCAGATTACACAGACACATGACTTATGCAGGCTCCTTATAGAAATCAGAATGGAAGGAAAAATTTTAAAACAAAAAATAAATGGCTGTAACCATCTTGAGATAATCTGACAGCAAAGAAGGCAAAATTGGAATAGTTGCCAGGAAACAGGAAATTTATTTATACACACCCATTATTACATCAGCTGTTACACTACAAGTCACTGTTAACAAGATTTGGGAAGAGTGATTTTTGTGGTTGACTGAGATGATAACAAACTTTGTAAGGTATTCCCAATTTTAAAACTGGTACTCAGTAGCTCTAAAATCCCTGTATAAAAACCCATCAGTTGTAAGTCACAAGGGGTAATAAAACTAATGTGGAACCTTAGGACTTTACAGAGTGATTCAACAATCTGTAATTTTATAAGGCCAACACTAAATATCAACACCTGCTTTTGCAGTGAGAAAGTGGTACTGCAGAGAAAGGCTAGCAGCTGTTCTAAGAAAGTTACAAATATATGAACAGCAAACATCCCAGCAAATTCAGACTGGGGCTTGAAGGCCTTGAAAATTCAAGGAAGAAGTCTTCTGTCTCCATGTTAAATTATCGCAGAAATAATAAGTCTAGCACAATCTCATGTCACAATCTACTGACATGTTCCTAAAACAAGAAACACTTGCAACCAAAACTCAAAACAATGCCTTCAAGATCTCAGATTATTTGATTATTATTTTTGCTGATAATAAAGGACATAGAGATTCCACTTTGTCTCTTCTGGAGACTATGGGTCTGGTAACTGTTAACATCAAAATGTTAGGAAAAAATCCATTTCATAGACCTTAGTAACTATTGATTTATGTACTCTAATTCCACTGCCAATGTTCTTTTAGAATTCCCTTCATTCTTAGTGAGAACTAAGAAGATCATAAGCATTAACAGTGAACATTTCAATTTACAATGAATGTATCAAGCCAAAACGCAAGGAGGAGAAAATGTTCTTATGGAAATACTTAAAGGTTTGAGGGTTTTAACTATGTTCAGCTCTGCAGCTGGGGCAAGCTAAGTACACATGTATGGTCATTTATAAGAAGTTTACTGATCCTGGTACAACAAAAACCCTTAAAATGCCTCCACCAGAGCATGACAACAGAGATGTAAAGCAATGTGATTTCAGGGATCTTCATCACTTATACAAGACAAGACTGCTAAAATGAACAGAACAGAGTTTTAACATCTGTCTGAAGTTATGATATAAGGAACAAGGTTTCAGATTCCTTCCAGAAACCTGATGAACTAGGTTTCAGATTCAGCTTGGAAACCAAGAACGCCTTTGGAAAGTAAAGATCCCATAAGACAGTCAGGTTTCATCTGAACCTGAGGAGAACTGGGCCAGTGGCCAGTTCTCCTAATCAAATCAAAACCAACACAATCAATACTTTAAATCAAAAGAGAAAACAATCAGGTGAAGGAGACAACATAGTTCGGTGTCATGCTATTACAGATGAAGACGCAGAAGTTCAGCACCTTCAAGAAAATGGGAAACAGGATATGAAATCAATTTGTATCCTCTATCTTTATAACAGTTATCTAAGCACATAATCAAGGCAAAAGACTTGCAGAGATACCTGTACACAAATGGTCTCAATCTAAGAAAAAATCAGTAGCAATCAGATTTGAGTTATTTCTGTTTACACAGGCAAGTGTTCCACATGCATTTAGCACGGCAACTACATTTTTAGACAGTATCAATCAATGTTTCATGGAACAACATTTAGGAAACCCACAAGACAAGATGATGTGACTCTTGGACATGGGTTGTATGCATGTTCCAATTGTAAAACTCACATGTGATCAGCTTCTGTGTAACAGCCATAACACACACTCCTACAACACTGACAAAAGCTAAAAGAAGTATACGCCAAGTGCAAATTATTTAAGCATACAGCACTATACTGAAAAGCAGATGGTCTATACATACTGCCTAGCAAAAGCAAACTGCATTTGTAAACTATACAGTAAATATAAGTATTTTTAAAAAGGGAATATGCTAAAAATATTGAAATAAAGTTCAAATGGGAAAGAAAAAAACTCAACTATAAACACAACCTCCCCCCCTCCAAAAAAACCCCAAACCCTAAACAACAAACCTCTGAAAATACAAAAATCTAACACATTTAGCTGTAAAAAAACCCCACAGTGGGGCAGACCAAGAAAGTGTTTGATGAGCAGCTAACAAATGAGGCAGAACTTCCTTCTTCAAGCACATGAGGAATAGGAAGCCCGCCAGAAGAGTGTGTAGGACCAACTCATGTTCAACATAAAAGGAACATTTACACCCATTTGCAGCAAAATTTAAAGACTTACTTGAACCAGTTTTCACTGGGGACTCCCAACAGCAGCCTTTCTTCATTAAAGAATATGACAAAACATTCTGTAATGAATCACCAAAATGAAACTATATTCACCCAATAGTTCTAAAAAGAGTAAAGAATGAAAAGGCTCAATTGCTGTGGTATGTAGCCAAACTGTCTTAATATCTGAACTCTGAACATCTCCGAGGAACTACAGGCCTGTAAGGTTGGCTTCTGTAATAAAACATGGACAATGCATTACTGTGTTCTCTCCCAAAAGCTTTGAAGAAGCTGACTTGTGGGTAACAGTGATGTGGTTCATGCGTGCTTTTACTTCCAGACATCTTTCCCAAATTACTTCATTAAGGCTGTTAAGGAACTTGAAACCATGAGGTTAAGATTAGAGATCCTTGAATGGATATTTAAGAAACAAGAATCAAAGAAGAGTATTTGGAATGTCTTCTTCTGAACACATATAATTTTCTCTCATGAATCAAAACCAAACAAGCCTGAAGAACAGAAATATTGGGTAATGGTCAAGGGGTCAGAGGCAGAGGTTGAGTTCAGAAGTCAGTGAGGCAATTTTACCTGTGAGAATTAACATAACAGATGACAGATTTGTCTATTATGCAGTTGTAAAGTATCAACAAATTCTTTGGACATATCTGTCTAGCAGTTAAAATATATATAACCAGCAGAAAAATTACCTGTGTTCTTAATACTGAAACCAACAGTGATGATATTAAAACCAACACTTGCCTAACATGAGAACTAAACTACAGGTATACAGTGGGTACGGCTGTTAGCTTTTTCAGCAGTGAATCATTACGTCCAAGGAACTACAGAGAATGAATAAATGGCGAGTTTTGAAGACTTTTATAATCCCTGGGCAATTGCTAAACAGAAGACAGACACCTAAGTTATATGAAAATAAAATATTATGATAATTGCTTGTTTCAAAACAGCAGGAAGAATGTCTTATCTTTGACTTTAATAGATTAAAATTTCCCAAATAAATTCAAAACTGGGAAGAACAAGTTGTTCTAGTGACAGTAAAATAACTGCATAATCTACACCCTACATTCCAATCTGTTGCCACTGCTGTGACCCTCTAATTTCCTGAAATTTTCCTCTACCACAAAATGCTATATTCATCCCTTTATCCTCTTAACTTTTCAAATGGAGTCAGAGCTCTCATTTGTCCTCCTATAACCAGCTCTGTGAAAGGCAGCACAGTTCTTTTGCTGTTGCCAAACTACATGCAGGCTGGCTGGCTCAGTTCTAGGCGTGCTAGGTGTCTACTCATCAGGTGATCGCTTAGTTCATGCTGATGCCTACTTTTTGCAAAGGCTTTAAATTAAGAGTCTTTTCTCACCTCAGTAGCTGCTTGCTTTCACATAAACCACTTATTCACAGACTAAGAAATGTTATTATTAGCAACAGTAAGTACAAGTGGCAGACCATATATATGTAGTACATATAGCTGAATTCGTTCCTTCTTGAATGAATTTCAACTACACTAATTTCACCTTTCAACAATAGTTTGCCTTTTAAGTAAATGATTTATAAATCAGAAATACAAATACCACTGGGAATAGGAGTATTTTATCCTTCTTAAATGCTTAAAGAACCAATACAGAAAAAATAGTGACAATTTTTAAAGGAAAAAAAGAGCACTAACAAACACAGTGTCTAAATTACATCTGACAAAAGACAATAAAATGTATAAAGTGGAAACAAAGTTAAGCAGAAAAATCCACAACTCTTGAGAAGTTTTTGTTTCATAAATAACAATTAATTGGACACATGGAGCTCGAAGTAGTCTATGATTTCCCCTTCAATCATTTCTAGTATATTGTGAAACATTAGATCCTGTGCACTGGTTACTTCTTCCTTCCGGCAAAACATCCCAGTGTTCATCATCTGTGCTGTGACTAGCAGAAGCAAAAATGAGGGAGCAAAAGGTTTATGCATCCCCAGGGATAGGCTCAACGCAGCTTTTCAAGCCTTCCTAACCTTATTCAGCAGGCTTGTGAGATAAACCCACACACACCCAACAATTTCTTGAACTAATTATCAGGGGAGGGAAGGACAGGGAGGGAGGAGGAAGGGGAAAAAGGAGCCTCTTGATCATAATCAGCCCTCAAAAAACAAAAAGAGCATTTGACTCTTGTCTAGGTTGACCTGTTATATTTTGCAAGACCCCCCAAACTAGCCACACCATGTAGCATCATTTATGTAACATATAAGTTAGCTGAACCAGTGGCAAATATTGAATTTTAAATTATTTTCTGCAAATACTTTTGCCATGGCTTCATGTTTTGTAGCACATGACCAAATGCTTGCAAAAACAAACTTCTACTTCATAGTAGAGATCACCTACTTAATACACCTCATTAAATACATGCTTGCATAGGATTTTTGACTAATATTGTTATTCACCCAGAAGTCACACAATCATGGCTAAGGTAATTATTACAATGCTATATAATACAAGCCATGTAGAATCATCACAATCAACAAGCATCAAGAAGAAAGTTGTTAAATGCAAACAATTGAATTTTAGAATGTACCTTTGTGACTTAAAGAAATGACTTAGAACTCCAATGCCAAAAAGCCTAAAAGTTGAGTTGAACAACACTCTTCTACATTGGACTAAGGTGTTTTGAAGCAGAGAAGAAATGAACATCTCAAAAATTCATATCTGATTAACATTCAACTAGCTTCACATGTATAGAAGGAAACTTTGTTCTTAGTCAAGTACGTACTGAAAGCTGTGTTCCTTCAAGAAAACGCTGGAAACAAACTAGTCACCCACATTTCCACCACATTTTGTGATTGCAATTCTGATGTGCACCAGAAACTTAACCCCTGCAGAGATTTAGATGGAGAGTGACAGACTGGCAAAATAATGAATATGATAACATTAAGTAAAAGTGATCACTGTGGCAAGTGTTTCTGTCTTGGAAGCTTGGGCTCCTTTTGGGATATGAAAAAAGTTATTTTTCCTTCAAAATCTGCATTCAAGGCTGCTACTACAAACAATACGGAAATAAGTGTCTATAAAACTTGGGAGAAGTGGAGCAAACATCTTCAGATAATATGAAAAATATTCTTATTTTGTATTTAATACTTTGCATGAGAAATTTTGCAAACTCGTGTTTTGATAGAATAATTTTAAAATAAAGTGAGTAAATTTTTCTGATCTCTAAGTAAATCAGGTTCACAGAATACATTTTGTTTCCTATTGTTCACCCAGCTTGGGGAACTGATGGTTTGTCTTTTCTGATGACTCTTACAAAAGTTGCAAAAAACAGCAACTCCACAGCTTTTATATTTCTCAAATAATATATGTGACAGAAGCTAAACAGCTTCTAATAAAATCCCAGTTGTTACCATCTATTTACATCCTTTTTGTATGGGGGAAAATGCATTTTGCATTTGGAAATTTGGTAGTATGTCTCATCTAAACAGAGAGGGCACAATATTAGAAAGATACATTAAGAGCATTAAGAAAAAATGCGGTAAAGGCCCATAGAGATGGAACTATATGCACCATTAATTCAACACAACACAACTCTTGTTCTGCCTTTTGCACCCAGTAGCAGTTCTGTAAATCAGTACTATTTCCATGCTGTAATAGTTGTATCCTAAGGAATGCTGGATTCAGCTAGTTTTCAGGGAACGCTTCATATGCAAGCTGACCTAGAAAAAGTTTTCATAATTAGTTATTTGTAGGAACACCCATAACAATTACAAAGAAGTAGCAAGCTCTTCACTCCGAGTACTCTGTCGAAGTCAAAATATTCAGGCAGAAAATAAACTGTGGGGGAAATCACATCTGCCAAAAAAAAAAAAATGGCCACTGCTTTAATATGCATATTTTACATGCTTATTCAGGAAATTACATTAGTCTAGAAATATACTGTGTGGAAGAATGATGATGCATATTCAAAAATCCTAAATAAATATAACAATTTATCCAAGCATAAATATACATACACAAATGTAAGTACACCAATAACCACTTTACTATGGAAAACCTTCCCCTAGGCTTGCATCAATAGGGCTTCCCTCCTTTCAACCTATCCCAGCTTCTAGCAGTTTTGTCTGCAGTAACTGTGTGTAATAAAGCACATACATATAATAAGTTTGATGGCAAGGATATTGCTTGAACCCTTTTGTTTATTTAATTGGAATTATTAATGCTAATAGTATCCAGTTGCACATGGCTATTTTTAAATACAGGTAACAGGATCCTAGTTCTTTTTCCACTTCACTGCTGGCCTGGCCTAAAAAAAATAAAATAAATCCCAGTGGAGTGTGCCCAAAGGTTTTTCACAGCAGTGTTGTTAGCAGAAAGCTACAAACCTCCATTGATATTTCCTGACAATACCCACAGGTTCAGTCCTGAGCTAAGAAGGGTCAATTGCTAGCATAATCCCACAATTCAGAGATTAAAACACTGACAATATAATTCCATTGCTATACAACTTCCACATGGGGAAGGAAAGAACCTTTTGGCAAAGACCAAGCACTTTCCAGAGTAAAAGTTTCATCATTTACTTCTCTCCTTTAAACTCTAGGCAGAGTTACCAAGCCTGTTATGCTTGGACCATTGCCTGGCGATTTACTCAGCCTGAAGCAAGCAGGGGGTGCTTCAAAGCTCATCCAGACCCACTTGTGATACCAGGGTTATCATTTATTTTCTACATTGAGCACAATTCCCTGTTTCTTCAGTTGATTCTTTGAGGATTTTTGTACTTACTGAATCTTTTTTCCCTGTCACTCTCCAGAAGCGCAACTAGTGAGGAAAACATGAAAAATGTGTTTTTTCTGCTGTGGCAGACAGTCAATATTTGACAATATTTGGCCTAGTTGTAGTTCCAAAATGTCCTCATGTGAACATAGCTTTTACTGTCAAAAGAGTACTAGTCAGTGACACATTTTGCTGAATTAGGCTGAGCAGATTTTCAGTGATTTATACTTTTTCCATTGCTACAAGGTTTTAGCAGTCCAACAATTTTCCTAACCCAACCGTTCTTTAAGTAAATATGCCCCTCAGCAACAGAAAACAACTCTGAAGTCAGGCCTAGATCCAGGGTAAAATTTACACCATTTAAAGTCACCTCCTTTCAAGAAATGGCAGGACAGAGCGAGTCCTTAATTAACAGAGTATGCCTCTATCTCCATGTCTGCTTTCAAGCATTATTTTGCAATTATTTTATTTTGGGGGCATACAGTAACTATTTCATGTCACAAAGTAAATATTTCCACATTAGAAACACCTTCATTTTCAATCCTGAAACCTCTTCATTTCATTCCTGAATATTTTAAGTGGATGAGCATTAACACGTTCCAAACAAACAAGATGCTTTCCCTCAACTTCTCCGATTATGTTTTTCAAGGAAAACACAGGTGCAAACCTGTGATAGCTTTTTGCCTTTAGGTAAACTGGCAATGACAGCCAGAAGCATCCAGAATGGATAGAAATAGCTTGCATTTTTGTCTGATGTGGCACTGCCTAGGACTTGGGCAGACACATCTCACTGTTGCTCTTCCTCTCTGATGTAAAGAGGACTCTTCAAGACACTCTAGCCTCCCACTTAGCACTCCTGAGTACTGAGGACAATTACACACTTTTGTTTAGAAGCTGGTAACAGGCTGAAGTGCTTTACAAGGAAAAGCAATTGATGGCTGTGCAAGTGATTAATTTTGGGGAGAAAAAGCTTCTTTAACCATTCTATCAACTACAGTGAAACTTTCTAGCCACAGAGTGGCAAGGTAGACTTGGCACTGTCTTGAGAGAATCAAAAATAATAAACAATTTTACATGTAAATTCTGAACTTTCCTATGAATTAACCTGTTTATTAGCATAATAGAAGCATGCAGGACAAATATGAAATAGCCATCTTTCAGCATTAAATACACACAGGATATTCCAAGAACAAACTACAATTCTAGGAACCAAAGGAATAAACTAGAATTTTAAGTAATACATCGGTAATAGCAGAATAGGTTGGGAATTAAAATCTCTGTTATTCAGAAAGCAGATGAAACAATGCTGAGATGATATGGAGTGATGCTGGGAGATGATGTGATATAGAGCAGCTCTTCAGAGAAGGACTTGGGGGATGAGAAGCTCGACATGAGCTGGCAATGCATACTTGCAGTCCAGGTGGCCAACCATATCCTGGGCTGCATCAAAAGTACCATGGTCAGCAGGTTGAAGGAGATGATTCTCCCCATCTACTCTGCTCTCACAGATTCACAGAATCACTGAATGTCAGGAGTTGGAAGGGATCTCAAAAGATCATCTAGTCCAACCCCTCTGCCTGAGCAGGATCACCTAGATTAGATCACACAGGACCGCATCCAGATTGGTCTTGAATGTCTCCAGGGAAGGAGACTCCACAACCTCTCTGGGCAGCCTGTTCCAGTGCTCTGTCACCCTCACAGTGAAAAATTTTTCCTTACATTCACATGAAACTTCTATGGTCCAGCTTGGACCCATTGCCCCTTGTCCTGTCACTGCCACCACTGAGAAGAGCCTGGCTCCATCCTTTATCTCTCTCCATCCTCTCATCTCTCGCGACACCCAATCTGAAGTACTCCAGCTCTGGGAGTCTCCAACATAGGAAGGACATGAAAATGTTGGAATGGGTCCAGAGGAGGGCCACAAACATGGTTAGAGAGCTGGAGCACTTCTATGACAGGCTGAGAGAGCTGGGGTTGTTCAGCCTGGAGAAAAGAAGGCTCTGGGGAGATCTTGTAGTGGCCTTCTAGTACCTGAAGGGACCTATAGGAAAGATGTGCAGGTACTTTTTAGAAGCACAGGTAGGGATAGGATGAGGGGGGAGTGGTTTTAAACTGGAAGGGGGTAGATTTAGATTGGATATTAGGAAGAAATTCTTCCCTGTGAGGGTGGTGAGGCCCTGGCACAGGTTGTCCAGGGAAGTGGTGGCTGCCCCCTCCCTGGAGGTGTTCAGTGCCAGGTTGGATGAGGCCTTGAGCAGCCCGGTCTAATGAGAGGTGTCCCTGCCCATGGCAGGAGGGTTGGACTTGAGATTCTTTAAGGTCTCTTCTAGCCCAAACTATTCTGTGATTCTATGATTCTGTGAAATGACAACTTGCATTCTTAAACATTCTGTCCTGATCAACAGTGTTTAATACCCTTTTTCTGTCCTGTTGTGAAAAACAGAGTTGTGTTGATGGAGAAACTCAAAGTCCAAACAATTTCTTTATTCAAGCCACACCATCATTTCCTTACTGTCATCCACTGACAACATGAAATAGAAAGGTTTTGATCAATCTGCAAACAGGCACTGAAATGGTTAATTCATAATGAAGTCAGAAGCATGGTCTATATAGTATCTGCCTAAAAGGACAAGGAGAGGGCACATCACCTAACACAACAGAGTTGGGCACATACTAATGAAAGTCTCAGTAGTAACTTTTTTGACTTCATCACATCTCCAAGCTACACCACAGTGCACCATCCCTTCTAAACTGAATTTGTCCATATTTTGAAAAATGTCATTCACTGTTTTTCCTTAAGTCAGATCACGCAAAACCCAGCCAGAACCATACCCCAATCGTCATGGCTGGCCAAGACCTCCACGAACTCCGCAGTCATCACTCCTCAGCCAGCACCACCTTGGTACAGTCAGTACAATGTGCAGTTGCACAAAGAACTATTTCTACGAATGGAAAAATCACAAACTCCCAGAGGCACGTGCTGTGTGTGTCTCACAGACCACACCCTTACTGACACAGTACACTGCGTTCAAAGGCTCCCAACTTCCTCAGACACCACTTCCCCTCAGAGCAGGCCAAAACACTAATCCCCAAAAAGCCAACACCCACATGAACTTTTAAACCGCCTTTTTAAAAAGGCCATATTTACTACTGAGTTTCTTATCTTGCCTATTTCTAATGACTGAAAGAACACTTAATAAAACCAGAATGCAACAGAACAACAAACAGGAATTACACTAACTGGCTTACAAATTTAAATAAATGAGGTAAATCTGAACACCACTGATACCAAATGGAACTATTTAACACCTTGACAGCTACTTTTGCCTATTTAGGGAATAATACCTGAAAAAGCATGCCTGTCTTTTTTTCCAAGTTAAGCACCTAGTTGTATGTCTCTAAATTAGTCTACAGGAAATAGAAGCACCTTTCTGCTAAAAAAAAAAAGTCAACAAATTGGTAGGTTGTTTTATTTGCTTGGTTTTGTGTTGTTTTGGTTTTTTTTACGGGGGAAAAAGTTGTTAATTTAGCATACATATCTATCTACCTGTCCTTCAGCTTGTGCTACTCAAAATATACATATAAATTGGAAAATAAAAAAGGCAAACAGCAATACAACAAAGTGTACTGATGACTTATTTACAGAAGTCAGAAAAAAAACAACAGGTCAAATGAGTAAAAAATATTGGGAAGGAAACAGCAAACAAAAAACTATCATTGTGCTGCTATATAAAGCCAGAGCATAACCAACACAGTCTACAGTTCAAATCCCTACTCCAGACCCCAAACAAAAGGGGAATGCAGAGTTTAAAAGTTAAAAAAATAAAATTTACAGTGATCAAAGTTAAGAAGTAGATTCCAGATGAACATTAAAATAAGGCAACAAAAAAAAACCCCACAAATCTCAAAAGCCCCAAACAAAACAAATCAAAAACCCACCCAAAACTTTTCATCAAGGGAAGCAGCCACTAAAAGTTCCTAGGTTCCTACCCTGAAGATATATAAATCACTAGTGGAACAGAAGAAGTGAATGGGAAGCAGTTGTTTCCCATTTCCCCCTGCATGAAGCCAGAAAGTATTAAACTAAATTAACAGGGACAGAAATGGAACATACCACACGTTTCTTTTTCCTCCTAAAATATTTCTTTTTAAAAAAGTTGTTGTATTCAGAGACATAGGATATATATAGCACTTTCTTCTGCCATTCCTTCCTCATCACACTTTTTCTCTGCTCCAGCATGAGTTCCCATGGGCCTGCAATTCTTAGGGAAAAAAAAACAACAAAACCCCACAAGCCAAACCTACTCCAGCATGGGGCTTTCCAGGGGCCACAGTTCCATCAGCAACAGCCACCTGCTCCTTCCTGAGCCTTCATGGGATGCAGTCTCTCCTCCACAACGAAGCATGCCTTGCCTTCTAGTTCAGAACCTCAGGGTTCTCTTTCTTGGTTTGGGGTTCCCCTGCCCTGCTCCTTTACCCATCTGGCACATTTTGCCCTTTTTAAGTATGTTTTCATAGAAGCATCCCCCACCCATGACCTGCTGCAGTTGGGTCAGAGCACTATGTACAGCTCAGGGCAGCCCCAACCTCTCCTCAACAGTGGCTGCACCAAGAAGTTAATAAAGGACTGTCTCATGTGAGAGGGACCCCTTGATGTAGCAGGGGAAGGGAGGAGTCCTCTCCCTAAGCAGGAAGGAGCAGCAGAGACGATGTGTCATGGGCTGACCACAGCCCCCATTCCCCTTCTCCCTGTGCTGCTCATGGTGGGGGGGAATAGAGAGTTCAGGAGTAAAGTTGAGCCTGGGAAGAAGGGAGGGGGGAGGGGAGGTGTTTTAAGATTTGGTTTTATATTTCATTACTCTATTTTGTTTGGTAATAAATTAGATGGATTTTTTTTTCCCAAGTTGAGTCCAGTTTGCCCATGACAGTAATTAGTGAACAATCTCTCCCTGTCCTTATTATGACTCATGAGCCGCTCATTATATTTTTTCTTCCCTGTCCAGCTGAGTGGAGCAATAGAGCAGCTTTGGTGGGCACCTGGCATCTACCCTGGGTTAACCCAGCACAAAATGTAACTGGCAATGACAAACAACATACAGGTTACATACAAACAACAAAAAGCAGAAACAGGGTTTGGCCATTTTTCATACAAAACCCAGATTCAGAAGAGCTAACTCTTTACCCAGCTCCTAGGGCAAGCTTTCAGGTCAGCATTTGGTTGTGACAAATAGTATTACACTTAAACAATTACAAAGAGGATTTGTAAATCAAAATGGGAGTAACACTTCTTCCATTCAGAGTAGCGGTTAAGACCTAGTTAGCTGCATGAGGTGCAGATTTAACAATGTGCAAAAATCAAACCAAGGATATCCTATGCTAATGATTTTTTAATTTTTTTTTTTTTTAACCTCTGTGAAATGCATGATTGCCTGGATCCTGGTAACCAATCAAGATCACTCTATAAAATGTCCTAAAAGATCTATAGATTAGAAAGCCATTTTTTAACAAATACAGATGGGAAAGTCAAAAGAAGGGGAAAAAAATCAACACCTCCTCTCCTTGACACCCCCCAAAAAAATAAAACACACCTTGCCCCCAACCCAAAATGCAAACACTACAGGAGCTAGGGGCTATTCAAAAACTTGACAGGAGGCAGACCTCACAAAAATCCAATAAAAATAAAGCAGGGAATAACAACAGTGTATGATTGTAAACAGATTTCACATGGAAAATTATTTCTGCTCACTTTTATTTCAGCAGGATTCTTTAAAACACAAGGAAAGAAGAAAAACATGCTCCCCTGCTTCCCAACTGCAATATCCAGAAAAATAATCTTGTCAAAAATTAGTTTTGAGTCATCACTAGGAGCTCATCATTAAACCGATCACCTGGTAAGAACTGCCATATGGATATGATTTTTAGAGCATGTTCAGAGACCTCAGACACAAAATTCAAGTTGCATGGTAAGATTCTTATAATGCATGCTTGTAGGACTCCTTAGAGATCTACTGAACACAGGAATTCATGTGTGCATTTTGTGCCTAAGAGCATATTTTCATACACTCAATCTTCCAAGTAAATAATCCTAATAACCTAAAGGTCATATTGATTCTAATGCAAAAAGGTAGTTGATGTGCACAACAAAATGTGATCTGCAGCTTCTTTCTTAGCATCTGGAAAACAGATGCTAAGCTCAGAGATGGACTCAGACAAGAAACCAGAGCAAGTCATTTCACACTGTGAGACAGATCTATTTTAATGAAACATCCATTACCGAGTAGTCTGGAGACTTTTCCAATCTGACAGCAGGAGCAAAGACCCACAAGAAAAGTTCTTGGAGGACGCCAAAATAGTAAAATAGAGTAACCTATGTCAGACAGAGTGAAACTAGCTGTGGTTTAAAACCACAACATTTTAAAAGGAAATTAAATGTTGAAAACATAGGCCATAAAATGGGGGAAATAAACCAAATATATATATTTATATATGTAGGTCTAATTGCAAATATCTACTAGTGCTACTAATAACCACACTAGATGTACTAATACATCCAATCTAACTAAGCAGATCAATCAATGCCAGCTTTTATTTCAGAACACCTAAGCTCCAAAATAAATTTCTTGTAAAAAAAAATGTTTATAGACATAACATATGGCCTTACTACAGTGGACAGATCTGTCCAAAAAAGGAAAAGTTAGAACTAACACATGAAATAACATAAAACAGAAGAGGAAGCCTCACCCCAAGGAAAATTAAGCATAAAGGAAAAACAGATCCATCTCAACAAAACCACATACTGATAAAAATGAAGTCACAGAAGTTTCAGACTGATAAGAAATACTAATGTGAAACTCAACATCACACCAAAATAATTACAATCTGTTTTTTTTAATCAAATGAAAAGAATACATTCATCTATATTTTTGAAATGAAGATAAAAACTGTACTTAGTCACACAGCAAAACAACTCAACAAAATTATCTGGAAACAATTTAATCAGACTTTTTTTTTTTTTTTTGCATCAGAACCTCTCATGCATTAATACATCAACTGGTGAAACTAGATAGCACAAAATTCACCTTAACCTAGTCTGGAATTACAAACATTACTGCATTCGTTATTATGTGGGCATAAGGCTGCTCAGAAAACCTGTCTCTTCACAAACAAAAACAGGGCTTCCAACTTTCAAAGTTCTGTTATCCCTAAACATATTTAATTCACATTTACATGGACTACATTCCTTTTTCCCAACTTCCTGGTAACATAAGCCTTTGGAGGTTTCAAAATAAATGTAAAAATCAGTTTGGTTGTATTTGAAGAGATGCTTTTAGGAATTCAAAAGTATGGACTGATATATGTAGTCTTCTGCAGCTTTTTAATGAGGTATTGCAGCCAAGACAAAACTGACAAACACCTACATATATTATTTTCCGTAATATCTTACAAAACATTTATCTTTATAGTCCATGTTTAGTAATGGACATTATAAGTGTATACCAAAATGACTTGCTGTTTTAGTCTAAAGATTAAAAACAATTGGTCTGCATATCAAGATTTGCAACACCTTGCTGGAGTTGTGTAAGGGGAGAACAATACATAGTCTTCTCAATTTATGACTAAGGTTCATCTGTACATCAGCATTGTAACTACATAAGCTGCCAAAGTTGATAACTCAGTTCACTTCTAAATTTACCTTTTTTTGTTATGCAAGCTTATTATTTTGATTCCTATACAGGAACATAAACGCTAGCTAATTTTTTTTTTTTAATGTGTAATTGGCTATGTCAAAGTCAATATACTTTTACATTCAAGATCTCACTTACCAACCAAATCAGAGTAGTGAAACACCTACCTTGATTCCTATCACCCTACAGGAAAATAAACAGAAGTAGAGCATTTCCATGTTATTTTTATACAGCAGTTCAGAGATAACTTTAAAAAAACCCAAACAAACACGACCTCATACGAATCCACCCTCAGAAGAAAGAAAAAAAAAAAAAAGCCACTGTGCCAAAACAGAATTTCTAGGCTTTCCAAAGCCAACTTTTTACATAACATCCCACTAAAGGAATCACAATTTCTACAGCTTTTGCATTTCAGGATTAAAATAGTTCTCAGAACACAGAACATATGGGGTTTGATACACCTGATGGGAGATATAAAACATTAAACAATATACTTTAATATCTGAACTACAGATAGATAAGGCACAACCACATTCCAATCCTTGACTATACAATTCATTTAAAAGGTTTGTTGAGTTTACATCATGCAGGACTGTCAGATGACTGGTAGAATCCATCAGAGTTCATGGACTGGCTTTTTCTCCTCATTGAAATGTTTGGCTGAATATGACATTTGCAAGAAGGTACATGAAGACTGCACAAAGGTGCACACGACTCATGAGAAGATACAGCAGAGAGGCTGATACAGAAAGAACAAGCACTTAAGTTAGTACAAACTCTACCAGAATGTCTCACCACAGCACCACCTGTTTTACGGGTCAGCCAAATTTAAAGCCCAAACCAAGGCAGCTGTGGATTCTTTAGGAATTAGCTGCCAACAAAGATTCCAGCACCAGTAGCAGTACCTACATGTCCAGTTTGGAAAGCTGCCCACTGGGAGCAGAACTGATGCAAACAGACATTACATACACTCTGAACCAACCATCAGTAGGTAGTTTTAGACCTAAATCGGTATTTGCGTAGGGTTGTATATATGTTAAGTGCTATTATGAGGCTGAATGGGATTTCAGTACCTTGAGGTGCAGTAAAACAAAGGTTAATAGTTATGGAAGTCCACCAGATATAAACTAGTAAATAAAGAGACTTACAGTTAGCCCAGTCTTTAATTTACAGTTGTTAATGGTACGTGCATTTCAGTGTTCTCCAGTTTATGTACTCTCCATAACTAATATGCAGATCTCATTTGTTCTCATTAACACAGATGTAGTTAACAACATATTAATTAACTGTTAAGTTACTTTAACATTGCCTCAAAAAAACACAACGCATAATCCAATTTTTACATGAAAAAGGGGAAGAAAGGGTTAGTGCCCAGGTTAACCTGTAGAAAACTGCAAATCTCTCAAAGGTTAAAGTCACTGGGGTCTTAAAGACTCAAGAAGTTTTGCCCATTGCTAGACCACATCAGACTGTACTAGAGGAGTTAAGCCGGACAGTCCTATTTGGGGAGTAAACCAACTATTACAAAGCCAGCTGAGAAAGGAACAAGTCATGAGAGAAGCTGAGGGAAAGGAAGCTTGCCATTAGGTGGTGAGCCAGCAAGTCTCCACAACCAGACATTCTGCTTTGGGCTGATCTCTAGCCTATCTTAAGGCTGCAACTCATTTCTTCAGGACTTTTTTCTATCAGATCAGCATGTCAAGAAAACAAAGTTTAGAGCAGTGAGAAATGGCCATCAAGCCTTGGAACCCTGAGTACTTACCAATAAAAACAAAACCTCTTGTTATTTTAGGATTGCTTTCATAATCAAATGATTATGCGGCTTTAAAAAAAAGGCAAAGACATACCTTAAGAGAGAAATATATATGGAATAACTTCATTAGTGTAATCAAATCAAAGTGGCTATGGAGACAAGGGCAGTGCCCAAAAATAGAAAAAGATACCATATATGCATAAATCTTTCTGCCACGAATTATTTCTCCTACCAATAATATCACAGTATTTCCAAATCACATCACCATAATATCACATCACTGAAAATTGAGTTACTAGCTAAAACTGACCATGAAGGTTTTGAATATATTTGAAAGCAAGTTGGAAAGTAGAAAAAGATGCTCCATTTGGAGCAGCACATTAAAAAAATTCCAATCTACAAAGCATGGCAAATTTTATTATTCCCACGTGGAGTTTTGGTGTTTAGTTTTTTTGAGAGTCAACACCCATCGTTTTCTTTAACTACAGTATGGCCCCAATTCTATTATTCCTATATTAGAGCCAAAAGTATTACAGGACTGCCACGGTTCAATGGTTAGAGCTTCTTGTGGTGTAGTAAAGTGTTCCAAAATTCACCCTCAAAGTCACAAACTAAAATAATGTGCAGACTCTATAAAAGAATAACATTTCCGTAAGTTCAACTTCACCATTTAAATCCAACCAAAGACACCAACTCTTAAGAGAAAGAGTCAAAAACTATTTCTGCTTCTACCATCTTTTTTCCTTCATTCTTTTTTTACTTCTGAAACCTGTACAGAAACTATTAACAAAATGTTCTTTACTTGCAGCTTTTTAAGCATCCTGCTCAGATGACAGTAAAATATTTCCTTACAGGCTGTTTTATTTGGTTTGAAGGGAATTCAAATGGGGGCACATCTTACACTAGAATAAATTTAACTCCTTATTTAATAATCAGTAAAGAATCAAAAAAACCCTGAGTCCTTTCTCACAATGGTTTTTATTTTGCCCCAAACATCACACGTTATCTTTAAATGATATGTTTCAATGCTGTTAGTTTTTGATGCCTAAATGCCTTCTTAAGACAGACAGCAGCTGGTAGGTCTCAGCTCACATGTGTTACAACCACGAGGGTGCCAACCTGCAGGGCATTCTCAGAAGAAAGACAAAGCTCAGCAGAAGCATTAAGAAGAATCTTGTGATAACCTGACTCTTTTACGATCTTCCCTATCAAGAACTGGGACACGCCAAAGACATTACATTAATCATCTGTACTATATTTGTACAAAAATTACTTCCCAGAGAACAGATGTTCTCTGTATTTGGCACAAAGTTTCTCATCTGAATTGGCCACATTATGTGTCAAAAGATAAGCTGAAAGAGTTTTTAGAACAGCATAGAAGCAACCAGTGTCCTTAAGTCTTCCTCTCTTGTTTTTTAATTTACTGCACTTTTAAAAGAAAAAAAAAATAAAATTAACTGGTCAAGATTTGTCTTCTCAGCAGCTCACAAAACTGGTTTTACCAGCTCTGTGGATATTTCAAAGCAAAACATAAATCAAAACTGTAAAAACCCTTAGAAATCAGAAACTCATCCCTGCATCGTTGCTCAGCTGCACTTCTCTACATCGAAAGTTCATCATGTCATAGGTAGGTCACTATGTTGCATTTATGTTGAGGTGCTTGTTGCAGGTATTACTTATCATTTAAACATTCTGGAATCATGCTGCAGGCATTGGAAAAATCTATTCAAGGTAATCAGAGGGATCTTCCTGTGGTCTGCCACCGTACCATACTCTTCAAGAGAGCACGTTAAATCATCTGAAGTGTAAAATAAGCTGCATTTGTACAGTTGTTTCTGTGTTACTTGAGTTAATGAAACATGATGACAGAAAAAATAAGATCATTATCAACTTTTCAAAGATTTCCATTAGTTGAATCACTGCTGCTGGCTTTGCCTCAAATCAGATCACCAAATGTAGAAAGTATCACAGACAGCATTAAAAGTATTTTAATGTTGCCCTTACAAAACCTCTCTGCAAGCCACAATAGATCAATTCTTCAATTTTAGAGCCATTTTGGAACTATTACAAACCACCTTCAGCTCTTAAACACATGATAACGTAGCCTTGTGTTATTTAAGGAGGCATTCTGGCAATTCTGTGATCATTTTTAGATCCTTATAATTGCCTCCACTGACCTTATCACACTGCTGTTAATAAACATAAGTGATCATCTTTCAGCTTTAATCCAAAGCATACCACAAATCATCCTGAAACATCACTCATTAGTTTTCAGCACATGTACTCTGCAAAGACATCTAGCAGTCTCCAGTTCCCTCCTGGTGAATAACTATGAATAGACACCTACACCAGTAACATAACCCTACACCATGCCAGTCTCAAATGCCACTGTGTCCTGCCTGAAACTATGGGCTAGAGGGTTGAGCCCCTTCTCTCAACTTCTTGCTGGCATTGTTAAAGGCCTACTTGATGATTGGGGACACTAGAGAAACCATAGCAAAGAAAGGCAGGAGCGGTTCTAAAAGTGGTTAACTACATATACGCTTGCAAAGGGGCAAGAAAAATAAAAGATCATATAAAATTCCTGAAGTTGTGCAGAAAGCACTATAATCACACTGCACGATGATTTCACACTAGAACCATACTGCTCAGAAGGTCATTGGGTTGGAGACCACATCTGCTTCTCCTGTGTCAGGGAAAAGCACAAACATGCTTGTTTCACAACTGCATGGGGGCAAATCAGTTAAGAGCCAAAGCCTTCTAACATTTTTAAAAGTGATTCAGAAGTGCCCTAATTCAGATTTTGTTTACTTTAATTTGGGCACTTTTGGGGCGATTTCTTTAAAGTTTCCCAAAAATGAAATTTCAAGATACAGTATAAGACATGAGTTGATAAATTTAGAATTTTTTCCCTTAAAATCTCACTATATTTTTTTCTCCTCTATAGCTTAGACACAGTTGTGAGAGTTTTCAAGAAATAATTGCTCAAATTATAATGCAAGATGGGCACAAAGAAAAAATAAGAAAAAAAAATGGCTCCAAAAATCCCCTCTAAACCCATAAAACAGATAAAGAGCAGCGCTTGCACAGGTTTGTGTCATACCAATTTAAGCGACACGTCCCATTTAGAATAACACATTTCTGAACAAACAGGCACCACCCAGTACACTGAGACATGTACTTTTTCTTAACAATTACTAGGTAGGAAAGAAGTAGCTTGGGCAGTACATTGATACACAATGCAAAGCTTGATGCATTTACTGGTGTTAATAGTGCAGGAAAGCAGAGGGGCCATCTGCTATCATTAAATAGCAGACACTCCACAGTCTAATTTGTGTGCAAGTGGTTATGAAACTTTTTTGCTCTGCCAAAAATTATTTCGTTTTTAAAATGCTGAGACCAAGTGCTCTAAACTGTCCCACTAAGAGAAAAAACAAACTGTTGCTATTCTAAACATTCTCGCTACTCTGTTTATTTTTTTAAGATGTAACTAAAGCGAAAACTTGAAAATTTGCAATCAGTCAGAGCTGTACCCTGCATTCCTCAGCCTACTTTGATCAAAATATAATCTTCCAGGTTTCTCTGGGAACACTTTCATTCTTAGAACATTTTAAATGATAGGGAACTTCCTATACTCCAGCTTGGAACAATTTACCCTTGTCCTATCACTGGCCATCGCTGAGAAAAGCCTGGATCCATCCTCCTGACACTCACCCTTTACATATTTATAAACATTAAGGAGGTCACCCCTCTGTCTCCTCTTCTCCAAGCTGAAGAGACCCAGCTCCCTCAGCCTGTCCTCAGAAGGAAGATGTTCCTTCATCATCTTGGTGACACAGCACTGGACTCTCTCAAGGAGTTTTATGTCTTTCTGGAACTGAGGGGCCCAGAACTGAGCACAATACTCCAGGTGTGGTCTCACCAGGGCAGAGTAGAGGAGGAGAAGGACCTCTCTTGATCTACTAGCCACCCCCCTTCTAATGCCATTGGTCATGTCAGTGCACCCCAGGATGCCATTGGCCATCTTGGCCAGTAGGGCACATTGCTGGATCATGGTCATCCTGCTGTCTACCAGGACCCCCAGGTCCCTCTCACCTGCACTGCTCTCCATCAGGCCATCCCACAACTTATACTGGTACCTGGAGTTGTTTCTCCCCAGATGCAAGACCCTACACTTGTCCTTATTAAATTTCATTACATTTCTCGCTGCCCAGCTCTCCAACCTGTCTAAATCCTGTTGAATGGCAGCACAACCTTCTGGGGTGTCAGCCACCTCTCCCAGCTTTGTGTCATCTGCAGACCTGCTGACTCTGCACTCTATTCCCTCATCGAGGTCAGCAAGGAATACACTGAACAGTACTGGTCCCAGGACTGACCCTTGAGGGACTCCACTAGTTACAGGTCTCCAGCCAGACTCTGCCCCATTAATGGCAACTCTCTGACTTCTTCCCTTCAACCAGCTCTCAATCCACCTCACTATTCTGTCCTCCAGGCCACACTTTCTCAGTTTTCCCACCAGGATGCTGTGGGAGACAGTGTCAGATGCCTTACTGAGATCCAGAAAAAACACATCCACTGCCCTACCATCATCACTCCTATGTTATAAGCAAAGAAAGTAAATGCTGTTAGTTAAGGAGAAAGAACTACGTGCAAAGCTGTTTTATCAGTGATGCACACACACACAAAAGGCTGCAAACTACCACTAGAGTGGATATATTATAGAAATATTAAAATAAATTAATTCACCTGTATGAAAAATTCACACTATATGAAAATTATTTCACTTCACAAAGTTTCCTGGAGCAACATGAACATGTTCAGAGAAATATTCTAAAGGGTAAAGATAGTAAATGCTGTTGAACTGTTTAATTTTACAAATAGTAAGATTTCTTTCTACCATATACATACTCAGGCTTATTAATTTCACTAACAAGTTCTTCATTGTAGTTTGCTATGACCTGAGGAGGTCAGAAGAACACATCAGGCTTGATGAGTTTTGCTTGGCTTCAAATCCTGCAAACACATGCAAAAAGCACTAAATTTAACGAGATGCCCATTAGGTCAGGAGACCTGGACTATAAACATAGTTTTAATTTAGTTTTAATCACCTTGGAGCTTTTAACAGTCCTCAAGACTAAGAGCAAAGATTGGTAGAAGTAGCTCTCGCATCCTCCCCACTGGGAAAATATACATTTAGTGTATTTCAGGGACTTCATTCTTCATACAGAAAAAAAGAAAAGAAAAAAAGGTGAAAAATCAGCTCAGAAATTTCTAAAATCTGTCTACCCTCTATGCTTAGAAGCAGCCTTTCAAGAGCTGATTACCTTAAGGTAATCCTTACTTATGAAGCCCAAGTATTGGGCTTCCTCCACCTGCAAAGAAATATTGCTATTACAGTACAGTATTTATTTCAGCTTAAATTTTAAAATAGATTCAACTCCTTGGCAACAACAACTCAGGCAATATTCCTGCTAAAGAAATTACGACAATGCGAAAACATCATTGACCTTGGATCCAAACCTGTTTTTTCAGAGTTCAGGTTTAATTCTGTCTAGTGATATTTGAAACATCAATACTCTCATTTCAAACCACAGTATATAAATTCAAGAAATTTTCCCTCTTGAAGAATCATTACTACTTATGATTTAGGATATACATTAAAGTTATTCCAGTCATATTTCCTATTTTTGGCTTCCATATTTCACTGTCTTGTTTTATAACCTGTGCTGTAGGGATTTCTTTACTTCTTTTCTTCCTTAATGAATTTGAGCAAGAAATAGATTGCTTATTTGAATGTGGATATTCTCAGAACATAAAATCAGGCAATAGCCCATATATGCTGAGTATCACTGTGTATATTAATATTGGTTATGTATATTTCAAGCATATAATTATATCCTTACTTCTAATCTGGAAATTTTCTATTTAAAAAACAACTGTGGCCAGGTACCTTTCAGCTCCAAACAAATTGTAAAGAACACAAGGAACTATATTCAGCAGCATATAGCTCCACATTGTAATTCTACCTTTATTTCTCGCTGCCTTGGTTTTTGATTGGTGCAGGAATAGCTCTGTAAAGTATAAAGTACAGCAGGACATATTATTCAATTTACCTATTTATTTCTTACTCACAAACATGAGCAACTACTTCTACTCCAGAGGTCTATCCCTCTCTTTACAAGGAAGATATTATTCATATCAGATTCTGGTTTTGGAAAGAGAGAGGCAAAAGAAGAAAAAAAAAAAAAAGAAAAGGGAAAAATTCCTCAGATCAACTTAAAAAGCAAGAATTGGGCCTGTTTTCTGTATTTATACATGCTCTGGTCCATACACACCACTCCTGGAATATTACTTAACTGCCCTAGCAGCATTTTAAAGCATTTCTGCAGAGAAAACTACAATCTATTGCTTCATGCCACCAAATAGGATCCTGAGCAAACTTCCAACCTCCAAGTGAGGAGCTGAATCAGCTGGTGTCACTAAGGCCACTTCTAGCCTAAATTATGATTCAGCAATTATTTGCAAAAGAGACAAGGGGCAGCACTGGCACAGTTCCATGGAATACAAATAGTAGCAACAACTGGTAATAACACAAAATCAGCTGTTCAAGTAAAGCCATGTCCAAGCTATCATTTGTCTCTCATATGCCTCCATATTCCTCATAGCTGGTTTAGGTCCTATTTTGCCAATAAATAGGAAAACAAACTTCTGAAGCCTTATTCATTATCTTTTGGCCCATTTTCACAACAGCTAAATAGAACAAAGTATTTGGACTGTCATCTTTCTGGAACAGGAAAGTGCGCTTACACACATACTATATCTTTTTTCTGATAAACAGATTAAATGAAATTTGAGACAGAAGTGTATAACTCTTTACTGACAGTTAAATAGAATTTATGAAATGGTTTAGTGGCACTTAAGCTTTTTAAGGTTAATAGTATGACCCAAAGGAAGGAACAGCATTTCTACGAGTCAAATGCAGAAATGGCAGATAGAATTCAGAATTAACTGCAGAACATTTAAAAGGTTTGATTAGTCATAATTTGTTAAAACCAGCTATGTCATTAAATTGTTTAATAGCTCAAGTGCTCAAACTACCAAGGAAAATACATTTCTAGTATTTGTTTTAAAAATGTAAATATTACGAAATATTTTAAAACAGAGGCTTAAAGGTCCAGCCTGTTTGCAAACATTACCATGCTACAAACAAATTAACATTTTAATCCAGTATTCACTTCTTCAGTAGTTGATAGTCTGTCTGTGTTTCTAAGAAATTTAGTCTAAAAATGCTCTTTTTTTTTCTTTTTCTGAATGTTTCCTCAAATTCAAATGCATGCTTTGCATTCACGATAGCTGCACTAGCATTTGCCAGAACACTAACATTTACCAGAACTGCACAACTTTCATCAGTTAACATCTTTATTAGGTACACAATGTTGTTAAACAGTGAGTTCACCTTTCACTCGAGAACTCTGTGTTTTCCAAATTGAAAAATAATTTCTTAAGAATATCACAAAAAGAATCAACAGAAACCAAGAGGAATAAAAAAACCTCAAAGCCCAAAAATCTTATTAACAAAAGCACTGTGTGCACCTTTATAAATAAGTACATAATTCTAAGGCAAAATAACATGTATCATGGTCATTCAATACCCTATTGATGAAGTCAATACCACAATGGGAAAACCCAACATCCCTTAGGATGCTGACTCAAATGTGGAGAAACAGATGAGTAGAGTGGAGAAACAGATGAGTACGTAGCAATGCCTAAACCAATAAACAGCAGCTGTTTTAGAGTGAAGTAAAACCTTTGTACACCTAACACTAAATTTCAGCAGTTCAGGTCCTCACCCCAGTTAGTCATCCCTTTGACATAAAGAACATTTTCCAGAAAATAGGCAGGGCAGTGACCCTTCGCTTTTTCATGCTACAGTGGAATAGAAACCACGGAAAACAGAAAAACATATAAACCTATGAAATATTTCTGCAATTCAAGAAAACCCAAACAACCCAAAATCCCTAAACCAATAAAAACCCCACCATACCACAAACTAATTTGCAACACGCATTTTACTAAATATGGAATCAAAAGTGTATAAAACATGAGAAAAACAGAGATGTCTTTGAAGTAGGATTAAATGAGAAGTGAAATACAGCCCTGTAAACAAAAGTGATGACACAAAACAGCTTAGGGATATTATACATTACAGACAATCCATTATCAAGATAAGCTGAATAAAATGTTGTCATACTCTACTAAAGAACACATACAACTGAGTTCAGTTGCTCTGTCAAGTGTCCTTACAAGAACTGTATGCAAACACCGAAGAGCACATTCTGCTTTTTTTTTTTTTATTCCCTTCACCATCCAGAACAGCAAAACTGCTCTCTTAGAAAATTTCTCTCAATTTTCATGCTAAAGCCTTGGGACTATTTTAACCTCTGTCATATGTTCATTTTATACTTTTGCTCCTCTTTTCTATAAAGTTCCTTTCACATCATACTCCAGGAAACACCTTTCTTGGATCCTCACAGCATAAAAAGATCAAATTTTGTATTTACAGTTTAATTTTACAGCTTTTCCCAACCAGTTTGAGAGTCCAAACAAATACAGACTTCCATGCTGAAATAATATACTAAAACAATATCAGAGAGTGTTTAGAGACTATTTATAAATATTGCTATATGCAATCATTAATTAATTTCATTCTCATTAGATAAAATAGGAGCCTGAATCACAGACACATTAAATCTAAATGTAAAGACTCTACAGTCTATGCTTGGACTACCAACACACACACAGGTAATTTCTGCTAAAAAAAGATTTTAGTATTTTTCATAAAATAAATGTTATTAAAAACTCTACTGTTTGGGTCTCCACCCACCCTTTAATATCTGCATATTAGTAGTATTATATTCACTATGCTTACAAAGAAAATAGTTTACTTGGACATGTGTAAGTAAAGCCACTTAAGACCCAATATTCTGTATTCTAGTTAGCAGCTTTGAAACTATTAGTTTGCAATAGAGAAATGTAATCCAGGGCACAGGGAACTGGCATGAGGAAAACTGAATCCAAGAAAACACCAAGGCTGTACAAATTTATATTAGCATGCTGCTATCAGAAACACTATAAAAATTCCTGAGAGTAGTGAGGCTTCCAGGTAATTTTAAACAAGTGTAGAAATCAATCTTGAATATTTAAATAGTTGTCAACTCATTTAATAGGATTGTTTCCACTGCTCCTTACATGGTAACAGCTGATGAAACTTCTAACCAATTTCTGTTGCAGCAACCTCTTAAGAGTATACAGCTCTGCACTGATACATTTCTGGTCACCACTCTAATGTATTATCTTTGTAGCTTAAGAAGCACATTCTAATAACCAGCACATTCCAATAACCATGATTCTACTAACAAGACAATTACAGGTCACTGCAGCTGGAGTGCCAGTCATAAACAGTTCTTTGTTGTTTTTTTTTCCTTCCAGTTTCTCTGAATGAAGTTTCCAGTAAAATCTCAGAGACACAAAATTGGAGCTTATTAGACAAGTCATACATGCCTTTTTCACCATTTTGAAAATGATCTGTCCTTGATTAACACAGAAAACACTTCATCTGTATCCCTGCAGTGTCACAGTAGATGAACATATTACTGTACTACTCTGTAGTACTTAGAAGATGCAGTCTCCAAAATAAAAATAAAATATACAAGTTTCTCTACTGGAATTCATCTAAGAAATTACCATCAAAGAAGATGCTTAGAAATGACCCATTAGCAAGACATCACAAAGCTCTGTTTCAGTTATGGTATTGATGATAAGTGTGACACAGGGACATGACATAAAATATTCTGTAAAAAAAAAAGAAAAAAGTTGAAATAGTTCTCACCAAGGTTTTCTCAGCAATGCATTGAATGAAACAAAGCCTTACTCATATATAAATAGTCTTGTCAAAATCAGTGACTGGTAGTACAAGACAAGCTGACTTCGAGGTCTAATATTATCAAAAAAGCATCACAGATTACGCCAAGTCCTGAAACTGTTAGTTGACACTTCTTATTATGAATTGATTCAAATCAATTTCACCAATAGCATTTTTTTTTAAATCTTTACCTCACAGAGAAAGCCACGCTAGGTGGTAGCATTCAAAAGCCATCATGACTGGGCTATAACTGCACTTTTATGAGCAACCTTGTAGAGCCTAACACCAGATTATGGACATCTGGGTAACAGCATGGTATAGACACCTATGCGGCTTACTAAAAGAAGCTAGAGAGATTTCTCTCTACAATTTCTCTATCTAATCAAGTATAGAAAGTCAGCATACATTTCTGAGTTTTCTACCAGTTTCTGAGATTTGCATTCAAGAAAATAAAATTTTACTGTGCTCTGCAACTTATTGTTTCTCCGTAAAATCTATACCTTCCCTGTTAAACACTAGCAGTTTTTGCAATCCTGAAATGACAAAAAATCAAATTGCATGACATTATAGAACACTTAGCTTCAACTTTTTTCCCCCTAAATCAGACCCTAATATAGAGAGACTTTAGATCACTTGCAAAAACATATTTTCTCCATATTAATGTGGGCTCAAGAACTGTTTCTGGTCAGTTTAGAACCAGTTCTTATCAGTGGACAGCACATTGCAATCAATAAATTAACTTTTCAACTCTGAGTTAGAGAAGCTCTTTCCAACCACATTATAGCTCAGACAGCTATATTTTACTGAATATGATTACTCACCTTCTAGTCCAATTATTGGTTAAAATACTTACACAAAGTATTACTTCCCCTCCTACTTTACTTCCATACTCCAGGACAACTACTATGAGACAGGATGATTCTACTGTAAGCTACGGTTCATTTCACCATGACATTAGTTTAGAAATTTATAATATTTAGGAAATGGGTAAAATACTTTTTTTTTAATTTTTAACTTTTTTTACGCCAAAAACTTTTACAGATCTTAGAAGCATGGGTGTTTAGCTGCTTAGAGACCCAAATGTATGCTCCTAATGCTCACCATGTAGCTTGAGGAGTGAGTGGGTGAAGGATTGTGTTTTTCCATGTGTTGTACGCTTAACAATATTTTTTGATGTAATGATTATAATAGAATTTTTTTTTCAATCATTGTATCAGCAGGATCTTATAGTATGCTTGGTAAATTCAGAACCCTCTTATTTTGCTCCTTATATCTATGCATTGTTTATATTCAGCTTTCTGAATTTCTATTACTTTAAAATGCTTTTTTTTTCAATGGTAGCAAAGCCAAACTTATCTTAATCCCAGTAGTTGCTGCTCTTCACATTCTTTTTATGAACAGTGTTAATTTCCATTATGTTCCATTTGCAGATGGAAAACAGGCTGAGTTTCAGATCTGAGCTTGTTGCTTAATATCTGCTTGCTCTGGAGCAGAACCTGGGGGATTTGAAAAAACAACAATTTTGTATGAGAGGTAAAGGGAGAAGGAAAAATAAAAAAGAAACAAGAGAAGCAGTGGTAGGGGTAGCAGGAGGCTTATCATACTGCTACAGCATGGTTTGAGGAAGAGGAATGAAAAATGAGGCCAGGAGTGGTGACTCTGTATTGCAAAGAGAAAACTAAGTAAGAAAGTGGAAATTGTGCCCTATGTGCCACCTGGTAGGAGAGTTACCTTCTCATTATCTAATTGAGAGGCCTTTTGTAAGGTATTTCAGGTGGTATTTTAAATTTGAACCATAGTTGTTTGGGTTTTTTTAAATTTATTTTTCTTTCCATTGGACTACTGGAGTTCCTAATACCTGCCTGTGAAATATTTATCAATTTTATAAAATGCAGCTTCAACGGAAACTTTTACAAGAATCTCTGAAAGTAAATTGTTACTGTATGATACAGACTGCAGATCTCAATTGGAAGGACAAGTTCTTTGATTGAATGCCTAAACAGGTAATGTCTTAAAAAGCTGAATATAGTGCTGTATAGTGTATTTAGAATGTCTAACATAACTGTTATGCTGATCTCCAGCATACTGGAGCTACTTTTTTGCATTTTCACTCTAGACTTATAGGGTTCTAAGAGTAATTGGGGGTTTATGCAGTATATGCATTACAAAATCTGGTGACTGAAGAGTAACTTTAAAAAGTACCTTGCTTTTTATCAAAATATTGATATAGTGCACTTTATTCCTATTTATGTTATTTAGAATCTATTGTGTAATCTAACAAAATGTCTAAAAAGATTTAGTTGCTACAAATAATTTCAAATTATACATTTAAGTTTTATATTTAGTTGTATTCTAACAGCTTCTGTGGAGGCATAATGGTGTTTTTAACTAAATCTTCCAACAATTCACAATCTGTAAAACCATTTCAAGTAGATTTCTGTAATGAAAATTAAGATCATATGGAAGTAATCAAGTTTATTTGGGGACTGTAGAGGTAAAGTGAAAGACTTGTGGTGTACTATAGAAACTCTTCCTAGTGCATTTAAAAGCTCCACTGGCAGTGTCTAAAGATAGTTTGATCTAATTACCATTTGGAGGCTGTAAACCACAGGAAATTCTACTCAGCATCCCATATGGTATGGTCTCTGCCAAAAGAACTCCAGGCACAAATCAATACTTATTTTCTAGGACCAGTTTGGTATTTCTGTGCCCCCAAATGACTGTATCAGTATTTTGCTCAGAATTATTACCTTACCCAGTAAAAAATAATGAATTCCCTGGCTTTATGTTGCTACTATTATATTGTAACAAGATGCTTCTGACCCACGAAAAAGGAATGTGCTTGAAAGTTGCCATGCTGAGATTAGCACTGTGATCCGGAAAAAGTCCAGCCAGAATTCTTGAAAGCCAGCCACACTTTCCAAGAAGTTAAAGTAGAAGTAGAAGTGAATAGCACATTTGTGCTTTTTAGATCTAAACACTTATCTTCTGTTTTGCTTTTTAACATTGCTTTCTTACCTAAGCTGTAGATCACCTATATTCTTGACCGTGTCTTTTATGTATCTTTTTCTGCTATATGTTTTCCCAACTAGCAAACAAATTAATGGCCCAGTGTAAGAGCAGAAGCCTTCACTCTTACATGTACTGAGTTAAATTCTGATTGTGCAGCTCTTTGAAGCTCCAGACTCCTATGGGAAAACTTAATAACCTTTCTGCCTGCAGCATAACAATTCTAAATAGCGTCATTGTGATTAATATACATATCTTTTGTCCATTGGGAAGAACAGAACTGGATGTCATTGGCAATCTTCAGAATAGAAGCAATACTCCGTAACTGTGCGTTGCCTGCCAAGTTTGCATATGCATTATATTTTTACAAAGTTAAAATTTCCTACAATCCCATTGTATCACTGCAATTTTTAAATGAGGCTTCATATTAAAATTCAAATGCTCAAGCTTTATCAGTGGCTTCAAAACTGTCTCTAGATTGTCCACATGTTAATACTTAGACTGACAGGAACAAGCAACATACAAATTCAGAAGTTGCAGGTGATTCATGGTGAAAGAAATACATTTTAGAGTAGAAAAGCTAATGAATTTTAATGTATTTCTCTAAACTTTTTCCTGTACAAACTAAAAAAAAATTCCCTGATGAGTGTAAGCAATTAAATTCCATGAGGAAATTAAATCCCATGAGGAAAAATGAACTATTGTGGCTTAACCTGGCAGGCAGCTAAAACAAGTACACTGCTGTTGGCTTGCTCCCCACCCCAGGTAGGATGGGGAAGAATCAGGTAAAACTTGTTGTTTGAGATAAAGACAGCATGATTGGGCAGACAATAATAATAATTATAAAAGAATATAAAAAATAAATTATACACAGCACACATTTTTGTTATTGAAATGAGTGAGCAATATTACCCCTTGAAGCCTCGGGTAAATAGCCAAAAGAGAAAACACTATGGTGTTGTTTTGTTCAGTGGCAAACATTTCAGTGACCCACTCCTGCATTAATGAGAAGGCTTGAAAACTCAGTCAAAATATGATAAAATACACAAGGTTATTAAGTATCATTGGAGACAGCTGTCTTCAAAGACAAATATATTATGGTTAATCATTTTCTTTGGAAGCATACTTACATTATGCTAGTAGTTTGTTTTGTTTGTCTTTTTTTTTAAAAAAAAAAAAGAGGTCTGGGGCTATCAGATATTTGCCCACCGTTTATTTCACTGTTACTGTTTCCCTGTGCTTTTATGTATCTGATCAGCATTGGTTTGTTTTAAATAACAGTTGCTTTTTTTGGGGGGGCAAAACCCCATAGAACTCTGTTAAACTTCTGCTTTACTTCACAGATGTTACCCTTAGAGGACTGATTTTTATGTTTACTTATGTTTACATTCTGAGCTTAATGTCTTTTTCTCTGTAGTGCAGGTAGCCTCTAAGTCAGTTAGTAGAATGGCATGAGTGTACTAAAGTAGAAACCAACTTTGTGAAATAGTCCCAGAAGTCATTTTCTGTTTACTTACTACACTTGATATCCACTTTCTTAGAATGACTGCAAAATGGAGTGGTGCAGTACTTTCAGTGTAAGGTTTGGAAACAACAGCCAAAAGGTTTGAAAACAACAGCCAAAAGAGATGCTTTATAGGGAGACTCTGCAGACCTGGCTGCTTTTTACAGTCCTTTCCCTGTTAGTCTCCCAACACCAACAATTGTTTTGTCAGGGATGTTGAAAGATAAATTCCTGCTCGATCCCTTTTGTATCTATTTATGAATCTGTTTTCCATTAATTTCTGTAATCTTCTCTGAGTCTGTTGATATTCTCCCCAGTTTTCTGTGTCAGTAAGTTCCAGAAGCTGGCTACTTGCTATATAAAAAGTACTTTTCTTCCCTCAAACTCCCCTTTACACCATTCTTTTTTCATTAAGTTTCCTCTACTATTACACTGTGGGATTTTTTTGAACAACAGTTTTTCATTCACGCTATCTGCTGTCTTAGTGGCATCTGAAAACATCTATCAGGTTACCATCTATCTAATCCTCTCCCAGTTGAGGTGTTCCAGCTGCTTTAAGCCATCCTCTTAAGGTAGCTGTTCCATCCTCCCAATTATTTTAGTTACCCTTCTCTAATTTCTTGATGACCTTCCTGAAATACGGCAACTCAAAGTACACTTAGTATTTAATATGGGACAATTTTTCCTAAAATACTATGGAAGTCATAAGGCAAGAAGGAAAACACACGGGAAAACACAACTTCCTGGACACTTACAGCATTTGGATGTCTTTTGTCAGCTTAAGCTTTTATTCTGTCAGTTTATGGTCCAAGAGTCAGGATGCAGGTCATTTTATAGTCTTGATGCTACGGACATGATGGTGTCCAGTTGACAGTTAGACTTGATGATCTTAGGAGTCTTTTCTAACCTTAAATATTCCATGTATCTATATTTCAGTTGTTACAGGTCATGCCTGTAAAGACTTCACATTGCTATGAAGGAACTCAGTGTACAGTTGGTATAATGACTGTATCTACTGGTCATCATTATTTTTCCATCTGTATCCTTATCTAAAATGAAGAAAACAGATTTTTTTTAAGTTTACTTACCAATACTTATTCTTGGCAGATGGCTTTGTTACATATAAAATTTCAAGAATTATAGATATAAATCCTTTTTCTTTTCCAAATTAATGCACTAACACAGTACAGTGATGTCTAGCACTACTATGGTCTAACAACTGTGTAGTTTAGAATTTAGAGAAGATAACAGTAAATTAGTTCAGAATTATTGAATGCAAATCATTCCTGTAGGTTCTTCTTCTTTATAAACCTACCCCATTGTCACCAGGTCACCATTTAAATTTCAGATATAATTAAATTCTTCATGATTTCATTACTTTTCAGCCTTCTAGTAAACTTTCAGGCAGATTCACCTAAAGTGGTAGAATCCTTAATTTACAGTGGAGTTCAAAGTCTATCTAGGATTGTGTCAGTTCTCTTGAGCTGAAGCTACATAGTAACTTATATAAATGTAAATAAAATCACATCAAGTTAAGTGTTTATCTTGGGTATCTTTCAGTCTTTACATATTTGATATTAACATATTCTGGTTATGAGAGAGAATAACTAACTTTCTATTCAATTTGGGTTTTTTTTCCTCACCTATGATGTTGCTAATATATTTTGTGTTTTGTACTTTATGTACTTGCTTTAATAAGAGTTAATGAAATTGAACTGTCTTAACTCCTTGCCAAGTTTGGAAGGTGCTACTCAGACATGCCTGTGACTTTCAACAAAAATGAAAAATACTATTGGGTATGACCCACTTCTACTATTACTTCTCTTAGGGTCCTCCTGTTATTTCTTTTTAAAGACACATTGATCATACTTCAGTGTGTAGGTCTTGAAGTTTGATATGCCAAAGAACTTAGCTTTTGCTATGTTGCTTAATAGTTGACTAAACTTTATGTCAATTTTTTGAGAGACATGTAAATATGCAAGTAAAACATTACAAGCACAAAGAAACTGCAGTCAGATGGAAACTAACTCAACTAATATTTACCTAAGAAAATGTTAATATACTTCTGATGCATATACACACATATGTTTTAAATTCTTATACTGAGTTGTGAGTTAGTGCACAACCCGTTTCTCTCACATTTCAGTTGCCCAGCAATTGTTTCTTAAATAGCTTTTCCACATTGCTGCTGTGTGTAGTTTGAGAGAAAAAAAAAATAGAAAAGAATTTATACCACTCTCTCCACAGGTTCTGTTATAAAATAGCTATTTCCTCCTGGGAATAAGGAGAAAGTAGGAGCTTTCCAAAAGCAAAAATATGCAGCTTGTGAAGCCAATTTTCAGTTTTAAGTAACTCAATTTATCGCACAAGATTCCATGTTGATATGTGTCAAAGCACATTTAGATTGTCATAGCAATACAGATGGTAATAGAGAAGGTGGCAACTGTAAATAAACTGACCATACATTCAACCCCAAATAGTGCCTTCCAAAAAATCAAATTCAGGCATCAGTCCTCAGTGAGAAGACTTATTTTGTAAGCACAATTTCTCAAAATAAAATGCTGTTATTAAATAAATCTTTTTTTAATAGCACTCTGGTAGACACTTATGTAAGCATAATTGTAATAATCAGGAGTTTGAAGAAACAGGTAGGGCCCCTTGCTTTTTAAGGCCACTTGATGATAGCAAGAATATGGTTCTATTTGGCTTTAAAACACTGGTCATCCACATTTGCTTCAGTGTACCAATACAAGATTTTTAGAGATGTCAGACTCCTAGAGGGCTTTCATGGGACATCTGTGCATCACGCCACTGTGACGCGGGCTCTGACTCTGCATCAGAGGAAAGAACAGCTGTTATATAGAAATGGAAATAGTGATGAGATGCAAATGAGGAAGGGAATAACTGAATCTGGGACAACATGGGTTGAGAAAGAGCAAGAAAAAGGAGTAGGGGAAAAAAACAACAATCCGTATGCTTAAATAATACTGCTTGACCTCAGGAAATCTTGAGCAGAATAGAAAAGCGGGCGGTAAAAAAACCAAACCAGTCAAACCACACAGACAAAACAAAACAAAACAGCACCTTTCTTAAAAAACAACAAAACCCAGACTGTGTTCCAGATATTTGGACTGTCAAACTACTTAGTGCAACCAGAATTCTATATAGCACAGCTGAACAGCAAAACAGGCAAATTAAAGACATGTGCCCTGTTAGAGCAACACCAGACAGCTTCAGTAACTCGAGGCCCCACTCTTATGGCTTAAAAGCTCAGTGCTTATAAAATAATTCCAGTATATGAGCTAATGTATTTTTAAAAAAAAGTGCATAATAGCAATATTACTGTTTATATTAAATGTAGTAACTACTTCTCGATATCGATTTAACATGTGTGTGTTTTTTCCAGTATTCTGCAAAGATGGTTTCAATCTGTCCACAAACCATTTGTTGTTTTTTTTTTTTTCTTCTTGATTCTTGTACACTTGACAATAGCACACTTGAAGTTATCTCTTCTATCTATGGGACATCTACTGGTGTCATCTATGAACAGAGAATGTGCTCTGTTGAGAGGCAAGGAGCATGGATAGGGATGAGCTAAGAAGGAAAACAACTACTGCTCTATGAGTGGGGAACTGTAGTTGATAGAGGTTGGTGTTGAAATGCTACCTAAAGTAGTTTTCATGCTAATGATGAGAACTTGAGAATTACTGAAAGACATGTTATTAACTGTTAAATTTTGCAGGTTCAGTTAGAGTAACTATAGCCAGAACCTAGCCAGCTATGTGAGTGCTGCACAGCTATAGTAGATAGTAGTGGCAGTGTGCTGCAGGGCACAGGCTGCTGGAACGCTTTTGGAGGTTGTGAGTGATATGATACTGGTAATGATGATTCAGCAGCTAAATCAGTCTACAAGGCTCCCTTTGAGAAGACAAGACCAGAGAATCATTTGAAGAATTCATACTTAGTTAGAATTTATAGTGAAAGGGGAAGAGACATAATGGGGAATGTCTCTCTGTTCTTGAATCCCTTTTTGACTACTGCCCTGTGTGCTCCTGTAGCACATCCTGTCCTGATATGTTCTGCTTCTGACTGCCTCAGCCCATAAATGAAGCTTTGGGTCACTTCCCCGTTCTGGCCCAGGTACAAGAAAGCTCTCCCTGGTATTAACACTGCTGCCATATAAGCTCACAGTGGATCTTGGTGAGCACTTTTAGTGGGCACCTGGTTTTCTATCTATCTTTTCATGGTCTTATAGGTACTAGTGTGTTGTGGAAAGCTTAGAAATATCATTCTGCAGATTTCAGCTCCATGACTGGCTCTGGAATTAAAAAGCAGCTGCATCTAAGGCTGACTTCTTTGTTTTGAATGAATGAACTGAGCAGCTTTCCAAATACAGGTCTCTCAACTTGAAATTAGGATACGTTATTTTTCAGTCTGTATGACTGGCAACCAATAAAGAAATGATGAATTAACACGGGTTCAAGAAAAGGTCTGTGTAACTGTCTAATTCACCATAATTATAATATGCTATTATAGGTGTTGATTGAATAACTTTTTTTTTGTTGTTAACAAAGTCTCCCTAATTAACCCCTTTTCTCTATCAATGTATTTATACATTGAACTGTCTTCTACCAGTATTGCTCATATGTTTATCGTTAGCTCTCCCATAGGAGGCTGTAAATCCTAACTAATAAATACTTTGAGTCTGCTTATGGAAGTATTTTTGGTTCTGATATCCCCAGTGAGCAGTAAAATGCAACTGACAGTGCTAATGTTTGTTTATTGGAAGATCATTGAGAAGATTAATATGATTCCCTCTACTCAACTCTTAAATGAGTGAATTGGAGGTCTTGTTGCATATAAATGCCAAAGATGTTGCAAATACTTGAAGGGAAACATTTTGAGCTGTTATTTTTACATCTTCTGACCCTAGTAGGCACTCTTTTTAAATAAATGTTTAGCAATGCTATAATGGCTAGACATTTATTGACAATATAAAATTCTTTAAATGTTGTCTATCCCTCTATAGTGGCACTTAACTAGTTTAGAAAGAAACTAAAAGCAGAAAACTAATCTGAAATTAGTTGACCTTGAGAAATCTATTCCAAAATGGTTTAACAATCAACAGTTTATGTAAAATTGAGCTTAGTTGCAACAGAAGAACAGAGGAAGGAAGAGAAGACTTGGCCATGTATATATCTGGAAAACTGTCTTGCACTAAGCCTTATTGTTTTGGACAAAGTCAGTAAATGAGCATCCCATCTGGTATAGTTTTAAAGAAAAGCAAGCCCTGTCTTTTCTGAGCAGCTGTACTTTTGTACTCAGTGGCAGGCACAAAAGGGAAAGAAGCAAACAAATGCAGTACTGGCAGGATTTTGGACGAAGTAATGGAGATTCCAACATCTGCAGGATTTATTGAACCCCTGGAGAATTTGTACACTGTGCTTGTGTTGTCCTCTCACCTTCACTATCCTCTGCTGCAGCCCTTTGTGTTCATTTGCCCTGACAAGTTGTTCACAGAAAGATGGCTGTCCAAGAAGAGCTAGAAAATACTCTCATTAGGAGACAGCATGATGATGGTGAATTTGGAAGACTTCTAACTTGGTACTGCTTTGAGTTTTCACCTCTGCCTGAGAAAGCCATCATAATTAGGACATTTTAGGTCCTTGTTTTAAACCACTGACACTTTTGTGCCCATAGTGAACATGTTATCAAGTGTGTGTAGCTACAAATACCAGTAGCCAATACTCTTAAATAGTGCTGTTCAAACACAAGTATCGTATGTGATGATAGCACCATCCTTTTAGGGTTAAGGATCTGACAGACTGTGAGAAACGGGTTTAAATCAGGCTGGCTCTGAAATGCTCACACTGACAATCGCTGCCACATGGGAATAGTTTGTCTTTTAGTCTGAAAACTGTGGCAATTCAGCAGCAGATCTATGACTCTCCATTATTAGCCCTGAGATTCAGGGTCGATGGTAACTTCAGGCATTTGATTTTCTTTTGCTGCTCTGTCTGGAGTTTCAGGTTGTGGACAGATGCCCTAATTCACTTGCTTCTATGTTGCCTGAAGAGTTTCATTTGTCCCTGATGAGTTAGAGAGACATCTGACAAGCCAGCAGACTTGAGAGGATAGTGAAATGGAGTGGGAGTCCAATAACGAGGAGCTGGGGACAGTAATTTAGTTCTTACTGCATCTCAGCCAACAAAGATGTGCCTACAACATATGTGACAGTTAGAAGGGCTAGCAGTGCCTTTTATTTGGTCAAGTATTATTCAAGATCTTAGTAATTCAGTAATTTTTGTAAAATTTTATTTTGCATTAGTAGCTAAGAGTAAAAGAAGGTTAAGTCACCCATTATCACAACTAAGTATTCTTTCCAAGTACCAGTGCTTGGGCTGTCCAGGGACTAATCTCAGCCAATGTGCCATGAATGTTTTGCAGAAGTGACAGCTGGCAATTCTACATAAATCTGTCCTGCTTTGCTCATTAGTTAGTGGTAATTCTTGGGTTGCTTTCAAAGTAAGTACACAATATATGTACTGTGGGTGAAATCATCAACTGTTCTTGGTGCAAGACTGTCAAAAGACAGTTTAGTCCTTAATAAAATGATTAGTATCATAATGAATAATCTTGTCCTAATGTCCTGTTTCTGTTAAGTACGTCAGAATTCAACACAAGATTTATTTTGCAGATGTAAGGTAAAATCTACCTATTTTTGGCTTCAATCTCTTTTATCTTCTAAGATTTTATTCCTTTTTTTTTTTCCTGACATGAATAACCAGGAATGTAAAGATTAACTATAAAAAGAAAACCAAGGGCACAGCCTATATACACACATATATTAAAACTTTGGGATCTGTATCTGTGGGCAAGGATATGAAATTTTATTTTTGGAATCAACAATTATTAATCTAGTAGTACTTTTAGTTGTTGCTAATGTTTTAGTCTTATCACAGGTTAAATCTAGCAGTAGGGTTGTCACTGAAAGACTGCTAATATGTTTTGAAGCAAGCTAATTGATTGCCACACACAGACCTTAGGCCTAAGCAGGAGGTGAGGTCACCATCTCACAATAACTGTTGTCTTCAGTCTGTCTTCTGGTCTTCTATGGTTTCAATCAGACCTTCAGTACATGGCAGTTTTACTGGGATGATTAGAGGCTGCCTGATGGTGTCTGATTGGTGTATGGGACAATTATTTAAAACAGAATGTCTAGACTGGATTAGAGAATAGATGCACATAAATTGATAAGATATTAATTTGCCTCGTAATAAGGTCTGCTTAATGACTTTCTTGTAGTTTATAACATAGTATGTATCAGTTTATGAACAGTCAATATCCACGTTTCTCTGGCTACACAGACCAAAGACCAAACCATTCAAAATGTATTAGCTGCATCAACCTAATTCTGAGGGGGTTTTGTTTGTCTTTCTTTTTCTTACTTACTAAAAGTAATTTTAAGAAAACAGCTTTATTGACAGAAAAGGCTGTTCTTGTGAAAGGGCTGGCTGCTTGGAATTTGATCTGGAAAGCCAGCTAACACACTTAAAAACAAGTTTCTGTTTCAGCATTTATATTAGCAGCTATAAGACTTTCATCTCTTTCAGCAGAAAAAACTCTCAAATGTAGGCTCAGCAACATGGTTTCAATAAAATGTTTCTATTCATCAAGCTAACAGCCACATAGCAAAATAATTTGAAAATTCCTTTGAGGCATACTTATGTATATGAGTCATACTGTGATTTTTAAACTATTTCAAGCCTGAATCCAGGTAACCACGGATAGTCTTTCACATCTAGACTTGGAATTACATAGAAGACTCAGTACAATTCTGGATCCATTGGATGCACCTTGGATTCATTGCATCCACTAAATAAGGAGAGTAATGACCCATTACTCTAGGCTGGCTCTTGAGACCTGTTCACTGTTAAGACATCTTACCAAAGTCACCATGCCGAAAATCCAGATTCTGGCTAAGTGAAATAAAACCTCAGTATTGGAGTGGTGTTATTTGAAGCCTTTGCAAAGGCCATATGTTTTCTTTATTTAGTGGAAATACAACTATGGAAAAGCTGCTTGAAAACTCAAATATCCTCAAGGGGATGCTTAAACATCTGAAATATCTTGAGTTGGCCAGGAGTGGGCTGCAGCCAGTGGACCTCTCAGACCCAGTTCCGTGAAGGGGTAACATAGGTAAATGTATGGCTGTGCATGGGAATGGCACTAAATAGGCCAAAAGTTATGCTGGAATCTACTGAACCCAACAGAGTTTTGAGACGAGTTCAGCCTGGCTTTATCCAAAATCAGAAACCACAGTCATTTTCTTCCTTATCTCATGGAAGAAAGTTGGGTAAACTTGATATCTTGCTGTTTGAAAGGAATTACATAACCTTTATTTCTAGTGTGTATTAATAGCTGCTTGAACTGGTGCATACCTCTCAATTTTACTTTATAACTTGCTGCACCCATTCTTAAAAGTAATTCCATGGAAAGGACATATGGCATCATAATTAACTTTGGAACTCAACCCCACCAGATACTATGTCGTTATTATCTGTAGGAATCTACATTATTTCCTTTTGGTTGCTTGAAAAATTACCAGGAATCACATCTTCTGGTGTTACAGAGGTGTTTGTGAACAGTGTAGTTCCATATCAGACTGAAATATTTTTACAAGCTCAGTGTTTTAACCATGTCTCCTGTCAGTAACAATTAGTGGCATCTGAACTGAAGCTGCACAGAGCTTAAAGCAATCACGGGTAGCATTTTAATAGTAAGTTTGTTTCAGATAGAGCAAGAAGTGTTCTCGGCAAAATAGCATTTGGTGCCTTGTGGATGATCAAAGTGCCCTAGAATTAGTCGTGAGACCTGTTGCAGTTTTACTTAACAGTCAATAGGAGTGTTATCAGGATTGCATTTTTGTGTGTTAAACTGAGGTGGGTTTCAAAGCCAGTAGAAGTGTAAAATCATGTATGTTGACAGAGTTGCATGCTTACACAGCCTGGTCAATGACAACTAGCCTTCAAACTGAACTTGAAAAGACTTGGCATGCACAAAGGTGTGCATGTTTAAAAGTCTGGCTGCTTGGGCTGGGTCATAGGTTTATTGACAGAGATGTTTATATTAGTAATTTTTTGCTGGAGATTGAGTGTGTGTGCTTCCACTTTTATTACTATTAGGTAAGTTCCAGCTGAAGATTTCTTTTTGTGACTTTTAAGAAATTAGTAGAATGATGATTGACCTTCAAGGTCTTCTGATGTAATCTTAGGGCTGAGAGTTAAAAATAACATATAGCCACTTGTAAATTGATCCAGTAAAAGAGCCATTAAGCAGGGAAGAGTTATCCTTTCCAGGACATCGTTCCAACTATCTTAGCAAAACCCCCTCAATGTTTTACTTTGTGAGGAAGAAGCAAGCAATAGCAGATGGGTTGCCAAATACTCCTAGATGATGCCAACTCTGACTAATATCAGTCCTTCTTATCTTCCTAAAACACCCACTTGTCCTCACAAACAATTGTTTCATCTGTTACTATAGCTGTTTAATTATGTATTCATTAGCTTTTGAGGTCATGAAACAAGCAAGTGGAAACTCTGACAGATGGAATAGGATTGTACAGAGGGATTGTGTGGAGATTGCTTATTTTCAGAGACTGTGCAGTAAGCTGTGGAGCTTCATTTTAGTAACTAATACCAAGTCAAATACAGGCGCTTTAGACTACACCTGATGGTGGTATGGTAAAAGACAGGAACTCGGTCAGTCAGTCCTGGCAGTGGGTAAAATGAAAGGCAGCTCTGGAAGGTGCTTCTCTCACCTTCCTCCCAGGTAGATGTGCATGTTACCAAGCCAGTGGCAAACCCTTTAAAAGGCAGCATGCACTTAAGGATTGGTAATAAGCCAGTAGTAACTCCTGTTGGCCGTGGGCCTGCAAGCAGCTCAGCAAACAGCCATTATCTATTTCTGTAGGAAGTCTATGGTAGTATCTTCCTAGGGCTGTCGGGGTTATGAAGAGACTTACAGATGGAGGACAAATTCTGGCCTGAGATTAGTTTTCTTTCTGACACAGATAGATCCTAAATAAAACCAAAGTTTTTTCCTGAGTGTGATCAGCAGCACAGGAGGAAGGCAACTCTTTAGTAGACTGAAAAAACAGAATCTTCTGTACTCACTTATCCCTGTGGTTTAGTGCTGTAGTGTTCCATTCTTTGTAGGTGCTCTAGAAACATTTAGGATAAAGATGAGATTCTGAAGGCTTCTTAAAAACCTTTGCTTGCATGGCTGGATTCAAGACTGTAGTCTTAGTGGCAGTTTCTGTGAAGCGTGTGTGTGATGAGGTTAGTTGCAAAGGGTTGATCCCATGAAAGGAAACTCCAAGATGTGCCGCTTAACTTTCCAATCTCTAGTGGGTGTTCACTTCTTACACCCAAAAAAGTGAAAAATAAATTAAAACAATATGGATATACTTCTCAATATGTTTGGAAGACTCACTACAAAATCAGTATTGAGTTCATGGAATCAGCAGTAGTATACACCAACACTATACACATAATTCTTCTTCCCAATAGCTTCTTCAGGAGTAACAGAAAAGCAAGAACTGCCTGCATATGGTCTACTGAATGCATATATGCTGTGAGTTATGTATGCTGCATCTTCCCTACTATTCTCTGTCTATCTTGAATAATTAGAGGCTGTCCTAGACAAATTACAGTTAATCTCTCTGTGTAAATACAGTACATAGCACTTGTGCTATGTAATATGAAGAATTAAGTACATAGAAGGCCACGAATGCTTAATGCAAGTCTGTGAAATACATTTATACTGTATTCTGAATTTGAAGAACAAAATATTTTTAAAATATTATAATTTTAAGCCTTATACCTATTCATAAATGTTGTTGTTGGTTTACCCAATTTAAGGGTTCCTTTTCAGGGGCAAGTAGATTATTCTGGTATCCCCTCCTAACAAGGGCTTTAATTTAACTCCTTAAAGAGTATCAGGGCTTCCTTAAAACAAAACCATGATTACCTTTTGGTGAAAGTTCACCATGAAGTGAGGATTTTGCCTCAAGTCTAGGGTTATTCATTTGCCAAACAGCCTATGCTATGTAATATTTTAGTCTCATACATTTTAATTTAGGATAATGATACCACACATAAGGTTTGGGGGGTGAGGGGGCATGGTATTTATTGAAGACCTATGCCAACTCTTTTGGGTACATCTTATTTTTGTTTGTGACTGACATCTCTCCACTTTTCACATTCTTTTCTCGTCCTGAGTTATTGTATAAAGATAAACAAATGTCTTGCATTTCATTCATATTTTTTCCTGTTACCATCTGGTCTTGTAGATGTCTCTTGTTACTTCTTTTTGGGGTAAGTATTTTTTTTTGGTTTAGTTTTTTTTTTTTTTAGTGGTGATGTTAGCATGACCTGTTGAATGGAGAAAAAAGCTGAAGAATTAGGTTAATAATTGCACTTGAATTGGATCACCCCTTCTACTAAAAAAAAAAAGTCTTAAATTTCTATTACAACCGAGTAAAAAAATACTAAGCCTCTTTTGATGGAAAATTTGGTTTCACAAATGAGAAAATGTTGGACAGTGTGATTATTATTTTGGTTCTTTGAACAGAAAATTTCTCAGGAAAGAAAAAAACACCTTGTTTTGAAATGGTCTGATCCAATGGATTGGTCTTTTGACAATAAACCATGTAATATAAAATAGCCATCTGCTTTGTGAGATTTTTATTCAAGTTATCTCATGCCCATATTTCCTTCTAGATTCTCAGCCAACTTGTGAGTTCATTTTGAAGCAGACATTTTGGGAGCTTTTGCTTTCATTGTCAAAGAAGTTGGTGAACAGAATGACAAGATTCTTTGAGGTTTATAGTACAAAGTTCCTGATGACTTAATGTCTGATCTCTGCTCTCTGTTTACATAGTAGCTTTTTGGGTGTATAAGACACTGTGGAATCTCTTCTATCTTTGAAACCATCCCTCATTTTGATACATGGGTAATTTTGTTTATTTACTCCCTCTTTTATCTTCTTGGACATCTGCACTCTTCTCTTTGATACCTGCCTGTGTTCTGCAATTCTGCTCTTGTCCACTGACTGTCCTCTGCTCCCATCTCTTGCAGAATATTTTCTCCTTTCTTTCCTCACTACTTTAGCAAGAATTAGTTCTTTATGTTTTCCTTTGTAACACTGCCTTCAAATCAATTTGAATTCTTCTGAGGTCTGTCAATATCTGGTTATCAAAAGTTTGCCTTCTAGAGAATATGCAGAGTTGATGAATATATTTTTAGAACTGCAAACATCTCTGTACTAAAATACTAACAGTGGCTTGTATTTCAAGTCCAGGAAGTTGCTATATTTGGGTAGGAAGTTGAATATGGAATATCTTCCTATCATATATTTCTGAGTGTTGTGGCTATACTGAGCTGTATCATCTTGCGTGCAGTAATTTGTCTTCTGTCTTACTATATAGACACTGCCCCTGATTGTGACTGCTTGTTCCAGTCTGTTGTCTTCCCTTATTGTTGCTGTAACAACTCTCAGAAAGTTTCCCATGATGTTTTCCAAGTCAAAATTCAAAAGCAGTGTTTCACTCGTCGTCTTGTTCTAGCTTTGGCTTTTAATACTGTCGGCATAGTGTGGCTGAAATGTCGTGTTCATTTTCTTGGCTTATATGACTATGCTGTTTGCATTTCTATATCTCCAATCACTCTTCCATCAGAAGATAGTTTTTTCTCTGATTAGTCTCACTTTCCAATACACATACAGCTTACCCCTCTGAGGATAAGTCATAGATTCACCTTTGGACCAGAGATCTGCATCGTTGTCAGTACTGGAATCTTACCCAGTTACCTTCTTAGTTTTTCTTAAATGGACTGCAGAAACATTCATAAAACCTGAGGTCTTTCATCCACCACCTCTCTGACTACTGTAAAGTATCTCATGTAAAGTATCTGTATACTGTAAAGTATCTCACTTTCACAAGCAATGCATTTTCTTTAGTGAAGGCCTTTCCCCAGGACTTTGTATCTAGGTGATACCTAAGAAGTACCTTTTTTTTTTTTTGTCCTCACAGCTGTCTACTAGCTAGCTAGATCAGTATAGATCAGTAGAGTTTGGCCTGCAGAAATGTGGCCTCTATGTTTTTATATACTCAGTCTTGCTAGTTGTGACATCTCTTTTCTTTGTGAGGGGGGAGTGATTACTTAATCGCTTTGAATTGAAAGCCAAAACTGTATTCTAATTGATATTTCAACACTGCCAATTCTTCTGTTATGATAAGCTTTCCTAATTTAGTTGTGCAGATTTGCTCATCTCTAGGCTTTCCTTATTTTGCCTGTTACTAGAACATCCATTTTACAGATTCTGAGAGAGGGGAGTCTTTTTGTGCTTATATTAACGTAAACTGCAGCTTTAAAAAGGATTCCTGGGGTCATTGTTTGATCCCAGCACCCTTTTATCAATGTCCTTCCACTTGCTCCTGTTCTGTAGTCATACCCAGGGTGCTTGTCCTATTTTCATAGCTGAGTCTCATGTTTCATTTGATTTCTTTCAAATTTCTGTTTCCTTCTATCACAGGTCACCTAGCACAAAACTACAGTGATACAAGCATCTTTATATTCCTATTGTAGAAATTACACCTAATACCTGTGCTAGTGCAACTTCTTTAAAAGTAGACTAGGCTTAGGACAGTGTGGGTTTGGGGAGGTGGAGGGCAACACAGGGAAGCAATTAGGCAGCACTGCTGAGCATGATCTCAGCGTATTAGATATCTGACTTGAGATGCCAGACAATTTTATAAGTCTTGTTGTTGTTTGTGGACTGGGTGTTTCGGCTTCATCATACAGACTTTCAATTGGGCGCTTGGTTAAGTTAAGTTTTGGACCTTTGTGATGCATAAGTATGTGTTTAGTTGTTGTTGCATAGGTGATTGATACATTTCCAACGGAAAAATTTCCTAGCCATAACTTTCATTTTCACAATATTGAGAATTGGCATGAGGTTTCCAGTAAGCTTTAATGCAAAGCATGAACTTCGTCCTGAGTTACTTTTTTATACATCTAAGCTGGGTTGGCCATGACTCTTACTGGAACAGCAATGCTAACAGATGTTATCCCTTGTGTAATTTCCAGAGACAGCCACGCTGGTTGACACTTTCAAATAATAAAAACCAAAGCAGTCATGTTAAGATATTAGCCCTCTTAAAAAGGAGTAAATGCAGCTATGTAGACACAGAGGAGTTTTCTTTGAGTATGATCACAGAAACTAATGTAAAGTTATTACAGCAGTAAACTACTTTGAGGAGCAATAATAATGTTTGTGTCAGACTTATGGAATGACATACTAGAAAGTTGTTCCCAGTATTCGTTCCTGTTTATCAGGCATAAATAAATATATTCTTATTCTACCTAGAAGCTGCCTTCCACTTGTACAGCTGTGAATGTCCTTGTGAAGGTAGATTATTATTCTTTTTTCTGACATAGTGATGATCTATTAGGACTTAGAGTAACCAGGGATCTGTGTCAGTATTTGTGGGGTTTTTGCTATTCTTTACTACTAGGTCCAAATTTTACTGACACATTGCCCAGATTTAAACTCTGAAATGTGGGGTTTCTATTTTCTCTTGCTAATTTTCTGATGCTAGCCATTGTCAGACAAGCTTCCAGATCAAATAGCCTATTTCTATATTTATTTGACTACATTTTGTGTGTTATGTCAATCAGAGAGTAGTTTGGCTTCCAAAACACTATTCTAGCCTAGAAAAGAAACTGATCCTTTTCAGAGCAGACAGGAATCTGGTTTGGTGTTTTAAACACCAACTAAGATTTATATATAGTTTTTTGTTTTAGTTGGCTGCATCACTTAAGCCATAGGACTTCTCTGTCAAAGCCACCACCCTAAAACCTTTAACATGAACTGAACTCAAATTTTACAGTTCACATATCATTTCCTATCTACAAGGAAGAGAATTGTTAAAATATTGAGAACAGAAAGATACTAGTCTCTCCCTGCTTCTCATTGTGGGGCAAATGATCTGGAGTTCATTGCTTGTAAGGCACCGTGATCCGTGAGAGCTGTATTTGAACAGAATAAACCTTGGAGAAAGGGTATTATTCTGGAATATTGCAGTTAACTGGGATTGAGATTTCTCTGCAGTTCCTTTCTTCACATCTGTAGTAGAGGGAAAAGAGAGTAGTACATCCAAATGGCATGCCTAAGAAAGGAATGTAAATTATCCTTTCTGTTTATTTGCCTTTAAAGCCTGTCTGCTAAAGTTCTTAGCATTCAGATACCACTGTGATAGGTGCATTATAAATAATATCTTTTCACAGTTTTACTCAAAATTGAATGTGTCCTCACTTACCCTTTCTAAACTTGTCCAAATGCTATTATTATATAGAAGCATCAAAGAGTAAACTAACAACAGAGACTTGGAAAGTTCTTGAATTTAAAAAACTTCAATGAGAAGGGGCAGCTTTATGTTTTGTAAGGCCCACTCCTGAGCAAATGACATAGTCAAAATCAAATTCAGAGGAAGAGCCTGACTGTTGCTGCTATAAAATAGTTGAGAATTTCTAGTTCATGCTTCTATTGATGCCTTCTGCATCTTGCCAGGCTATATGCATTGCACTGGAAAAGGTTTATAATGTTGAATACAGGAACACTTTATCCACAGAAGTTGAACTTGGATTGATGTTGGGATAGTATGCTCAAGCATATGTTAAACTTAGCTGTGCCATTTTAACATGCTAGTGTTTTTAGATTAGCAAGAAAAAGTTGCTACTTTTCTTTGTTCAAGTTGCTCTGCTATTCTTTTGGTTTTGGGGTTTCTTTTTTTTTCCCCATTCTTTCCAGTTTTGGAATGGAGAGAATATCATTTTTCTGTAGATGTCCCAATATTCTGAGAGCTGTTAAGTGTAGTTATGCAGAACTGCTGTCATGGCCCACATAAAACAGCTAGACATGAGATGAAGAGAAATACTGTAGTATTCCAAGAGCCCAATTCCTCAGTCTTCCAACTCTTTGATACAGGCAACAACCTCAAACTCTGAGGCAACCTGTGTAACGTTTGGGAACGTGAGAGAGCCCTCTGGCCACTTAACAGCAGTTTATACGGTAATGAATGATTCATTCAAGGGTTTCATTCTGCTTAGTAGATTATTTCTTTTTGTAGAAAAGATGGCTGAATAGTTCTTGACATTAAATGTTTTTCTATCTGACTTGGCTGGCCCTTGTCAAGATACAAGTTGGTTCCTCTTTTAGTATGACAATTTTAAGTGGGATAAAACTCTCTCACCCCAGCACTGGTATAGTTACATAACACTGGTTATGTAACCATACTCCTTATCTTTGCAGAGGAAGAGTAACAAGCAGTGTTGTAATGAGGTGACTGCCCTGTGATGATTGGCAGCTTCATTCAGGAAAAGGGAACATTTCCCACAGTAACTTCAGTAGTACCTTGACTGACACCCAGTATGTTTCTAAAGTTCTAGCACAGACTCCTCAGAGCGAGGTGAGAATAAGTAATAGGACTCTCCAGAATGTAGCCTGAACTGGGCAAGAGAATAACTTGGTCGGAGGGAGGAGTGGTAATTTAGTAAACCACCCTCATTGGTCAAATTTATGAAGTAATCTGACTGGTAATTCAGCATGTCAGTTAAAGCAATTCTCTATGAGAATATTTGTGTCTAAGAAAAAATGTGTTAGTAACTGTTTTGTCATGGAGGGAGAGAAGTATATCTCTCCAAAGTTCCTCAACCACTACAGAAAAAAAAAAAATCACAAATTGCAGCTTTGTTGTCAACCCCTTATTGCTCACTTGACTTTCTGCTTGATCCCTGACCAGTCTGAAAAAGGAATTAGTTTTGTAAAATCTGGAAAGTACTGCTAGCCCATTGTCTAGGAAAGCAGCTCCTGTTTCGTTTCTGGGGTTTTTTGGTTGGGTTGGGTTTAGGGGTTGCAGGCAAGGACATGAATGTTTTCAAAGTTCTTAAGACCTGAGACAGACTTCCTATGTAAAGCTGAGAAGATTAAGACCCAAAGACTGAACTGCTTCTATGTTCAAAGGGAGATACTAATTGTTGTAAGGTGCAACCTGACTCTGTAGTTTTCAACAGTTGCGATTTGAGTTAAAACTCTGTACCTGTGGAAAGTACGAGAGGTTAGCAATATAGATTAATGAGGTAAAATGTTAAAAAAAGTCTCCAGCAATTTCTCTTTCTCCTTGCTCTTAGCTGGTGAGCAGCTAATGAAATAGAAATGTGTTTAAATCTGAAGTTGAGCTGTATGCAAGTTGATGGAGTTGATGTTTTCCACAGAGTAGGGAATGTTGGTCAAATTCTAGCAACTTGTCAGCACACTAGGCAAGTGCATGGCTTTAGTTAGCTCTCAAACATTGTTGCTCACAGCTTAAGTATCTAAGCTTCTCAATTCTGGTCATCCACAGGTGTCACAGACAATTAGTTGCAACATATAGAAATTAGGTCCTGTTCTGATAGCAGTTTCATAAAAATTCAGCTGGAATCCATTCTAATGTTGTGCAACATAATAGGCCAACTCTGTTGTCATCCTTTGTGCTCTAATCCATATTCCCTTCAGTCCACCAGTACAAATGTTGTTCAGCTGATAGATATTTGTTATCTTGAAAACTCTACCTATATATTTTTTTTTAATTTTTACTGTGTAATTACATTCTGTTCATCATGTGTTCTTGGACAGCATAGTCCCTTTCATACCAGAACTGTAATGTAAGGGGTCATTTGCATGGTCTGCCTGTGCCTTATGCCAGGTGGATGGTGGCCAGCCCTGAGCAGAAGCCTTGCAATGCAGAGCTGTACCTCTGCTAGTACATTCTTCTGAGAAGCAGGTGATAGTGTCTCAGTCCACACAGTCACATTAGAGTGATGCTGGCTTACAACATGGACCTGCAAATGGATGATGTGCAGTGAAAAATATCCAAGGTCTGAGCTTAAATAACTCCTTTTTCTAGTGTTCGCACGTTAATATGCAGGTAATTTATGCTCTGCCTCACTCAATTTCAGTAGATATTAATATTAGAGCATCTTTCTCTCCCCATTATAAATTCTTTCCTGGCTGATTGATGTAGCTGTTGATTTGAACTGATGTGGCTAGGGTTCTTATCCATGGTTTGACATACAGAAGGAATTTTAAGTATAGAAGACACACTCTGTAAGTGACCAGGTTTCTAAAAGAGAGGTAGTGTGAAAGGCTACCAGAAAATCTAGCTCCATTGCATTGTTTTGAGTTGTATCCTAATGCAGTTGTTTCTTCAAGTAAAATGCAGAAGCCTCTTTTTGGTGGCATCAGAAGTGCCTGATATTTTTCTGAGCATGTTGTTTGAGTCCTCATTTGTTTTTTTCCACCATATATCAGTTGTTACTTCATCTTCACCTGCTTTCAAGAAAAGTTCTTAATCTAACTCAAGAAAAGTACCTTAAATACGAATCTTAACATAATTTGGATTTTTTTTTTTGGTGTCACTGCTTCTCTTCCCTCTCTGTGATAGTTTGGGTGATTTCATCTAAAGATATGGCTGAAAGGGAACATAGAAAAGATCTATATTCCCGAGTGACATCAAGTATAATTCAATTTTGTCTTAAACCTTTACTTGTGTTATGAGAACATCAAGGTTATTTAAGGTTGTTTAGGACTGAGCATGGGATGTTTTATAAACGTAAGTTCTAGTTTAACTGAAAGAGTGTAGTAATGTGTGGTATTCACTGGAGGGATCAGTTGTCCTCTTTTGAAGAAGCAGTGAAGTTAGGGCTGAGATTTCGCTGCCATTTGTCCAATGCCACAGACTGGGCCTGAGGAGCTAAAAATTGTGGGGTCTGCAAAGAATTTCCCACTTGCGAGGGAAAAGAACTTAGTACTTCCCACCCACCCACTACCATCCCCACACCCAGCTATTCTACATCTACTAATGAGCTTTATCTTTACAAAGTATCGTCTACAGAGGATAGTCCCTTGTGTGATGTCTTTTGATGTTAAGTGTGCATTTATTAGACAGCATTTTTTTTCAATTCTGCTGGCACAGCTGAACATATTGAGTCACTTCACAAAGTTTCACAAGCAGCTCAGGGCTCTTTTAATTAAATATGGGTCATGTTACAAAAAAGTATATATAGCCTATATACTCAGCTGTGTGCTCTGAGCTTTATATGCACCTTTTGCAGAGGTAGAACAAATTAAATACATATCTGTTCCACAGGAGAAACAAAGGTAATTAAATAGTGGTGATAGAAATGCTGTGAGGCTTGGAAGAATTACGATGTTGCAAAGAAGCAGGAATACAACCTTTCTAGACTTGGGAGACCTACAGCAACATATGCAATCTGTGACTTAGGTTTGCATGTGTTTATGTACACAGCATCACAGAATCTCCTGAGTCCAAAGGGATCCATAAGCACCATTGAGTCCAACTCCTGGCTCCACACAGGACCAGCCAAGTCAGAGCATGGAACTGTGTTGTCCAGACACTTCTTGGACTCAGTCAAGCTCAGTGCTGTGACCACTTCCCTGGGGAGCCTGTGCTCAATCACCCTCTCAGTAAAGAACCTCTTCCTAACATCCAGCCTAAACCTTCCCTGTCACAGCTTCATGCCGTTCCCTACAGTCAAGCACAAGTAGCACACTTACTGTCGATTTACGCTTTGCCAAGTTCAGATAACCTCTGGAGTTCGGTGCCATAAAACACTCGGTGCCGAAGGTTTCCTAGCAGAAAAGCTTTGCTCTGGAGCAGATGATAGTGCCAGTTAACAGGCGGGATAGGGACTTCAGTGGGTTGATGCTTTGACTCCACTGAAGGCACGATTTCATGGGAAATTATGAAGCAGACACGAGTTTTCTGTAATTCTGTGCAAAGACTGCGCGCCTTCCGTGCCCCGTGTTGCGGGGCGAGGGCTGCTGCTGGCCGGCGGGTCGGAGCACCCGAGGTGAGCCGGAGCACCCGAGGCGGGCCTCCCGCCCATCCCAGCCTGAGCCTCTGCCGCTCTCTGGCGGCAGGAGCGCTGCACCGCAGGGCGCCTCCGGCGGGCTCGGCCTTGGGGCAGGCCCGGCTCCTCCGGGCTCGGCCCAGCCAGGCCGGGAGCCCCAGGGGTGGGGCTTCCCGGGTGGCAGCCTGCTCCGCTGCGTGGCTGTGGGAGGTGGCAGCTGCTTGGCGCCTACCACCTGTCCTCGGTGAGGAGAGGGCAGCGCTGCAGCCGGCAGGCTGAGACTGCCGGGAGACCCCAGGTTTGGTTCAGGCTTGGCCACTTCCAACACCCCGTGTCTGCCTGCCAGCTTCTGAGGACACCACGCTGTTGCGATAGCTTTGTGTTCATAACGTTTCTGTTCCAGAGATAGCTGAAGCAGCTGTAATGATGTATGTATTTAAGTATCCCCAGCAAACGGTCAGGATTAGGTAATAGGAAAAGATTCCTCACTGAGAGGGTGGCTGATCACTGGAACAGGCTCCCCTGGGAAGCGGTCATGACACCGAGCCTGTCAGAGTTCAAGGAGCATCTGGATGACACTCTTAGCCATATGGTTTAGTTTTAGGTAGTCCTGTGAGGAGCAGGGGATTGGTCTGAGTCCTAATGGGTCATTTCCAGATTGAGATCGCCTATGATGCTGTTCATAGCTCAAGTAAAAGGTGTTGGTCCCCTCTTATAGCAGAATTGTAGAGTGCAATCACAAATCTAGAAGTGACTTTGGGAAGGTTCCAACACTGGATGTGACTGATGTAACCACAGGGTACAAATGAATAGAGAGGTTCAGATAAACAGAAAGTCAGTGTGTGTTTTACATGGCTGGCAGGTATGCATTTGCTCTGACAAACAAACTTATACTTAGTGGCCTTTTGCATGTGTGATACTTTGCTCCATATAGGACATGGTGGGAAGGCAAGCAGTAAGTGGAATAGAAACTGTGTCAGAAGCGAATCAGTAGCCAGTGATACAATAACAGGGCACCAATACACACATTTTAATACCAGAATCCTCAAGCTCTTGTCACTCTAGCCTTCCATAATTTAACCTTAAATTAAGAGAGGAAAAACAAGTTAAAAAACCCCATGTCTTAAGTTGTGAGGCTACAAAGAGTAATGCAGGAGTTTCCTTCTGCAATTTTCTAGATTTTCTAATGACGTTACTCACAGAAGTGGCTGGGTGAGGGAGTCTTCTGAGTAGTCACAGTTCATTTAGGATTTGTAGGTAAAAACTGCTAAGTGTGTTGAACTGGCACTACATCTGTCTGACAATACTGTGGTTAAGCAACTCTGTCCTTTGACTTACATAAAAGGTACAGTGCTTTGTGCTCTTAACATGTTGGCTGAGTCTCTCTTTCAAAATGTATAGGATCTCCACAACTGACTTTTATACAGAAATCTGAAGAGCATTTCTTGCTTTTGTGCTTGCAAGTTTTCAAGCATATTGTTCTTGACTAGCTTACAGTCCAGGTGACCAAGCTTAACTCATTAAAAAACCTCAGTAATTCAAAGCAGGGATTCCCTGAAGTTCTGTTTCTTGTGTTTGGTTTTATTTTTTACCAGAAGAAATGGAAATTGATGCAGTGCTGTACTAAAGTACAGGTAGTATTTTCATGAATGTTAACAAAGTGAGAGTGTGATGGGTGATTCATCTGATTTTAAGGGACAAAACCAGGAGATGGCAAAGTCAGACACTTTCTTTTATGCAGAGAATATGTTTGTGGTAACATGTTTTATGGGCTGTCAAAAATGCTACATCTGTTTGGGTTTAGGGCACTTAAAGTTGTAGGTTGAATAAGATACTACATGCTGAGCTGTGTGCTGAAGTCTTTTTAATTATTATGGCAAGATTAAGTTAAAAAAATATGAAGGAAAAGCTTTTCATCTTATTATGGGACATGTTAGAGCTTTGAGTCAGAAGAAGACAGAAACTAGGTCAATAAAGCCTGGAAAAGAATTTGAAGCAACAGCTTTTAATTGCTAATAACCTACTTTGCAGTCTTGGACGCAGAGCTCTGTGCTGTTTCTACATTTGGGTGGAATCTGTTTGACCACTTTCTCCAGGAATCCCTGCCCAAGTGTTTCTGTATTGGGCTTTGTTGTGCCATATAGGCACAGTGAACACATAGTCCAGAGAATAAAAATCCTTTTATTACCCTTCAATATGTGAAATTACACTTTAAGACTTGTAAAAAATGGCTTGGAACAATAAAAATGGGTGATGCTTAAAGATAGCAGTAATATTTAAGGTGCAAAAAAGATGCTATGGAAAACTGTCATACTAGTAATTTCTTCTTTTAACTGGGATGTAACAGTAAGACTTCTTGTGGGATTTTGGTGTTGGGGGTTATTATTATTAATAATAATAATTTTATTATTTAGATTTTGTGTGTTAGTTGTAGGAACAAATTGGCTGCCAGGAAGTTGCAGAAAAATTGAGAACTGTAACCAGAAAAAGTTTGTGAAGCAGTGATTGCACAGCAGTGTAAAGGTGTAGGAGCTGATGCTTACTTTGTGATGGTATTGGCCTTGCATGACCAGGAGACCTGTAGAACTTCTTGGAAAGCTGAGTAAACCTTTCAGTTTGGAAAACCAGATTTATTGATCAGCAAGGCATTATCTCATGCACTGCTTGGTTCAAACACATCCTTTTGAAATAATGACAACTTTACCAATGGATAAATCTTTTTCTATGCTGTATATTATTTAATTGGGGACTTGTACATTGTCAAGATGCTACTTAGGTCTCCTAGGCAGTTATTTAGTGAAATCATAGAATTACAGAATATCTGGAGTTGAAAGGGACATGAGGATCAAGTCCAACTCCTGGCTCCACACAGGACCAGCCAAGTCAGCATGGGACCGAGTGTGTCATCCAGACACTTCTTGATCTCAGTCAAGCTCAGTGCTGTGACCACTTCCCTGGGGAGCCTGTGCCAGTGCTCAATCACCCTCTCAGTGAAGAACCTCTTCCTAACATCCAGCCTAAACCTTCCCTGTCACAGCTTCATGCCACTCCCTTGGGTTCTGTCACTGGTCACCAAAGAGAGATCAGTGCCTGTGCCTTCGCTCCCCCTCATCAGGAAGCCACAGAGCGCTGTAAGGTCCCTCAGTCTCCTCCAGGATGAACAAACAAGGAACTTCAGCCTCTCCTCATAAGACTTCCCCTTCAGACCCTCACCATCCTCACTGCACTCCTCTGGACACTCTCCAGTAAATGAACTTCAGTTTCTTGCATGAAATCTGTAGCATAGTACAAAATTACCCAGACTGACTGGCTACAGGAGGTGTTCCTTGTTGTAGATTTTGTTTTGACCAGGTGCTACATTATGGTGACTCAAACTGAGAGGAGAAAGGTTGGTGCTCAGTCTGGACTAGAAGTCTGAATTTGTTTGAGTAGGATAAAACAAAAGATGCTAAAAGGAAAAAGAAAGAAGCAAAATCATCAATAGGACATGCTCTCCTAACTCATGCTGCTGAGAAGCTGAGGACGTGTTACAGTCAAGTGTTCACATATCCTGTCTTCTGGGGCTGGGAGACAGTTATGACTTCAGTTCTCATTCTTGCATTTCCGTTGCAATAAACTGTTTCAGTTTAGGTTTGTGCAGATTTACTCATATGCCTTGTTAAAGCCCAACATGCCGGCTCTCATCTCTGTCGCTACACACACACACACCCTGCTGTAATTTGCTCAGCTGCTACAGCTTTTTTGACCCTACATATTCATCTGATCCTTGTGAGCACAAATACAATAATTAATTTTGACTACATGAAGCCCCACAGCTAGGATGAGCAGTCCTTGGTGCCCTTAAGAGAAACAGCATATGGGTGAGCAGGAGGCTCCCAGCTAATGGAAAGTATATACCTCAGTAATCCTAAAATGACCTTCCTTCTAACAGCTTAGAGTACCATTTGGAGCCCCTATTCTTACTGCGCTCTGAGCATCTCTTCTTTCTTTAATACATGCATTTGCTCTTTACAGACTCTCCTGTCCTAGGTAGCAAAATGTGATTCCTGGAGAATATAATTAGGATGCTCCTTTTTTTTTTTTTGGTATCACAATTAAAAAATGCATCTGTATACTGAGAACTAATCACCATATTTAAAGGAAGTAAGTTTGAACATTGCCCGTGTGGTCTGGGATCTAAGGGAATGTCCGCTGCAAGATCCAAAGCATTCATCATCCAGTAAAATGACATGGGGAGTAGGCAGAATAGGGAGAATTTAAGTTCAATGTTTGTATCAAACTGGCCACTACTTTTTAGTTTGCAGAAGGATATTTATTTTTTTAAAAAAACAGACATGCAAACAAAACTTCCTGCATGATGGCAAATGGGTTCTGCGAAGTAATTTAGCTCTTCTCTGTTGCAAAATGGTAAATGACTTTCTTTGCCTTCTAGCAGCATTGAAAGGATCAATCATAATTTTTCTGTCATGGAGTTTGTGTAGAAAGTGTTGGCTTTCCCTAAGCTAATTGTAGTTAAGTCTTGGGGATTTCTTTCTCTCCTAAAAGACTTGAGTAGAGGACTAAAAAAAAGACATGTGTTCCTCAGTAATTCGTGTTGCTCTGAGATACAATAAATACAAGGTAAACTTCTGGAGATGTGTTGACATAATTCCTCACCTAGTCTGGCTGAGGACCATGATGTGTCTTCAAGACAATCTAGTAAGTACAGGACGAGTGACAGCAAAAATTAGGAACTTTCTTTTTCTACTCTTCCCTTCAGGGTGGATCATGACGTGACATAAATGAATTAAGTTAATACTGCATCTTCACACTTCTCTGTGAAGCTGGCTTTTCCTCTCATGTCTAATATAGTATTTGTTTAAATTTTTCATTAAGGTTATCATAAAAGTCAAGTCTCTCATAGTAATTTAGAGATAGTTGTCTAGAAGTAACACTCTAGTCAGTGGTCTGTCCTTACAGCAGTAGTTATTGACTACTTCCCTGAGCTTTTCCTCCCCTGATGCATTCAAACTTCTTCTATTTCTTACTAAAATACTATGCTGGTTCTTTGAGGGGCAGATACCCCATTTAATGCACTTCTAGGGCACAATAATAACACAAAAAATACAAGACTTTTATTCTGATTTTTACTTACAGATGTATAAAAGCAAATTATTGGAGAAGTGTGAGCAAAAGAATACAATTTCTGAGTTAAGTACCAGTTCAGAAACTCCAGCAGAGATATCTGTGTGCTGGAAGTTGTCTGTGTAAATACATTTGACAGTGAAGGAGTAGAAGCAGTGTTGGAAGGCAGGTGAGTGTTTCTCTGTGGTTCAGAAACTTGCATTTCAGATAGTGAAGCATAACCTTCACAATTTATGCTTCACGATGTATACATCAAAAATTGCTCAGAGATTATGCTTTGAAAATGTTACAATTTGATATTTTAAGTGTAGTTATTCTGAGCTGCCACAAATTTTTATTCAGCCTGAACTAGTGGAGTCGCTTCAGCAGAGTTGCTGGCGGTTACCTTCTTTCCTCAAGGTTACCTGGTTAAAAGACTAAACTGATAAAGTAAGTGTTGACTAGAAAGGAGCCCTCTCTTTTTCTTCAGTTAATTTATTATTTTTTTTTAGCTTTGTATTAGTGATTGATTTAAATGGTTGGTTGGTTGATTTTTTGTTTCAGACAGAAAAACATTCTGTCAATAAAACCAAAATCATCTTAATACTGTTAGGGTACCATGAAATATTTTACTATCTCAAAGACTGATCTGTATTTGCTCTATTGTGTTCCTAGTAGTCAACAATAGTCTTTCCTTTATGACAAACTGGTGGGCTGGGATGTGTTTCATCAGTCTGTATGCAGAAGCCTTTTAGGCCTTCTGAGCTATGTTTGCTTTTGAGTCTGTTATCTTTACCTTCTGTCCCCAAAAGTGAAAGGGCAAATAGAAGCACAACAGGTGAAAAGAAAATAGCACAAGACTTCCTACACAGGACACATGGATGAAGGCTCAAGTTAACAACTCTTCTTTAAAATAGGGAAGCTGAAGGAAAGCCTCTCCAAAAAAACCCAACTAACCAACAACAAAGAACCACAAAGCCAAATGCTCACTTATAATATTATTTTTTTTAAAGTGCACTACTGCAAGAAGTCTCATAAGCTTTCCCAGCAGCCATATGGTGTTGCTGGAAAGGCATCAGCTGATTAACTACTATGCAGATCAGCTGCATTCCAGCATGTCTTTCAGTCTCAGTTGCTCAGTAAAACGGCAGTCTATTTTTATCCAAGGTTTGTTGCCAAATGGGATAACAGGGCTCATCTGACTGACAGGAAAGCTTAAATTTTTCCAGGCCTGTCGGGAAAGCATTCTTGTAAGGGCAAACCTCGCAATATGCTGTTTCCCAAACATGGGGCTGACAGCAGATAAGGCTCTTAAATAAATGGATCAGCTCACTTTACTCAAAGCTGTGGAGAAATTATAAACCATCTGCTCTCCTGACTGTCCCTAAAGGATAAATGAAAATTAAAGAGATTTTTGGCCAGTTTTTCTCCTTCATTCTTTCTGATGAACTCTTTTCTTGTACTTCAGCATGCAGTTTTTGAAACAACAATTATTAGTGATGCCACTTGACAGCATTGTGGTTAATGAGACGTGAGGTGAAGTGCCTAGTTGGGTGAACAATAGTAATGCTGAAGACTTTCTAGATGTAACATGGAGGTAAGGTCTAGTAGCTGACAGAATCTGTCATAAATCCTTATTTGTCCTCCACAAAGTGGCATTTCTCAGGGGACCAATGCTTTTTTTAGCCTCTTTGTCAGTGTTATGGTCAGTGGGCTTGAGTGCATCCTCACCGAGTTAGCTGATGACATCAAGCTGTGTCATGCAGTGTCACAAGGTGGACAATGAAGGGATGCCATCCAGAGGGACCCTGGCAGGCTTCAGAGATGGACTCACACAAACCTTGTGAAGTTCAACAAGGCCAAGTGGAAGGTCCTGCACATGGGTCAGGGCAAGCCCAAGCACAACTCCAGACTGGGCAGAGAATGGTTTGAGAGCAGCCCTGATGAGAAGAATGGCTTGGATGTGTTGGTGTTCAAGAAGTTCAATGTGACTGGGAAATGTGCACTTATGGCTCAGAAAGGCAACTACATCCAGGGCTGCATCAAAACCATCATGGCCAGGAAATCAAGGGGAGTGATTCTGGCCCTCTACTCTGCTCTGGTGAGGTCCCACCTGGAGTATTGTGTCCAGCTCTGGAGTTCCCAGTACAACAAAGATGTGGAGTTGTTGGAGCAGGTCCAGAGGCCACAAAAACAATGAGAGAGCTGGAGCACCTCTCCTATGAAGACAGGTGGAAGACAGGCTGAAAGAGTTGTAGTTGTTCAGCCTGGAGAAGAGAAGGCTCTGTGGAGACAATATGAGAGCCTCTGGTACCTAAAGGGGGCCTACTGGAAAACTAGGGAGGGACTGTTTAAAAGGCATTTAGTGATAGGATGAGGGACAATGATTTTATACTGAAAATGGGTAGATTTATGTTGGTTGTAAGGAAGAATTTCCTCCCTGTGAGGGTAGTGAGGTCCTGGCACAGCTTTCCCAGAGAAGCTGTGGCTGCTCCCTCCCTGCCAGTGTTCAAGGCCAGGTTGGACAGGGCCTTGAGCAGCCTGGTCTAACGGCAGGGGATTGGAACTAGAAGACCTTAAAAGTTCCTTCCAACACAAACCACTCTGATTCTGAAAAGACACAGGCAAACTTTCAGGACCGTTGAGGAAGGTGTCTGAAAGCAAGACTCAGCAGCCTTGCTGTCTATGCCACAAATACATAGAAGACTCTGAAGGACAAAGACTGTGGATTAAAATCTTAAATGGATAAATGCCAAGCAAATCCTAAAATGGGTTAAGCCTTTCTAGCAGTCAGTGGCTGACATGACAGCATCTGGGCCCATGTGCTTCCTGGTCCTTTTGAAATTCTTGAGTAACTGTTTAGGCATGGCACTTCGTTTCACAGTGAGCACCCCTTGAAATTTTGAGCATTGATCCTCCCAGGACTTCCACTGTGGTTCAGCAGCTGTATGGCCAACAGCACACAAGAAGTGGAAGTGAATGGAGAAATTGTTCTGGAGACCTAGGTGTGCACTGTGTCTAAACTAGGGCCTGGAGCTTGGTCATTTTGAAATAATGCAAGCTTTTCCCTGTCGTACAGGGTCACTTTTGGCCCTGAGTATTTAGTGATATAGTAGTTACTGACATTTTGTTTTATTATGCATGTCTTTGGCAGTGTAAGGATAAAACCCCATCAATATCTAGAAAAGGTCTGCAGGTGCCTGAAAATTTTCCCTGGTGAGCCCTATGATACAGTAGATCCAGACACAGGTGGTCAGACCAGGGAGCTGGTGTGACTACAAAATGTGATTTGTAGGCTGATGTTTCTGGCAGATCTTTGGTTTAACAAATCTCTCTTAGTTATTTCTAGCTTTGTCTTAACTTGTGTTAGTCATGCTGATAAAAAGAGAGGAATAATAGAAAGTCTCTGGCCTGCATTACCATGTCTTTGATCTGCAGTATTCAAAGTGAATGTGTGGTAACAAAATAAGAATAGTGGGTTGGTTTGGATTTGTTTTTTGTTTTTTTTTTTATTAAGAGGCTACAAAACAGCAGGTGCAGATTTGCCAAGGAGACTTAAGAGATTTCTCTGATGTGATTTGTGCTTCTGGTCATTGCATGATATGAGAGTAGTTACATTCAGCCATAGCCAAAAAAACCCTCTTACTTGCTCCAGGATAAAAATAGAGCTTTAAAGAAGGCAAACAAATTATCTTCTGACTATTCCAGTCTCAAGTTATTCAGAGAAGCTCCCATATGCCACTTAGAAAGATAAGATTAATTAAACAGCCTGTAAATTCTGCTATAGAAAAAGTGATTTCCACATAAATTGAGAGGAGGAAACTAAGAGGATATTTATGTACTTGTTGTTATTAAGTTTAAAATCAATAGTAAATTCTGGCATGTGTCATACAACAATAATTATGATAATTAATAATACCTCCTTTCTAAGTCATGGGGAGAACCTGGAGCAGGGGAGAGCAAACTGGGCAACTCAGACTTGGTACAGTACTCTTGAATAAAAAGGGATAATGTTCTCATGAACTTGCTGAGGTACGGATGGTGATTCCTCCAGGCTTCCTTGTTAAGGTTGATTTGTGAAATATATATTATATATATTATATATTATATATATTATATATATTATATATATATTATATATTACATACATTATATACATTATATACATTATAGTACTCATGTCATAGTAGAGATGGTCTAATACAAGCAAAATAAAACTCGGAGGGAGGGAGAATATTGTTATGCCTACTACAGATGTGATTTCAGTTTGAAAGCCATAAATCCTCTAGTTCCTTGAAAAAGACTGTTACTGGAAACATGGTAGACCCTACTTTAATTTCTGATAGTGAGTGGTGGTAGTATTTAGCATTCAGCTGTCCTTGCTCCTCGTGTAGAGAGACTAGTGTTACTGGGGGAGAGAAGAGTATTCTGGTCCTCTTTGATCCTCTACTGAGAAAGCCAACAAGACTTCCAGTTACAATGGTGGATTTTGTGTGTGTGAGATACAAACACCTGTTTATTTTCCATGAAGTAGTAAGTCAGCAGATGGTAAAGGTTTTCATCCATGCTGCTCTAGCTGGATTTGTACCAGTAAGTTGGAGGTGAAAGGTACCATATGGTACTGTTAATCCCTGAAGCGTTCATTATCCCCAAAATAATTTTCAACACCTTTTAGTGTTGACATCTCTCTTGTATTAATGTCTCTGCTTATTTATGTGGACAATGTTCAGATGAAATGTAACATAGAGCATTTGGGTTTGTGTTCTTTTTACGTGAGGGTCCCTGAGGTTCAGGGCCAACTGGAAAATTGATTGCCCTTGGATGGTGAGTTGGGGGCTTATGTGAAATCAGTTTGTCATGTCATTGCAGTCTCCAGTGGATGTGGACTGTCACTGGCAGCCTCAGTGGACAGGCAAACTGAAAATAAGTGTGATAACTGGGGAAGCAATACATGTTCTGGTGGATTACTACTAAAACCGTTTCATTGTGACTGATGGCCAGTCCTTAGTGTTACTGCTGGCAAGAATCTACCAAACTGGGATGAGACTGTTCTGAGGTTCTGGGAGTGGGGTTGATTTATGAGAGAGGATATTAAAAGTCTTGGTGACTGCATGGATAGGCAGCAGTTTTTATGAAAGACACTAAGGAGATCGCTGTTGAAGGAGTTTATCTAGACCACAAGATTCCAAAACTGGCTTGTGATCAGGTCTGGAGCAGTAGAACACTCTTAGGCATTCAGTGGCTGGATGTTCTTCAGGCTCTACTAAGCATCCAGAGGAGGTTCAGCCAGCTTTCTGCCAAAAGCACCTGAATTACAACACAAAGCCTCTAGAGTGGGACTGAAGCATTTTTCATTTGATTGTGGTGAAATATGTTTTATTTCCTCTCTAGGTCCCTTCCAACCCCTACAATTCTGTGATTCTGTGATAGCCACTGAATCAGCTTCTGCTTTAGTACATGTATTGCATGGGTAGGTGCAAAATGCTGGGGCTTGAATTGAAGCCTCTGGCTGAACACCTGTATCTTCTGAGGAATGTTTTATATTATAAAGGTATGACAGTAAATACCATCTGCATACAAAGAAATGCAGCCAGAAGCTTTTAATCCTCAGAAACACCTTGCAGCAGATTTTTCAGAAATGTGTCAATACCTCAGTTGACAAGTTGCTTATTTCAAGTGATAGGCTTAAGCATTCCAGCATGGTTTAAATAAATACCTTTAGAGCAAGACAGATGTCAAAGCTTATGCTGACACTTTGATTAGAACTGCATTTACTCAGCCTTCCTTTAAGAAACAAAAACTATAGCAGTAATTAATGTCTTTCACAGAGCAGTCAGTCATGGAACCACTTTCTGTAGTGAGCTATGAGGAGAGCTGTCCTCAGACCCCTAAACCAGAGAAAGCTCTTGTCTTTGTGGGTCTGTCTGCTCAGGAGACATGGGAAAATATCCATTGTGCAGCTGCTGTTCCAGCGTTACCATCAGCAGCAGTGAGCAGCACCAGCACCCTTCCAGCCTTTCCTGCTGGGGGAACCAGGAGCAGGAGTACCCACAAAGGTGAGGCACCCACAAAAGCTGGCACACTGCTTCTCAGCTGAACAGAACCGCCCTGTGGTGGCTGGGAGTGCAGGACTGCCCTTCCTACTCCCAGAACAGTGTGGACTGGGGTCTTGCTGAGAGGGCACTCACTGCCAGTGTGGGTGCAGATGCTGTCTGCCCCTGTGGGATCCTTTTTAGGCCAGCAATGGCCACTCCAATGGCTCCTGTCCCCTCTCTGGTTTTCCAGAGCTACATTGCTGATCAAGGCAGTGGATCTGCATGGATCAAGCCATCGCTTGTATGGTCCTATGTGCTCTGCTGCTACAGGCCTGGGGTCACCTTTGTTGTCCACAGACTGCCTCGCCCAAGTGTCCTCTCCACGCAGACTAGCTTACCCAAGAAGGCAAATGAACCTACACTGAACCTCAGCCTCTGTTACACTGCACAGGATCTTTACCTGTAGACCATTGGCCTGAATTCAAGCTACACTAATAGTTTTCCCTTTTAGTGTGATGCTGACTGTTATGTTCTGCATATTATATGGCAGCTTTACTGAGCTGACAGTTGCTTGGCAGGCTGTGATTGCTTTTGGCTTTCTTGCTGATGCTCAGGAGAACCATATGGTATTTTGAAGGCAGCTGCAAATGAGGTTTTGTTAATTCAGAGTCAACCAAAAACCTTGCAACTACAGTAGGCTGATACACCTCTTCTTGCTTCTTGGGATGGAGAATGAGACTCCAGACATGGCTATCTGGTCACTTTTTGGTACCATTAAAAGTGGAGAAAACATATTATCTCTGATATCAACAGCCATGCCAGCTGTGCCATTGAATTGAAATGAATATGGCATAGTCTTTATACATCTGACATCTTAAATAGTTATCAATAAAACAATACAGATCTGAAGGAGATCATCTGCTGCTATTTCATTTTAGAAACAAACTAAACCAAAACCCACAACACCTGCTTTGGAAAAAGCTCTTGCAATATCTTATTTCTATTATCATTGAAAATGATGATGTGACTGACCTGCTTTGGAAAAAGCTCTTGCAATATCTTATTACAGATTGAAAATGATGATGTGACTGGATTGATGGGAGAACATTGTGTTCTCTTATTCTGGATAAAGGAAGGTTAGAATCAGAGTGGTTTGTGGAAGGTGCTTCTGAGAAGTTCTGCCACAGTAGCATGCAGATTCAGAGTTTGGGAACTGGGGTCGCAGTATGTAGAAGTTATGGGTGAGGATAATAACAACAGAAAAGTTCATCTGGGAAGTTAAAGGAGGGCAGCCCATATTTGGGGAAGAGAAAACAACAGAAGCCAACTCTGACACAGTGCTTGTTTTTTCTTTCCGTGTTGGTGGAAAAAGTGTGGAAAGGTAGAAGTATTTCAAATTGTGAGTTTTGGCACTAGTAAGAAACTTGAGTGCTCTTCCCCTTGGCCCTTCCTCCCTCAGTTTAAAGATATTCTTTGCCTTGGCTCTAGATCATTTCATAGTTCATTTCAGAGGTTAGATTTTTAAACAGATGCAAGTTGAAATGAGCAATTCCTAGAGTGCCTCGTGTCCCACAGTGGAAATATCCCTCCAGGCTTCCTCCAAAGCTCAAGGAATTCTGCTCCTTTCACTCCTGCTGGGAAAATACAGTCCTGTCCTTTGCTCTGCCCTTAGTAGGAGCCTCTAACAGAGGTGGACAGGATGGTTTCACTTAAGCTTTTGTTTCTCACTAGTTGCTGACCCAGCTTTGCCTTTTGTCCATTTTTCTCCCCTTTATTTGCCCCTTCTTCCCACGCCAAGAGACATTCTGAACTGAGGTCCAGTTGACACAGATGTAGAGTGGTTAGCATTGCTGTTTCCAGTGAGATGGGTTGAACACTGCTGTAATTTGAAACAAGTTCTAATCAAGCTTTTCCAAGCTGAAACTCTTTGATAAAGTTTCCACTGAGTAGAGGGGAGGGAAGAAGGCTCAAAGTGGTGGGGCTTTCAGGCAAGCACAGAGGTCCTGAAATGATCAAGTAACTCCAGCTGTTAGGTGGCTGATGATCTTAGAAAATACCATCAAAGAGTAAATAATTTTGTTTTGCTGTACCAAGTCTGTTTTTCAGAATGAATTGCATGTGGGGATTTGTGTTGTCTGACATTTAAAACTGGATAAATACTTTCCAATTTGGTCCCTGAATGCATCTTATGTTTGCAGACTGATTTTTGCTAGATTGGAGGTGTCCTGCTCCCCAGAGCAGAACAGGGACTGTGCACAACCATTTTGACATTGTACTGGAAGAGACATAGCTAACTGGAAAATAAATATTCACCAGAGACTCACGTGGGGGTTGGAGGATTCACGGTTCTGGTTTTCTGCAATACAGGGCTGAATAGCTCTGCTATTTTTTGCTGGGTTTCCTTGCAGGGGTGTTTTTCCCCATGATCTGCCAGCTGAAGTTTTTCCTGTTATAATATCATCTGCTTTTTTGCACACAAATAATTAAACAGTGGGAAGCTTTGTTACGTGTTTATGGAAGATACTGGTCAGCACAGCGAGTCGGGTTTTTCTGTCATGGCATGGGACGGTGCGGTGCTCCACCTGGAGATGAGCAGTTAGTGGTTTGCAGGCCTCTTCACGGGCTGCAGGACAGCTCAGTGAGTGCTGAGCAGTGGAGCTGCCAAACCTCAGTTACACATCACACACATCCTCGCTAGTATTTCAGGAGTAACGTTGTCCAGTTGACCCCCTCTGCTGGGCGCTAATCCTCCCTCCCTGCTCATCTCTGCATTCGGCATCCGCAGGCTGCACAGGGCCTGACTCAGGCCAAACAGGCAGAGTTCTGCCCTCGCTTCCACAGAGGATACTTTTAGCCAGGAGTGGCTTCTTGACTTGAATGTATATTGAACCACAGTGATTATAGGATGTTTCTCCTCTTCCTTATGTAGTATAAAACCCCCAAACCCTAAAAATAACCTGTCCATTTGATTTGTTGCTCCTAACATGACTTTCTTCCCAGGCTAAATGGGAAGACTGGCTGATGCTGCCTACCAACCGTGCTTTCTCTGCTTCAAATGTCTTTCCAGCAGTTTCTGTTTCCTTTTCTCTTGGCAGGTAAGTGCAAAGCTCTTATATTCTTTGCCCTTTGAAAAATGTCAGCAGAGCCATGTGGTGCTCAGAGCAGAGCCATGCGGTGCTCAGAGGGTTGGCTCCAAAACACTTGCCATCAGCCCTTACTCATTAAGTCATCTACCCGCTGATTCCACTGTTAGGTTGGTGTATTCAGCCTTGCTTTAGACACAAGTTGTCCCATCAGGAGCTGTATGCATAATGCACAAGACCTGATTCTCATGAACAGTCAGACTCTGCATGTGTGAGGCTCCCAGTCCCGTTCTCTGCAAGCCTCGGGAGGTGTTTCAGTCTGGGGTGGGGTTGCTGGTGTGATGTTTCTAAAGCAGATATGCATGAGCTGACGTTATAAATGTCAGTGCAGTGGAGAGAAAGGGAGAACGCTGGTGAGATGGAGGAGCTGTGCAGAACCATGCCACCTTCTCACCGTCCTTTGGGTTTCCATCCATGGCCAAGGGAAGCAGGGGAAAAGCAAACCTTAAAAGATTAAGTGTGGAATGGGTTGGGTTTGTTTGAGATTTTTTGGTGTTGGCTGTTCTGGTTTTTGTTTGGGTTCTCTTAAACCAACATTTTAATTAAGAAATGACAAAAGGAAAAACAAAACAAAACAAAAACCCAACCACAAACCAGCTGTGCAGTGTTCTCTGGATTCTGGAGAGCTGCATAAAGCATTTCTGTGGATCAGAACCTTCTGATCTTCCCATCTGGCAATAGGGATGGGAACAATAGCTGCTCCCTCACCAAGCAGATGACTGCAACTGTGAACAGTGAACTGCAGTTACCTGTAGGTCATGCTGGGAGACTGGAGCCCTGTGCTGTCGCTAGAAGTGCTTTGCATGCCTCCGCTCCACCATGAGGTGAGAGATCATTTAATCACCTTAATCCTCTTTAGGTAGAGCCCAGTGACTTTCCTTGTAGCTGTCTCCTGTGTGTAGATGGAGATCTGGCTTTCACTCCTGGGACTGCTTGCATGCTCAACTCTCCGAGCCCGCCTCTTCCCTTGCCCTTTTTGTCCAGCCACATGCCCATGTTACTGCATAAAATTTTGATGTATGGCCGTATCCATTATTATTCCCGCTTTCATTTCTGTTCCAGCTATGTCAGCCTTTCCAGAAAGGCATAGTTTCCCCATCTGGTAATCAGCTGTGGAGATGCAATCACAACTCCGGTTAACACTAACTCCGACTTCTGAGACTTCTGAATAACATCTCAACCGCCAGTGATCGAAGACAGAAAGCAGTTTTGTCCTTTTGGTTGTATAAATGAGAGCTGGTATGTGTGTGGGAGTGACCTGTACAAAATGCCAAGTATAGTTTACTCCACCTTACATATTTAATACATAAACATAGTCCTTGGATGTGCTGATGGTACAATTGATTTTTTAAAAAATAATAAATTGGCTTGCATTCCTCAAAATGCCAATGCTGAGGGTATTTTTCATCCTGAACAAATAAAAGTCAAACTCTGGTTTTGTGTTGAATTAGAAACACAGGGAAACTAAAGCCCAGGTTTTGTAGCTGATGTTTAGTTGGATCCTTCTGAACAGCTGTCGTACCTCTGTCAAGCCACCATTTTAGTTCTGCAACCTGCTGTCATTCTCCAAGCAGAGCTGCCTGCTGCCCGAGTGTGCTTCCACAGCTAAGTGTGGAGGGTGACGAGGGTGACCCACCAAGGAGGGTGAGAGGCCGAATGGATGAGAGGCCAAGAGGACAGGAACTCACCTCAAACAAATTCCTGGGGGTCAGTCATAATCTGGAGAAGGAGACCCAACACATACTGAATGTGGCAAACCCAAAGCTTTACTGCTTGGGTCTGCAAAATGAAAAACTCCCTTTTCTGGCCCAGAAATAGCTATAGCATTTTTCTCGCATTTTCAAATGGGAAACCAAAGCAAATGGATGGAGGCTATGTAGAACATAAAACATCTGTTCCCAAACTGGATCAATAGTGGACAGGTGAGACAGAAATGCCACCGGTGTTATACCTGTGGTGAGTTTGCAATGTGGCAGGTTTGCAATGTGGCTTCTTTAAGAAACAGCTAGAAGCTTCTTAAGGGTTCGACAAAGTCAGCTGTGCTTTCAAGGCCAAACTCCCAAACCCTGTGACTGACCAGGCCAGGCCAATCAGCGCCGGTCACAGGCCTCTGGGAATCACATTTTAGAGAGAAAAACGCGAACAGCCACATTTTGCCACCAGAGACGGGAGTGAGAACATGTAAGAAACTTTGCAGACACCAAGGTCAGTGAAGAAGGGGGGGGAGAGGAGGAGGCGCTGAGAGAAGATTCCCTGCGGCCTGTGGAGAATATCATGGTGAAGTGTGTGTTCCCCCACAGCCCATAGAGGATGCAGAGGCCCCACTTGCAGCCTATGGAGAGGAACCTGGGTTGAGCAGGAGCCCACCATGGAGTGGTGGAGGAACATGGAAGGATCTGTGACCTACATTGGAGCAAGCCCCTGGCAGCACCAGCAGCCTGTGGAGAGAGAGAGAAGCTGAGACAGAGGCCCACGCCAGAGCAGATTTGCTGGGGGTTCTTGTGACTCTGTGGGGGATCAGGCTGGGCCCAGCAGTCTGAGACTGAGAGACATTCTGTGAGTCTATAGCAGTGACCCACGCTGGGGCAGCTGGTGAAGAGCCGAGGCCCTGTGGGACAGGACTCACATGGAGAAGGTCGTGGAGAACTGTCTCCCGTGGATGGGACTCCATGTTGGTGCAGGGAAAGAGTGTGAGAAATGCCCCCCTCCCACTCCCCCCCGAGAAGGAGAACAACTCATGAGGAACTGACCGAAGACTGAAGCCTCCATTCCCTATTTCCCCCCTTTCTCCAGTGCCATCCTGGGGAGGAGAAAATCATGACTAAAGTGTAGTCTACAAAGAAGGGAGGGGTGGGGGATGGTGTTTTAAGAGCTGTTTGTACTTCTCATTATCCCATTCTGGTTTCTCTGTGTGTGTAGTGCAGTGTAATAAATTAGAGAGTTTTCTTGCCTTTCTTCTGTGTTGAGTCTGTTTTACACGTGACACTAATTGAGAAATGATCGCTCCCTGTCCCTATCTCGACTCCAAAGCCTCTCAATAGATATTTTGTCGCCTGTCCAGTGACAGAGTGATAGAGCAGCTTTGGTCAGAGTCTGGCCTTCAGCCAAGGTCAAACCACCACAATAGTATGCTCAGGTAAAATGCCATTAAATTCCTTTGTGCTTTCTACTAAGATATAAATAGCTGCAATGCCCCATGCCATGTCCTGTGCTGTACAAAGTGAGCCTGTGTCTGTCCTACAGTGTTTACAGATGGATGGATAAATTTGTGTTGGTAAATATTTTTTGTGTGTTTTAATAAGATGACTGTTCCTGCTGTGGAATCATAGCACCTTGGCATGCCTGGCCTCCAAAGACTCCAGGTAGAAGAATGCTCAGTCTTCTCATGCTCCTTTTGCAGCCTGTCACAACAAGGACCAATTCCAGCAAGTCTGATGAAGACTGTGAGTGAAAGTCTTGATTGTTAAAGGCTTTCTCCATTACAATTTAATTGCAAAAACTTGTTTAAAAATCTGAACTTTATCCATTATTCCTTGTTTTGGAGGAGACAGAAGAAAATCATGGTTTCGGGTGTCTCCGAGGACCTGAGACATCTGATTTCTGGAACCAGTGGTGCCTGAAGCCCAGAGCCTGAACCTTAGCTAAAAAATATGTGGTAGATGAGTATTTTCCTGCTGGACAAGGCTCTGTCCTTTGTTAAAAAGCTACCAGATACACGGCAAGCACACAGTTCCTGAAACACTGTCTGACTTGCAGCTCCGAATGCTTGGTCTCTAAATTTCCAGCCGTGGTGGAATTTCTACCACCATGGAATGGTGCCTTGAGATATAAGAGGGAATAAAAGGCCATGAAAGACCCCAAAAATTATATGGGAATAACCTAACCCAGTGGGTTTTGCAGTACTTGGCACTGTGGTCCAAGATGGGTTGCTGAATTCATGACAGTTAAAGGGGCAGCTGGCAGTGTTTGCAAGGCCACCTTTTCTTCCTTTTCAGGCCTCAGACGATAGACCTGTCAGGGTTCAGTAAACAGTGATGGCTTCTGTCCATGTTCTTAAACCAAGTCATTCAAACCTGCATTTGCCACTTTTATCAAGTGAAAGCCTGCATATTAACTGGTAAGGAGTACTGGTAGAGTTCCACACGGAGCTGGAGCAGGCTGGTTGTGGTTTTGGGGTTGTTTTAGGAAATTTAGAGGTCTTTGTCTCTGCCTTGGGTTAGGAAAGTATCAAAAGTAAGTTCAATAAATCCTTCTTGGCATGTTGCAAGATGCATTATTAAGCATTTTAGATGAAGAGGTTTGAAGGAAGAGGTGTTTGTTTTTGTTTCTAAGGCTCCAAGATCACCTAAGAACAACATGTTTTGGCTCTTCGACTAGAACCGAAAAGTCTTCAAAGTGTGCGAAGAGCTTCACCGAACACAAAGCACTCAGTGGTGTGCTTCCCAGCAGGAGTTTTCAGAATGTAACCTTGCAAGTGATACATTCCGCACTTTGGTTAGCAAAGGAGTTTAACAGCTTAATCAACTCTTTAAAAACAAACAAACAAAACCCCAAAAGAACAACAAGCTTTCTGATTCTACATGCACACATCATCACTGCTAAGATACCTTCTCCTTATCAAACTCGTCATCGCCACATGAACTTCATGGCACAAATATTTTGGAAATAATATTTATTGTCATGAAAATAAGATGCCGTTATGTTCATATGTATACACACACACAGAGAAAAGATTCACTGTACATGCACTGAAATATTTCACTCAGTGTAACCAAGACTGTCCTGAGCTGGTGCACAGTAAATACGAGAACAGCTCTGAAACACACCCTGCCCCAGCCACCAGCCACAGCTGCCTGCAGCAAGAGCAGCATGGAAGGACTCATCACCCAGCTGCATGAGTTGGTGCCTACCCCAAGCCCAGCACTTCTCTGCATCGCGCAGCTACCGTGATGACAAAGCAGCCTGATGTGGTGGCACGGCTGAGCCACCCTGCTACAAGGGTAGGAGGGAGGGGGCAGTTCCTCAGAACCTCTGGACCAGCGGTTCTGAGAGCTTGTGGGTCACCCAGCAGAATGGGGCCTCTGCCTCATAACATTTGGTCATGACAATGTTCAGCAGCACCGCATGGCTTCCTGCTCTCTCGCATTAGTTGGGCTCACAGGGGTTTGTGGAAGTGTTTCTCTGACAGATGTGTGTCCCTGGTCCCCATCCCCTGCCACTCAAGGCAAGAAGATACCAGGCAAGTGATCCAGTGGGGTTCTCCAGAACACAAAGAAGAACTGCATTGAAATCTTCACTGGTTTAGCTGAGCAGCCTACGGCCAAGTAAGCAATTCTCCCTGTCACTTAACCCTAAGAAAGTATCAGGTGGCTGTTGGCACATGTGGGCCGAGAGCTACAGACATGGTAGAAGTACTGAATGACTTGGCCTTGTTTGCTAGCAGAAGCTGAGACTATTGGTGCCCTAACCCTGACAGCCAGGTTAGTGCCTTAAACAGGAGATGCCGGGTGACTGATCAGGGATCCCACACACCTTAACATGTGTCAGAACTCTCTTCCTAACTCCAAGGTACAACTCTGCTTCTGTACACTGGAGGTCCTACTCTCAGTCCAGCTATTTAAAAATGTTTCAGGCTGAAGTCTTCTGTTTAAGGAGTTCTACAATAACTTCCACTAAGCCAAGACACATCTCATTTTCCCCCTCTCCACAGGATATCGCTGCCATCCCAAATATGTGTGCACTTAAATACCACAGCCTGATTTTGAAACAGAGCTTGTGGCAGGCTATTGCTGTAAAGAAAATTCCAAGATTGGTTGGCTGAATTCAACATTGAGTAAACACTAAACGTTTTCAGAAAGCATGGGCACAAATGCCACAGTAGTAGTTCATCATCAAACTATTCTTCTTTCTATTTCAACAATTAAACCCATCATGAAAGCAAGTAGGGAAATACACAACCAATAATATGTATTACCTTATAAAATAACCAACGAACTACCTACATACAAAAAAAAAGTCAATGTTCATCACAGAACCAGCTTCACAGAACATCGGTGTATGACCAAAGCCTTGGTGTGCCGGTCAGGAACAGCTGGAGAGCTGAGCCCCATGGGTTTAAAAACAGGGTGCTGTGCTGCAGAAGCACTGCCCCCTCACTGGGGTCAGTAGCAGGCAGGGGTGAGGAGGCTGGGTGCTGGCGAGAGCGTTCAGGAGGCTGCAGACTCGGTGCTGCGTTCTGCTTTGCTAACTCCAGGTGACAAAATGGACGTCGGCATCTGTACAAAAGCACAACCTTTTCCTGTGGCGTTATGTTTGTGCTTACCATGGGACTGCTCTACACTAAGGCTAACGTCATTCTAGCATGTCTGTTCTCCCCTACAAGTCATGCCTGTGCAAACCAAACAACTTCTTTCCACTAGTGCTTCAGCAGCTTCCAGCGAGGGGATAAACGCCAGGCGGGGATTTCAGATGCACATCTGGTTCTGGTTGTGCACAAATCTTCACTCACTCACCAGAGGAGACTTTTTTACCTCAGTACAGAAACTTCCACTGGCTGTTCCAGAGTTAAAGAAAAATCAACTCCCATAACCTCTGCCACTTCTGATCACGTCTCGAAAATGTCACTTTACACAGAAAAGCCGGAAGAAATTGAGATAAGCAGACATCTGTCCGTTTTAGCCGTTCATTTGGAAAACACCTGTACCCATCCATGCAATGTTAAGACTATAAGTAACTTTGCAGTTACATCTGAGCCCATTGCTATGGCAACAAGGTAGTCTTTATCTCCCACATGCATTCTACTGATTTCTTTTTGTCTTAAAGCAGCTTCCTGGAATGAAAAACAGAGAAGCGATGGTTAAGTTAGTCCCTTTCAAACACTGGATTCGAGGCTTGTTTGAGGCAGCCCTTACTACTTTCCAGCTGTGGAAAATTCAGATGTTGATCCTTTTCAGGATGAAAAATGAACATCTGACATGGAAAAGAGTAAACTGCTGCTATTTTCAATTAAAAAAAATAAAATATGTTGATGACCTTGGAACACAGGATTTGTGCTACTGTAGCTAATCCCAAGGGATTGTGTTACGGTATCTTTCAGAGTAACACAGCTAGCTGTCATTTGCTGCTTACTACAGTGAGAGCACAGGTCATAGACTTGTCATCAGTCCCTTGATGGGCTTCTTCACAGTTAGATCTCATCAAAGCACACGTCTCAGCTTGGTCAGTTGAATGGAATTGTAACCTTTCTATGAGGGTAGGTGCTCACCGTACCAGACAGGATTGTACCAGTGATCTGCTGGGTTTTAGTTAGTTGCCAAGTCTTGAGCACTCAAGATAAATGAACATGCTTTTAAACTTTCTATTTCAAATGGAACAATAGGCAACAGTAAGTACACTAGAAGAGTTAAGGAAGTCTTTCTACTTGTGCTTTAAAAGTGATTCCTCTTCACAGCTGTTACCATACCTTCTGGGGCTATCTAATTTTGATACAGGTTATTCGTGGTGATTTAAAAGGCTTGGGTCTCTTCAGAAATAATGTTGGAACCCTAACCTCTAGCAGCCCTGCAGTTCTAGACTCCTTCTGCGAAAAACACAGTAATGTAGTCAAGGCTGCATAAGAAAACATGAAAGGATTTACCCAGACAGGACATTTCACTCACATTTGATGCTGCCTAACGAACTCTGCAAACTGACGGTCTTTAGCGTAGAGTTCTATAATTCGAATTCTGTCCTGAATTTCCTAGAATACAAGAAACACAATTTTAAGTACAGAATAGAAATTAGAATACTACTGAAATAACTGATTTCTGTTGCTTTGTGTTTTTTTTTTAAATAAACTCCTCGGCTTTGCTATTTCAGAGAGTAGAGCTTGAAACTGGGCACTCCCAAATGAACATTCTTCTTTACTGCCTCATGTTTTTTTTATTTTTTCAAGTGAAGCTGTTCTTTGGAATGCAGTAATACTTTACTTTCAAATCAAACCCAGTGTCTGGATGGAACATGGCATCTTAGCAGGCTTTAACAGACCGTTTCTCTCTCATAAACGCTTTTGCCTACGAGCCCAGCTGTAGTCTGAATTCACAGCTCGCTCAGTTGCTTAAGGATCTGTGGTTACTTCCTGGATGCAAATCCCTTCTCCTCAGCCTTCTACAGTAAACCCTGCATGTATACAGGGTTACAGTAAGAAAGGAGATGTGATCTAACCTGCGGGTTCTAGAAAGATGTAAACAATAGGAGAGGGGAAAAAAAAAAGCACAAACCTGTCAAAAGGCCTGCGTGTGCCAGGGCTTCACTGTGTAACTACTCTTACAGAAGGTAGATGGCATTCAATGCTAAAGGCTGCATTGAGCGTTAGAGCAGCAAAACCTCCCCAGCTCCCGTGAAGTTCCTCAGCAGTCAGCTCCTTTACCATGTGAAAGCCATCACAGGTCTTTCTATCTACCTAACAGCAAGCAGGGAAAGAAAACCTTCCTCTCTCTCCTCTTCAACAGTTGCTGCAGCCATAGCCCAACTTGCATATCTAGAGCACAGACACCGGGGAAAGGCCGAGCCCACCTCTCAGGTTACAAGTGCGTAATAAGCTTGCTACACACATGATCTTTTCCGTGAAAACAAGGTCATTTACCTCCTTAGTAAGCTCACTGTTTTCATAAATGTGCCTGATCTCTTCACTGCTGTAGTCTGTGGATGTCTCTGCACTGGTAGAACTGTAGGACGTTAGCTGAGGGTATCTCCGGTAATAATGGCTGTAGCCAGTCGTATCACTTTCATACATGGGGTTGTATTTAACTGCGTTCTCAATGGATGAGAGGCTGTCACCCTGCCTGGGGGAGCAATAAACAAACTGTGAGCTTCTCCGCAGCCTGGAAGGGCAGCAGATAGATTAAGGAAGCCTGGCAGCTGGAGGCACCTGTACGTCCTGTTGTTTGTCTGTTGTGTGGTACAAGACTCATGACAGAATTATCCTTCATTGTACCAGGTGAGTCTTAAAATATTAGATGGTGTCACTTACCCTTGCGAGTCCTCAGTGTCACTCTTGGTGTACTGATCTCGAAGGGTCCTGGCCAAGAAGAAGATGACAGCAGATGCCACAAGAAGGAATCCTGCCACGGAAGCAATTGCAATACCCACAACCAGGGGCTCAGACACGTATTCTTCACAGTGCTCCCCTCGGTACCACCAATTCTCTCCCACACGACACCTGTGACAAAGAAACACAGGGAAGGTAAAACACCAGCAGAAGCTCTGGCTCATGTAAACACATCCAACTTACTGTCAGGATGTGCCAATTGATCAATTAAGCCACCTCAATAGATACCTTTGCATGTTCAAGCATCAACTTTATTTAATTATTATTCTTATAAATGTCCTTTCCTGGCATACAATCATGGAATGGGTTGGAGAGGAGCAGGGACATCTTAACTAGATCAGGCTCCCCCACCCAACCTGGCCATGAAGGTTTCCAGGGATGGGCCATCTACTACCACCTCTCTGGGCAACCTGTTCGAATCGCTCACCACCCTCACTGTCAAAAATTTATTTCTTTACCTAGTCTGACTCCCCCCTTCTTATCGTTTAAAACTATTACCCCATGTCCCCATCTTTCTTATAAGCCCTCTTTAAGTAGTGAAAGGCCTCAGTAAGGTCTCCCCAGAGCCTTCTCCTCCCCAGGCTGAACAGCCACAGAGAGGTAGAATAATAACAGGATAATGCATTTGCGATGGAAAAAGCCTGTGGGGTTTTGTGATTTAGACTATCCTGTGCTGTGTTAAAACTGGAAGGTATCTGGACTAAGTAAAAACTCATGCCTTGATTGAGCCTTGTGTGTGACATACCTAACCTAAAGGTAGACAGCAGTTGTCTTAATCACCTTGTAGTGTACATACAAATGAGGTGTCTTGAATGTCTTGAATGAGCAGAATGTGCTTAAATACATACATAAATGACTACAAAGAAGCGTGCACTCAAGATGTGTCTCAGAAACAGTTGCCCAGAGCAGCATTCAGTATTTCTGCCTTGCTGTGGTTTTGAATACAATGTCTCTAATTTTAGTACTGACTTCAACTGTACCAGTAAAAATAACATATTTGCATTATGTACATTTAGGAGGTTTTGCTATAAAAACCTCAAGGAAATGTAAGGCATTTTAAGCATTCACAGCAATGAAACTTTTTAATAAGAAACACCTGTAAATTAAGTCTTCTAACATAAATATCTGAAAGAGGTTCTGAGAGGAGTAAGTAGTGCTTTAGGTTTGCCAAAAAAGTGCTTAATACTGTCCAGAACATGCTTGAGATCAGACACTTACCTGGTTCTAATTAACACTGTGATAGAAATATGATAAAATGTACGCTGCATCTGTGATAGTGTCTGTTCTTGTAGCTTTAACACAAGCTTTTAATTCTCCTGATAACTGCTAAGACTCTCAGATTGACTGTAGGGATATTCTAGGTAAGCTTTCAAAAAACAAATAACATCACCTAAAGTAGCAGAGAAAATAACTACTTTGGTAACATTCATTCTTCATTAAGTCTCCTGTTGATAGGAAGGTTTTCTTTTAAAAAATAGACTTGTTATATTGCTTGAAATGGAAAAAAATAAGACCAATGCCAGATGGAGCAGCAGTTTGTTTCCATCTTGTAGTAGGTCTTTTCCATTACCTCTAAAATACAGAGACCTTCATAGAATCATAGAATTTTAAGGCTGGAAATGACCCCTAAGATCATCTGGTCCAACCATTAGCCCTCCGCCACCAAGTCTACCCTTAGACCATATCCTCAAGCACTGCATCTACCCGTCTTTTAAACACCTCAAGAGATGGGGACTCAACCACCTCCCTGGGTAGACTGTTCCAGTGCTTGATGACTCTCTCAGTAAAGAAGTTCTTTCTAATATCCAACCTAAATTTTCCCTGGCGCAGCTTGAGGCCATTACCTTGAGTTCTGTCGCCTNCTGGTCCTGCTGGCCACACCTCTTGGCCACCTGGGCACACTGCTGGCTCATGTTTAGGCGGCTGTCAACCAACACCCCCAGGTCCCTTTCCGCCAGGCTGCTCTCCAGCCACTCCTGCCCAAGCCTGTAACATTGCCTGGGGTTGTTGCAACCAAAGTGCAGGACCCGGCATTTGGCCTTGTTGAACATCATATTGTTGGCCCCAGCCCAACAATCCAGCTTGTAAATCCAGCCTGAACCTTGTTCAAATGCATCTCTATATTTTCAAAAGCAAAAACATGAACTGGTGAGGCGGTGCTTGATTGTTTTATGACCCACATGTGATTTTTTTTCCCCAGTGGGCAATGACTGACTTCTTACCAAGAGCCCCAATTTTAATGTGTTTAAGCTGCATGACTGTGGTTGTGGAAATACCTCTCTGACGCTTTTATGACATTATCAACTAACGCTTTTCTAGCTGAGAAAATCTCTGGAGATAAATTCTGTCCCCAAAGATCAATGAGGGCGGGTTGAACAACTGAGTACGTTCTGTTACTACCATTTTTCCTAGTTTATTTCCTGATGTTTCTATTCTATTAAAGAAATTCGTTGCCTACTTAGGTAGGAAGACATAACATTCATACTGGTGGATGAGAGGCTCAACATGAGCCGACAATGTGCTCTTGCGGCCCAGAAGGCCAACTGCATCCTGGGCTCCATCAAGAGAAGCGTGGGCAGCCGGTCGAGGGAGGTAGTTCTTCCTCTCTACTCTGGCCTCATGAGACCTCACCTGGAGTACTGTGTCCAGTTCTGGAACCCCCAACATAAGAAGGACATGGACCAGTTGGAGAGTGTCCAGAGGAGGGCCACAAAGATGATAAAGGGACTGGAGCACCTTTCCTATGAGGACAGGCTGAGAGAGTTGGGGCTGTTCAGCCTGGAGAAGAGGAGGCTCCGGGGAGACCTTATAGCGGTCTGCCAGTACCTCAAGGGGGCCTACAAGAAAGATGGGAAGAGGCTGTTCAGTAGGGCCTCTTGTGACAGGACAAGGGGTGATGGTTTTACAATAGAGGGAGGGAGATTTGGATTGGATATTAGAAAAAAGTGGTGGAGCACTGGAACAGGTTGCCCAGGGAGGTGGTGGATGCCCCATCCCTGGAGACGTTCAAGGCCAGGTTGGATGAGGCCCTGAGCAACCTGATCTAGTTGGGGGTGTCCCTGCTTCTTTCAGGGGGATTGGACTAGATGACCTCTGGGAGTCCCTTCCAACTCTAATCATTCTATGATTCTATGATTCTATATTGGGATCGCCATCCAGCAGATCGACGTGAGTGAGAATCATTATCATCTCTGTTGTTACACACTTAGGGAATTTTGCACAGATCTTGTTGAATGTTAGAGCAGAGGCAATAAGGGTATTTCATAAATACTTCAAGCAGTGGGACGACCTACCTACAGATGGCCCCTTGCCCAGGGCTTATGTCACACTTCCCGTCATTGAGGCAAAAGTTTGGTTGCAGATCGCAGATGCTGTTGCACGGCAGCCCGTCGATGCTTAGGTAGCCAGGATTGCAGACACACTCGGCTTCCCCGCTCCAGCGATTTACTAAGCATTCGGAGAACTCATTGCAGGCCTGGAACTTGCAGGGGTCTGCCTGCTCACCTGAGAGCACACAAAGCAGAAAACAGTAACGATGGAGGAGAACCCTCACTGACGCAAAGCACTCAGTGCTTCCTCTAACGGGCTCTTTGCTAAGATACATCTACAAAATTCCCGTGTGCTTCTTTCCTGAGTCACGAAAGGTCCTGCCAAGGTGAACACGTGCGCAGTGCACGGCAGTGTGGTGACTAAGACCACCCAAGAAGCCAACTGAAAAAGCAAGTATAAAATGTTGTTGTTCTTACTGGAACATGCAGGACCTCAGGTGTTCTCTGTTTGCTGGAACTGCATTTTGCAAATGAGTAAAACAAACACAGCCGGTCTCCAGTACTTCTTCTGATAGGAAACCTGCCTCCAGGTCCTCTGTATGTGGACAGGGAAGGGCAAGGGGATTTGGGGGCACGCAGCACCTCCTGTAAGGAGATTGTCCCCTGTCTGCAAGGAGCACAAACTGGTAATATTTGAGATCTCGCACTTGTATCAAGTTTAAGAGGGCTGTGACACAGGTGAACAGCATCTGGAGATCTGTCATGCTCATCAGCCATCTTTGTCAAGAGCTGCCTCAGAAGAACAGCTGCCATTCACCATCAGGTTAGTTAGTACTGTTGGGTTTCCTCTAACCTTGAAACAGGACATGTTTCCGAGTTGCTTATATAGTAAAATGCTGGCTAACTTGGACAGAGAAAAGGCTTCCTCCCTGTATCAGAGTGAACTAAGAGGTCCTGTGGCTTTTTAGTACAACCAAAACCTTACCCCGAGAGTGAGGCAGCAGCCATAGGCACTGCTTTGGATGCCTACCTGGCTACTAAACTGTCTGCTGCCTGTGGGAATAACCACATGGACTAAGCTGAAACCACACGTGAAACTAAAAGCACGAGAGAGCTGGGCACCACTGCTCTTGATGCCCAGCCTCCCCCATGACTGTGCAGTGGTGTTTTGCAGAGTATTACACGAGCCAGTTTTGTCCTCAGGGTTCTATATGGGCCCCACTCAGGCTGGGCCCCACTTTGGTTTTCATCTTTTTAGGCCCTTAACAGATTATTGCTTGGTTGTTTGAACCCTGTCCTTCTAAAGTCCAGCCTGGGAAAAGCTGCTGGGACCCTTAGCAGGTTCTTACAGCAGAAGTAGCTCTAAATGCTTTGCTCCAAACCACAGTTCCCTGCCAGCCTTACCAGATTCCACGTCCAGGGAGTATTTATCGATGGCCAGGTTCATGGTGTGATAGGCAGTGTTGCAGAAGTCTTCCAGGATCATGTACACAGCGTTGGTGACGTTCCGGGGCACGGGTTTGGCAAACTTCATCCTACTGTTCACCACGATGCTGCCGTTTCGGAAGTTGAGGATTTCCAGGTTCTGGAAGCCTGTCAGATTTGACTGAAGGTAGGGCACCAGCTGCAATGCAGGGGACGTCACAGAAAAGCTGAATCTTTGAATTCTACACCAGTCATTTGCACTGTTACTACGTCAGACAGTGAGAGTTGGGATTATTTTATCCAAATCCTGCAGCAAGGGGACTAAGGCTTTACCCAGTGGAGGCTCATGGGGGCCAGGAGCTTGCCAGGAGCCTGCCAGGAGCCTCCCAGGAGTCTCTGTACTGCAGCCAGTTCTTAAGTATGCACCAATCTGAGAGCACCTTCAAAAAGCCTACAACTGAGGAAAGCAATTCCTGGGACATTCACCACGCTCTCCCTTGACTGAAGCACCAGCTGCACGAGCTGTTTCACAGGGTGCTGCCCTCAGGCATATCCCCCATTCCTCTCCCTCCTTCTTCCACAGCAAAATGTTCATTTTGGTCAGGAGAGGGGAATCCCCAAGTGGAAACTTGACAGCGGTCACTGTACTGCTCCTGTGAGGCTCTGCTAGGCATCACCCGCTGGGGAAGGGCTCGGTGCCCTCAACTACTTCTCTATCTGGATGGGCTGGCATGTGTCACAGAAACATTACCTCCCCACAGCCCCAGTCTATTTACTGCTCCTTCCCACGGGCCAGAGAGCACTCTGGATGCAAGCAAGGGTGGTGGTGTTGTCTCTTCAGCTAGACCACTGCATCGACTGGCATCAGCAGAGCATCTGGCCCACAGCACCACAAAGTTACTCTCTTTAGAGAGACCACCAAGAGAATAAAAACCAAACGAGAGACACCACCCCACAGCCCCTTTCCAGACAGGATTTTCCCTTGGAGGTACATAAATAATGTCTGGAAGTACCAGTCATGAGCTGCTCTCTGCAGAAGAGAGCCGACAGACCGCTGTTTGCCAACAGTTTGTGCCTATCTGGTAGCAGTCAGTCAGCACAGAAGCAATTCTTACCAGTTCCAAGAACCGCTGCTCCAGCGCTTTGTATTCTGGAGAGTTTTTATTAAACAGGTCCTCTGAGAACATCATGTTGGTAACCCGCAGACTGAAGAACACAACTAGAGCTCGTGACGACACAGGAGTGCTGCTGCGATTTTCATGTGTAGCCCAAGCCACGCTGGCCATCTCTGTGGACTGGCGATGAGTTGTTAGCTCCACGTGACTTTCAGTCATGCTCCTCCCCTCCTCGGTTGGCTTGAGAGTAAAGTGGACAGTGCTCACATGATCCAGGTCTACTGAAACATCCAGGACTCTTGTCGTTTCATCTCCCACTTTTGCTGAGGTTGCTGCAGGTGGTGACGCTGTGGATCCCACAGGAGGGAGGTGGGATGGAAGCTCAACAGTGCTTGCCATTGCATTCACCGTTACGTCAGAGCTCATAACAGTGCTGAAGCTCATGGAAACATGCACATCATGGTCTGCACCACCCTGTCCAGTAAAGCCTTCTAGAACAGTGGTCTGATCTACCACAGAAGAAACTGAAGTAAAAACTTGAGTGGCAGGAGGTGTTGCTGATTGCACTGTCTGATCTACTGAGTTTTCTAGTACTCTGTCAGGAGGCCAAAAGTCAGCTGGTTTCTTCGCTGCTGACTCAGTGGTGTCTTGGCCTGCCAACAATATATCTAGGGTTTGCTGCTCTTCTGTGGAAGCAGCAGGGTTTACTGTGGAAAGATCTGCAGTCAGAACAGTTTCTGAAGAGCTTGTGTGCAACTGGGTGATTGTAGCAGCTTCTGTTACATCTGTTTCCCCCACTGTGAACAGTCCTTCCACCACTGTCCCACCTTCAGTGTGGTGTTCAACTGTTTCAGAAATGATGGTCTGACCTACACTGGACTCTTTGGGTTGCTCCATACTGACAGTCCCCGTAGATGTAAGGATACTGTCTTCCACAGACAGATCTGTACTATGCAGTGAGACAGGGGCCTCTCCAGTTGGCATGTCTACAAAGGAATAGTCCACTGAAGGCTCCAAACCCAAGGATGGTTTAACAGAAGAATCATATGTGCCCCATGTTTCTGTCTGTGCAGGTGTCTTCACAGATGACGGCTCTTCTGTCTGTAACAGAGGTACCTGCTGAGTTGTAGTCTCTGGAAAGACAAATATTTCAGATTCATCAAGGAGATCTTCTGTTGCATTGGCCATACCTTCATTCTCATCTTTGGAAGGATCATCACCTAATTTATTCCCCGAGTTAAGAATATAATCTAAGATCACGCCTTCAGGAGTATCCTCAGTTCTGGTTAACAAAGATTCATTATCGTCTTCAAGCCAGCTATCAGGACCAGGATAGAAAATAGGTTCCAGTGTTGCTTCTTCCCAAGGCCAGATATTTGATTCCATTTCTTTTCCTGAACCTTCAAGAGCTGAACCAGACCCATCATCATATATAACTCTATCTCCAGGATAGATATAAGTTTCATCTTCTATAGGGTGTACTTCTAAGGGAATATTAATTTCTTCTACAGACTCGTGCAACACAGTCTCCATATGGCTACTGCCTGCAGGACTACCCTGAGTTACTTCTTCCTTCTCAGCAGATACTGTTTCTTTAATATCAGTCTCTGTGATTGATGTGGAGGCCACTGTTGGTGTGGAAAGCAGAGGAACCACATAATCATCTGTAGATGCAGGTTCTTCAGGCACAGGGTGAGGCAAAGGGCTTGAAGGCAAAAGAAGGTCTTCAGGTGGTCCAGTATCTTCAAACACTAGAAGTAAAATTTTCATTTAGAATCACAGAATTGTTTACATTGGAAAAGACCTTTAAGATCATCAGGTCCAACAGTAAACCTAAATTTAAGCTTCAGTCAACGGCATTAACTCACCTTCTGAAGAACTGGGGGCTGAGAGCCATTCCAGGGAGTCCACAGAATCACGCCCTGACACTGGTGCAGTGACCGAATGAGGAGTCCGATTCCCATCCTCTAAATTCAGCCCGTCAGGCAAAGAAGTGACATCGGTCTCAGAGGAGAGCGGAGCTTCAGGCGCCAAACTGGTCTCAGAGTCCAGATTTTCCAGTCTTGGCCAAATTTCATTGTCATCGAACTGTTCACCACCTGAAGTGGAGTCTGGTTTGGCGAAATCCAAGGGCAAAGTATTGCTGATGGTTGACTCATCTGCTGAAGGCCGTTCTGCTAAGAAAGTGCTGTCCTGGAACATAAACCCACTGTTAATATCTCCGCTATCAGAGGGGAAGCACCAGCTGTCTGTGCTGGGCTGAGCCCAGAGTGGGTGTTAACAGCAGCCAATGGCAAAATCTGGGGCTGCTGACTCTGTGAGGAAGAAACGCACTGCAGCAGGAGGGGCCAAACTGGGACAGCTGGCACATACATGCCCTTTGCCAGTCATAAGCAACATACACGTAAAGCGCACGTCCTTGTGACATGCATTTCACGTGCAGTCATGTCCTCTGTAAAGGGAGAGAAGTGATTCTGATCCCTTGTCATGCAGCTTCAGTTATGGCGTTAGGAGCTGGTGTTTGGTGAAGAGATGTACTGTCTATTCCCACCCCATTTCTTTTCCTTATTTTACTGGAGAAGACACGTTGGTCTGTTTCTAATTGGAGCAAGGATGAATGCACACAGTACTGCCTGCCTTCCTAAAGCACAAAGAGGTCTTAGCAGTGATTATTCGTCAGCTACACAATCAATACAGTAAATAAAATGCTACTATGAAACATGAACCAGTTCTGAAAGTAAGCTTGAATCTGTGCATGCCCCGGGCTCATTTACTGCTCTCGTTTACTATGTGTGTCTGAGAACCCAGGGGGATACAAAGACCAGGGTGTAAAGGAGAGCATTTAGAACCTGGAGTAATTTTAGTCTCAAAGCTGAGTGCAGGGAAAAAAATGAAATCTCTCAGCAGTAATGACAAACAATGAAGAGTACACACAGTGAGTTTGTGAATTGTTTGAGGTGTGAAAAAAGAACCTGTAGTTAACTCTCCAATTTTCACATCTTTTGCTTACTACTCCGACCATCATCTGGTTTACAGTTGCAATACTTAGCACATGTTTGAAAAGCACATCATCTTCGAGTATTAACGTACTACCTTCATGACTTGTAAGGTGATTGTATTGGGGCAAACCAGTGAAGAGGTTAAATTATTTGTCAAGGCTACAAAAGCAAGTCCCTGTAACTCAGGAGCAATCACTTCCCATCAGTGCCATGCGACAGTCCGATACAGATGAAACACTCCCCTGGGGTATGAAAAACTACCAATTTCAAGAGCTGCAATTTACTAAGAACTAACCAACTGCTGATGGTCAAGTGGGCAGTATTTCAATAGGTTTCCAGTTGAAACATGGATGAATTAATTTTTCAACTTTTTTCAAACTGCATTTGAACACTTCAGAAACAAGCCAGCTAAAGTACTTTTATGAAATTATTGGAGTACCTGTATTGATCACATTTTTATAGCCAGTTGTTATGCTACCACAGTCTCCTCACATTTTTTGATTTATAAGGTAACAATCAGTTGAAAAGTGTGTATATACTATATACACAGACATGTGCTCTGGCAATTATCTTTTTCTTTTCTGGCAAAACTGACTGTTATAAATATAGCTGTAAAAAAGTTACCGTGCAAGAGTAGAAACAAATTACATGTACAAATTCCACAAAGAATGAATAAGGACTACCAGCCATAGCTTCTCAATGCCTTTCTTTTTTTTATGTGAGCATTTAGTTGCCAGGGATTGCACTTCATCATTTATTTGAATGTGGATAGATGTTCCTATGACAACTAACATTATTCAAAGGTTCTTCTTACAGTGCAATATATTATATTAACAAGTTTAATATTGTATTGGCAAGTTCTGGGTTTCACTAATGTCTTTTGAAAGGCTTACAAATATGACTGATGACTGCAAACATGGAACCCCCTCCCTGATTTTCCATTTTCTGCTGCCAGAAAGGCATTGTATTCAGTGAGCCAGAGCATTCTACCTGCTACAACTCAAGAAATAACAAGAAAGCAGATATTTCAAAAACTGGACTAGATTTTTTCTTTGCTATTCAAGAGAGTTGTAAAACTCAAAAGAATTAATGATTTGTTGGTACCATCTGCTAGCAATTAGATGGTGAAGTCATGATAGTCCCACATTATGTCATGAGTATGTATAATTCAAATCCAACTTGATTCAACTAAGAAAAATCACAGCAACATTATCATAGTTCTACTTAACAGCATCTACTTCAACCACAGAGGTTTGACACTGTGGAAGTAACTGACTAATTGTTTCAGTTTTGTTTACAGTTCAAGCATGATTTTGATTTTCTTAAATGTATCTGAAGTTACTTCCCAAATTCTCTGCGTATTGCAGATTGCACGCAGCTGTTTTTTAGATAAACTCTATCTTCTTCATAATTAAGGGTTTTTGACTGAAGACACAGATTACGTTATTATTCATAGTCCATGGTTAGAAAAATGTAATGTCCAGAATTTTTTCTTGCACATACTGTTCCCTAAAACCGGTTTAAGATTTATTTTTGCAAAGCTGCCTCTGCTTTACAATCTTCTTGCCTGCACATCTATTAGAGTATCCACAGGTAGAATGAAAAAATGGCAGAATTCCATGTCTTACTAAAATAAACACCTGCAATATTTTAATCTATTTAGGTAGCTCCAGTAGAGAGAAAGCCCTTTTCTGAAAGTTAACTTAAATTCATGTTTGTCCACACCATGTTTAAGCCATTTACAGCAAATCCATATGATTTTTGCATTGTAGACATCAATTAATTTTTAAAACTCAGGGCAAGCTGGCATGAAGTTAAGGATATTATACCTGTGACCACTATAAGAATATTTGGTTCTGTGAAGTGACTACAAATTTTGCTTCCATAAAGATTTCAGAAGCTGACCTGAAAGCAAGTCTGTCTGTGTTCACAATACGGTCTCATCGTGAACTTAGTGAAAACCATCCTTAGCAATTTCACTTTGCTAAGTATTAAAATGTATCCAGAGGCCACCACTCAGAACCATACTCACATCAAACTCTGGGTGTTCTGGCACAACCGGATGTTCAGTAATCCAGGGTAGGTCTTCTGGTATCGGGTGCAGTATTTCTTTCACTGTGAAAATACAAATGCTTGGGATCTAAAAGCTGCAGTAGCAGGGTGAGGAAGCTATTTTTGAAGACTCACTGAAAATCCTCCCTCATTTCACATTTGTGAATACAATGTTTCCAAAAAGTTTGCCAGAGAGATTCTGCTTCTGGAAATGTCCCAAGGTCACCAACAGGAACCACAGAGGAAAGATGAGAACAGAAGGGTGGACAGCACTCCTCTACCACCTCCAGAAGCATCATCGATTATTCAACAATAAACCAGCTATTCCCCTTGAACTGCTCAAGGCCAACAGAGGGCTGATAAGCTGAAGGTCATCTCAGTGCAGTGTGCATCCTGTCAACATGTCCCTTCTATTACTGTTAAATTTTGGGAGTATTGCTGAAATTACATACCACAAACATCCTCAGTGGCAAAAAGGAGAGGCTAAAAATTGTCTACTTGGCCTGTCATAGGCAAGATCATAGCAAAACAAGCTACAACACAGCTGAATCCACCTGTCTGCAATTTATTTTACAACACTTCAGATGTGTTGCTCACCTATGTGCCGTGAGCAGTACCTACCATCAGTGAGCTGGAGAGAGTTAGGGTCTAAGGACAAGGAAGTGTTTTCCAGCAAGGCGTTCTTCTGGAGGATTTCAACAATATAATCCCGGAAATCACCGATGGTGTACACAACTGTTGGATTATCCTCTATGCCCATAAAGGAGTTGTCCTCCACCTTGTTGGAATGGAGGTTGATCAGGTCCCAGGTGGCATTGCTGATGGCTTTTCCATCAAACGTAACGGCATAGTGAACTTCCACCCCGCTTCAGGTGTACAAAGAGAAAGAGAACATGGGTGAGAGATGCAGAGTTTTCCAACAAACAGCACATCCACTTTTTTATTTGAGAACTTGTGCCAATAAACTTTTTAAATATAAAAACATATTGCTTTAAAGGATTCTAAATAACTTTTTATATCCTCTTCATCACATCTGTGTCTGCATGCCTGTGCTTTCCAGCACTGCACAGTTCTTGAAGGCTACAAGAACCTGATGACCAGTCTAATCCCAGTCCTGTATTTCCACTAGTGAATGGCAGGCAGACCCCAAGCAGACCAAACTGTTGGCTTTCTGCCAGCATCACTAACAAGCCTGTCAGCATCCAAACGGTGCATGTGATGATTTCAAGGTCGGGCCAATGATGGGAATGGCTCTGAGGTACAACAATGGCCAGGAAAAACAGGCTGCATACAGTAGCAATCTATAGTAGCAAGAGGGAACCCTGATCACTGTCACTGTGCAGTGTCAATCTGCTCAAAATACTGTCTTTAATAGCAATGATTTAACTTTTTAACACAGCTTATAATTGGGATCATTTTTCTAGACTCACTTGATCACATATTCTTGAACTAAATTTCATATCTGTGTACAGCTTAGCTTTTTTCTTATTAACTCTCCTCCATGTTCTTAATTTTCTTGTCCTGAATATGTCTTGATGTCCTTTCCTGCATGACAGCGTAGGCTGCAATCAGGTTTACCTTACACTGGGCATAAGCACAAGGGAGCTTTAGAAAATATACTGGGCACATCAAGAAAGCGAAGTCATCTATGAAGTGTGTGCTCCCAGGACATTTTCCTCCTTCCACGGACCCAGACTGAACTGCTGAAGTAATGCCTCTGTTCGGAGAAGCCTCTAAAGCCCCAGATACAACAGAGACATCATCAGCAAAGATGCTAACACCAGGAGTGTGCTGGAGCTCACCATGGGCACAGCGAAGATGGAATACAGTACGCTTCTCAAGACTAACATTTAGATTTAACACCACTGTGCCATCAGTTGCAAGTAATAATTCCTAACAAATAACTACACCACCACCATCTGTCTGGAAAGGTTAAAACATCTGGTGCTTGGAGTGTAGCCTTTGAGATTAGTTGCACACAGCCCACAAGTGCAGAAGGGGAGAGGATGGCTTTAAGTCGCTATTGTTTGTGAAAAGATTTGGGTTTTCTACCCCACCTTCTAAAATTAAAATTCTCAGTCTCTGTAAAACTGTTCATGGAAACTGGTTAGGCCTTTGCTGAGAAACACAAAAGAAAGAACTATATCTAGTAAATTAAAAGCTACAGTTCATTTTCTGTTTTGTGAAATTCTTAAAATACTAAGGGAGGAAAATTTTGGATGCTTAACCTGTTTATGTCTCATGAGAAACCAGTCCAGACTGATCCCATCTTCTGCTAAAACCACTGCTATGATGTGCAGCACCTCTGGCCCTGAATCAGCTAAGCCAACTGCCTTTCCTGGAGGGCTATGGTTTTCTCATGAACTTTAATTTCTATAATAACCATCACCCTGTATCTATTCAAGACTTCGTTGCAAAGACCCCATCATTAAGCAATTTTGTTTTCTCCACAAAAGATGCTTCTATACCCAAGTTAGCCCAGTAGCTCAGTTGTGTTTAGGAAGACTTTCCCCAAGTATTTTTTTTTTTTACAATTAGGACTTAAATAAACAAATTAGGTTTATCCATAGTCAAAACATAGGAGTTACTTGCAATTTCTGGTAGAATCACTACCCCACCACTAACCATTCCTCCCTCCCCCCCCACCCCATATTGATGCCGGATAGCTGTCTTGTTCTGGAGCCAAAACTACAAATCCCCCGAACAGTGTCCTCCAGCTAAATGTGCTTCTTCATCTGTATATAAATATAGCTATACAAAAGTTGGCTTTACCTTTCCTCCTCAGAAGAGCTGAATATAGAAACAAAACAAAAAAAAAACCTGTTAAATCAATGTTACAATTTCATTTAAGTCTTCTATCTTGAAAAAAAAAATCTGCTTTGGTATTCTAGAGGGCACACCCATTTGAAAAAAGTAACACGAAAATGGTTATAAATTGCACAGATATTCTGCTACACCCCAAACCATTCTGCTTTAACTGATCAGAGAGACTTCTTGCTGATCACAAGGAATTGGCAGAGTGGAGACATCTCAACTTACAGCAAATACTGCAACTAAATTGCCATCAGTACCCTGGATCCGGGCTCTTCTCAGTGATGGCCAGTGATAGGACAAGGGACAGTGGGTACAAGATGGAACACAAGAAGTTCCATGTAAATGTAAGGAAAAAACTTTTCACTGTGAGGGTGACAGAGCTGCCCAGAGAGGTGGTGGAGTCTCCTTCTCTGGAAACATTCAAGACCAATCTGGACACGTTCCTGTGTGATCTAATCTAGGTGATCCTGCTCAGCCAGGGGGGGTTGGACTAAATAATCTTTCAAGGTCCCTTCCAATTCCTAACATTCACTTAATCTGTGAATTGTAATGGTTGATTTACAAGTCAGTGATTACATTTACATACAGTTCCTCATTTCTTTTTCAACCTCTGTCTACAGAGGTACAAAATATGAAAGTACCTGTCCTTTGATTAACACACCCCAGGAACTCCCATACACATCCCTGATATTCTTCCCAGTGTGGTGCTGGCCCATTGCACCATCACACATGATCAGCTTCAATCCCCACCTACACATCAGTATCTTTATACCTGTAATCCAGGACACGGATGCTCTTGTATCCAGGTAGTCCTTCAAATACACTTTCAATCTATTTTGAGGGGAAAACAAAAAAAGTTAATACAGATTTCCTCTACTAATTTAGTGAAAAAAGCCCCAGGAAGTCTTTTCAGGGTTTTCCCAGAATGTATCTGAGTTGTTGTATCTAACAGGCTGAAATATTCTTTCGTTGAAAAAGGTTGAATATTCTTTCTATAAAGAGTTTTGGTGACATTGTTTCATTATTAGAAAAGGTTTGAAGAACAACATCCAGCCTTACCCAAGAACTGTACAGAATGGAGAAAATTCAGACAGACTCTGCAGAGATCTGACCTGCCCATGGCAGACTACATTCTTCCCTCTTATTTAAGCAGCACAAATCCTTCTCTGCCCAGAAGGCTGCCACTACTTCTCAGACCTCTTGGGATTCAAACAAAAATTCCAGAAAATGCTTTGCACCTTACCAACTTCAAGAGGCACAGCCATTTCAAGAAGTGGCTTCCAGAGGAATGGGGTGGTGTTGGACTTCAAGGAGGCACTAATGCATTGCCTGGTGCAAAACATGCCTCTTCCCCATGGCTCGTAACATACAAAGGGCTCAGGAGTGACTTGAGTGTTACTCCAAAAAACAAGACAACTGGAGGCAGCAAAATGGCAGCACAACCAGGTCTAATTCAACAGCCAACTGTGTTACATGAGACAAACCCAAGAAACTGGATACTGAAGGTTCACACCAGTTTGGGTGGGTTTCTTTCCTCCCAGAAGGTCCTTGCCAGTTGAGGATTATTTTTTACTCCTCAAGTTCTTCTTCCCCACCCCAATCTCCCTATTTTTAAACTGTCTCTGGTGAGACTTAAACAATCAAAGTGCTGCCGACTTCCTGTTTTGCACGAGCTTCTTTATCCAAGCACAGAGAAAACCAGGCAAGGGATCAAAGGAGTGGAATGTCCACGTGCCAGGTGGACTCTGTCCCATCTGACATTTCTTCCACACACACACTGTGGCATTGCTGCTTGGCTACACAACTGGGAAAATTAAGACGTCTAGTCTATGCTAGCAACTTGTGACAGTTGTGGTGATGCTTTCTGGCTGCAGTGAGGAGTACATCTCTTTCCCACCTGGCCCAGGATCTGGCACAGGGTTAGCCCCAGTAAAAGGGGTTAAAGAGTGAACTCCAACTAAATGGGACTAGGAAGGAAGCAAAGCTAGAGCAAACATAAGCGTCATGATGTGCTGTTGTATGGCACCCTAGATGCTTCTCCCAAGAAAAAGGAAAAACAAACTCAGTGCCCCAAGAAACTAGTGGTAACTATTAACAGGGAGAGGAAAGTTAGGAGACAGCCCTGTGACCACAGTTTAAATATGCATTTGTATACTGGTGTCTAGCAATTTCATTTGTAGCACAGAAATGAGAACATAAAATTTTAACTAAAATTAACTTGAAATCAAGTTTTAATAAATCATGGTATATATGTACATATTTATACACATATGCAGGTATGTATTTTTTCTTTCAAGTAGGTGCTAACAGTCTTAAGCCATTCCTACTGATGTCAACGGGATTTACCATGTGCTTAAGAACTGGCTGGAGGGTTTTAAAATGTGCTCATGTGCACTGCTGGTCCTGGGCAGAAACAAAGAGCAAGAGTTGTCCTCCTGGCAGCCAAGATTTCAGAGAGTACCTCACTGCAGTGCAGGACAATTTATTCCAAGAAAGGTTGTTCTTGAGTGGCAATAACAAGTGAGTTCTCCCCTTGTGACTCCTGACCTCCAGACCTATCACCTACCTTGTACTGATGGATTCTCCTGACTGATGCTAGAGTTTCTTCTACAGTCCAAATTCCAGACACCACATAATCATTAGGATTTCCTACGTTCCCATTTCAGTGTTCACATTCGGTGGGAGACCCAGAGCTGACGCTGATGGACCTGTTCGCCTTCTGTCCACACCTCACACTAATGTGGTGCCACACCTGAATTACTCAGGCTGCCTACCAGCACCACCTCAGCACAAGCTGATGTCTCTGGCCTGCAGCCAATTCGTGTCAGGCCATCTAAGAGTGTGGGCAGCCTAGTTTGCTAAGACCCTCAAATTACACTATTCACTCCCCAGTTTCAAACCAACTACATTACAGAAGGATTTGAACTGGGCAATGAGATTGGAAAGCAATGAAATAAACTATAGGCAGATGTTAAATTTATCTTTAAGGTTTTCAAGTCCAGAAACTGCAATAACTAATGAAACTGAGTCAAGAGACAAGAAACTTATCACTTCTCTGTGAGTTTAAAGGCTCTTGAGGTAACACTGACAGGGAGAGGAGCCGAAAAAATCTTGAAAGGACTCTAAGGCCAAAGTTTGCTTGGGTAGAAATAGGTCTTTGAAAAGACTAAAATAAGTGGAAATGTTTTTCATTTATTAATAATGTCTGGCTTATTTACTTTTGCTAACACAATGCAAAATAAATTAAGGAGATCAGAAAATGAGGCGAGGAGACAGTGAAAGTGAGAGACAGAGAGAGCGAGCGCGCCTGCTGTTCCAGCTTGCAACAAAAGCACTAAGCTTCCAAAGCCCATGAGAAGAAGGGAGTCCTAACAAAGATACTATGGGCTGCTACTGCTTTGCAGAGTCAGCAAAAAGAAAAAGGAAGCCAGGGAAGCTAAATTACCTGAGAAATGAATTGTTTCGAGAGCAGTTGACGCTTCACAGCAGCTGGGTCCCTCAGCTCCTCACTGTACTTTTCACCAACAATCAAAATGCTGAACTCAATCATCTGTTCAGTTACAGGTTTCACTATTTTCTCATCCTGCTTCTTTATTTCATTATTGATCTGGAAGGGAAGGAAGAAGGGAGAAAACAAGAGGTAATGATTTAATGCCTTTTTTCATTTTGCCCATTGTTTTTTTTCCCCAAGAAATAAACTGTCATTGCTCACCACAGACCAGATTCCTACCTATCCTGTAAAAAGCATCCCTGAATATGTATATGTACATATGTCCCCCCATCTGTCAATAGCACATGACATTCCTGAGCTTGGGTCCAATTATCTTTCTTACATTGGCCAGAGGCTTCCCCAGCAATTGCAAATCTGGAGGTTCCTCTGGCTCACGATGGGGCAGAAAACCTGAGCCCTCTTCATAAATGCTGTAAGGACAGGAACACCTCAAGGCTCTACTGGTGGGCCACACTGATGGTCACAGATATGCTAATGACACATGAAAACCACAGTCCAAAGCACAGTATGCTTGCTTCAGCTGTCAGCATACCTGTTTGCCTTGTACTATAACGGGGTGCTCACCAAACTCCAGGGACAGAGGTGGAACTAGTTAGACAATCTGGTAATCAAGAACATCTTTTCAGAATTCTTGTATCTTGCAGATAATTCTGGTTTAATTGCAGATAATTTATTGCAGATAATTCTGCATATCTTTACTCTAGTGCAAGGCCATCGGGTTGACCTCAGCTACAAACAGAAATCTAGTTGCATGGGAAGATCACAAAAAGTACAATTATGGATACACGAACAACTCACTTGAACTGGTCAACAACAGGCTGATTTACCCCAAATTTCCTCATCTGTCTCAAGGCTCCTACTTAATATCCAACCTGGTAACTGATAAGTTACCTTATCTACATTCAGAACAACACCCTGTGTTGCTCAGACTCAGTAAGTGAAGGTTCCCCCCAGATACACAATGGGCACTGGGAGATCTTCAGGGACCTCCACTGAGCTGAAGTGGCGGGCTTTGACTGGTAGGTCTACAGTTGCCCAAGAAGCCCCACAGCAGTGGCTGTGCAATCCATCAGGGACGCCTGTAGCTGTCATGGTTGCCACAGGCAGCAGTGAATTCCAAGTTTTAATCTAATTTGAATGACTGAGCAACACAGGAAGAGCTCTGTGTGCTTGGTTGCCTAGTATTTTACAACCAACACATTATTCCTTGTGGTGCACTGAAAGGCATGAGAAAAAACAGATAGCTTCACAGTTTTTTTTCTAAAACAATAAAATGAGATTTGTGAGGAAGGGAAGGGAAGGCTGGCTTAGGTTAACTTTAACCAGATAGACTCTGGCTATTTACATGCAGTTGTTGCTTTTTGCCCATTAAAAGGGAAAAGAAAGCAAGCCAACCAACCAGGCCTGTCCAGCAGCACCACAGCCAGCTTTATGTATGGTGCAGGAAAGGGAAAAACCTTTTCCAAGAAAGTTTAGCTGCCACCAGAGAGCAACTTATGTATTGTTTAGGGACCCTCTAAAAATTATTAAATTCTCATCCTCCTCCCTTTACCTTTTTTAATAAGTAACTTTGTTAAGAACCATAATGACTGGCACGGTGCTTAATTAGCCAGTGAGAGTCACCTACTTAGCAGGTATACGTGTGTGCTGCTACTACATGTCTGTTTGCAACGCCATGTAGCTTCAATCATTCACTAGTCCCCCAACCAAAAGCACAGTCAACACATGAGTGCAGAAGCTGAACTTTGCTCCCTCGTGGTCTTGTAACCCACAAGGCATTTTGGCTGCCCAGAGCAATGATGAGGTGTGATGTAACTCTACGGAGTGCAAACCCTGTAGCAGCAGCAGTGGTGATCTAATTCTGGTCTTGTTCTGATTTACTGAGCGGTCAGGTTCTCTGCTCAGACAGAAATAGTTCGGGCAGTCCCCCTGCAAAAAAGAATAACGGTGTACATGGGACCAAACCACAAGCCTGCTTGGTTCATCAAGCCTGGACTTGAGTCAGAAGCTGTCTGCCTGTTTCATATTCAGCATCTATTCTTGAAAGAACACTATCAGAGCTCCACAGTCAGCCTTGAAAGCTCTTGAAGAAAGTACAGTTTGGCCCAGGTTCGTTTCACGGCCACACCAGGTTACAGAACCGCGCGTAGCTAAAGCCCCCACTATAAATCAGCTCCCACCTACACGCAGCTTGTGCGGCTCTGTAAGCGGCTTGGTAAATCCACCCAGAGCTTCATGCTTATCACAAAGCAAAGGCCAGCAGAGGCATGCAGCTGGCCTGCAAGACCCCCTTCATTCATGTAGGCCTGTGAATACTGCAGCTGGGATCTAGAGTTTGGGCTTAGATTTGGAAACAGAGGAGCTGCTTCCTGGAATCAAATACTTCCTTGGGACCTATGTAGTGGTTGGCACTTCTGAATTACAGAGATACTGTAAGTACTTGATATAGGCTTCCCTGTCTTCAGAGCTCTGCTTCGATATCAAAGTGAGGGTGACTCTAAGATCACAAATAAACGTTCATCTTTAGCAGTAGAGGAAAAGGAAGGGAAAATTCGAAGGAATCTTCAAGGACACCTCTCTTCTGCCCTAAACAGTTGTACCAAAACACAACTACAGCAATTTATGGTTGGACTGCATTTGAGTGGCAAGGTTTTAGTAGCGGTGGGCTACAGAGATGGCTTCTGTGAGAAACTGCTAGAAGCTTCCCCTATGTCTGGTAGAGCCAATACCAACCAGCTCCCGGGGAGAGTTGGACTAGATGATCTTGGAGGTCTTTTCCGACCTTAATGAGTCTATGATTTTATGATTCCAAGACAGACCCATCACAGGCCAATGCCAAGCCGAAAAGTGACAGAGGTAGCACTTCTGGGATAACATAGTTCAGAAGAGGAAAGAACACCCACTGTAGAAACAGCAGCAGAGAGCACAGTGAGATGTGAAACAAATCTGTAGACCCCAAGGTCAGTGAAGAAGGGGTGGGGGGAGGAGGAGGCCCTCCAGGCACCAGAGCAGATTCCCCTGCAGCCTGTGGAGAAGACCACAGTGAGACAGGCTTTCCCGCACAGCCCATGGAGGATGATGGTGGAACTCACCTGCAACTCATGGAAGACTCCACACTGGAGCTGCTGGATGCCTCAAAGAGGCTGTAGCCCTGTGGAAAACATGTACAGAGCAGGTTCCTTCCAGGACCTGTGGATCTATGGAGAGAGGAGCCCATACTGGAGCAGTTCATGAAGAACTGTCTCTCATGAGAGGGACCCCAGAATGGAGCAGGGAAAGAGCGCGAAGAGCCCTCCCTGCCAGAGGAGGAAGGAGTGGTAGAGACATGTGATGAACTATCACACCCCCCATTCCCTCTGCCCCTGCACCACTCTGGGGGAGAAGGTACAGAAAATCAGGAGTAAAGTTAAGCCTGGGAAGAAGGGAGGGGTGTGAGTGAAGGTGGTTTTAAGATTGGGGTTTTACTTCTCATTACAGTTCTCTAAGTTGATTGGTAATAAATTCAGCTAATTTCCCCAAGTCAAGTCTCTTTTGCCCATGATGGTAACTGGTGAGAGAGCTCTCCCTGTCCTCCTGATGCATGAGCCTTTATATGTATTTCCTCTCCCCTGCCCAGCTGAGGAGGGGAGCATTCTCTCTTGCTGTGGGGGAAGTGGCACAGCAAAGCTGCTGCAAATGAAAAAAATACCCACCGAGAAATTGTTTTAGAACTTTCTGAAGTTGCCCCGTTTTTTAGGAAATCCTTGTTTGTGTTAACACACTAGACTAAAAACACCTTTAGTTACTAGGAAATGCAAGTGGCCACAAACAATGTTATTTAGGAAAGGCAACAGAGTGCTGAGCCAAATGGAAACACTCACAGTAGTGTCTGCATCTTCAACCGCTCTAACAGTACTGCCTGCAGGACTCTCAACAGAGATCTCATGAGGGGGAGGAACATTGGCAGCTGCATCTGAAACAGAGTGGTATTAGTTTCCTTGGGGTTTTTATATACCCACATACACAAAGATGCACACAGCAGTAGTTCAATGAGCATAAAGCAACAGTAAAATTTGATTCCTATTCTCACCATCACGACAGAAACAACACAGGAGATACCTGAAGAGCTTGAGGAAGAGTATCAAATACACATATCAGAATAAATGCTTATCTTCTGTCTAAGCAGATGTACTCTGAGGAACAGTAGTGCAGTAAAAGTGCTCAGAACTAACTCTCAAGAAGGAGATTAATGATTCTTACAATAACAAAATAACATCAGTATATAACATAACACTCGATCACAAACAGCATGAGTCAAGACGCAAAACATCACAGCTCTTTCTCAAATCCAAATGTCATCAAATTTCACAATTTTCTAGTACTTCAGAATCAGTCTTAAGAGGAGTTAGATGAAAACTGACCTCTTAATGTGGTAACATCAACATCTGAAGCTGGAGTTGGAGTCTCGCTACTGCTGAATAAAAACAAAATCAGAAGTTGAAGTTCAACATGGTGAGATGGATTTCTCAGGTTTTGATTCATCTGTGATTCTGCTGCCACACCATAACAACACTATTGCAGAATAAATTGGTTATAGCACTAATTTGCCAGGAACTTCCTAAAAAATTAGGTTTTGCAATAATTCAGTTATCTTTTGCAACTTAGACTTGGGGTCACTTGCATCGCACAACATAACATGTCCCTCTACAGGCTGCTAATGTCCTCATATTCCAACTGACTTGGAGTCCCCCCAAAAATATGTTTTGCCTTCTACCAGTTAAGTAAAGGAAGCAAATGCAAAGACCAAATATAAAGCACAAAGATAAACGTGCAACATTCTATAAGATGCTGCGTTTAAAATATTCTCCCAGTGTACTAAAACATCACAACTATACTGAAATAGCACAAGAAGGAGGGTTTTTCTCATCATGACTTTTACACAGCTTATTTCAAAATCTTCCCCAGGCATCGGTTTCCAAATCCAATTACTGCATTCACACACACAGAAAACAACTCTAGGCAAAATATGAAAAAGAAAACCATTTCAGATAAAAATCAAATGAAGACTGTCAGCCCCAAAGCAAAATTAATACTTTTGACATGGCTCTTAGAGTAAACTCAAACTCCTTGGGGCCAATCCTGTTCGCCCTCAGCAGCTCTCAGGTAACCAAGATCAGAAGATGCACTAACAGAAGCAAGTCTTTCTTCAATGAAGAAATATTTTTCAGAACTGCGGTATTTTCAATACGCACATCCCAAACTGTGAGCTTGGAGGTTTAAGTGCTGGTAGAGAAGCTAAACTTCAAACTTCAGAAGATCCTCAAAGCTGGCTTCATTGAGATATTTCTCTTACTTCTAAAGGAATTCATTTTTTTATTGATGGGCATATTTGTGCAATAAAATAAGCATTGCAGCAAGGCATCACAGACTGATTTGAGTTGGATCTCAAAGCCCATCTACTTCCATGGGCAGGGACACCTCTCCCTAGCCCAGGTTGCTCAAAGCCCCATCCAGCCTGGCCTTGAATGCTGCCAGGGAGGGGGCAGCCACAGCTTCTCTGGGCAGCCTGTGCCAGGGCCTCACTACCCTCCAGGGAAGAATCTCTTCCTAATATCAAATCTAAATCTTTTTGTTTAAAGCCATTACACCCTGTCCTATCACCACACTCCCCAATAAACTGTCCTTCTCCAGCTTCCGTAACGCATGCTCACGCTAATACTACATGAGTCACGCTGCTTAGCCCAGGTTTTTGTTTCACATACTCAACTACTGGTCTTGCAGTCTGTCCTCTAGTAAAACTCCAGTCAAAGCTGATGGATATTTTGCCTCCTTTGAGACACATAATCAGTCTCAGCATCAGTTAAAAAATCAAAGGCTCCCAGCACCACCCAGACAAACAGTTCTAGCCTAAAGGTACCAGAACACAAGCACACAACCAAACATACGACAGTTTCACCAACACCTCAAACATTCTCCCCCCGCCTCTCACAGACATGCAACACTTGCCAATAAACAGACCTGAAGACAAACATGATGTATTTTCTATTTAAGCCAAGAATCTCTTCACCCACCCTTTCCCCACAGACACAGGCTAGTCCTGTGCATAATATAATAATAACTATACCAAAATTCAGTAAGTTCAGGGAATTTTAAACTGACATGGTGAGATCTACCTTACACTTATAAAATATTAATGGAAAATATTCTCCAGATGAACAAAGCAGAAAATACTTAGTCAAGAGTTCAAGCAAAACCTTCAAGCATTTTCTTGAACTAAAGCTGATGAGCTATATGCAAGCTTTGAAATGTAGTTATTTGTGTCTGCTTCCATCTCGTGGACACTGGTACCTGTTTTTCAGCCAGCACCGTGCAAAGGAGCTCTGCCAATTCTTTGACATCCTCAGTAAATCCTGGAATGATTTCCAGGACCGGAAAGCCAAACTTTACTAGCAAGGGTAATTCAGACAAGATACCCTCTCTTATCCTCTCTGCCGTTGCCATTGCACGTACAGAGTCACAAGTAACTCATTAAAAAACATAAATTTCTGCCAAAAAAAACCCAACCCACCGAGAATTCTATATTACAAAGGATTTAGATTTTTCTTAACGCCATTCATATTTTAGAATGCTGGTTATATTCTAGAGTTATTTAGTTTCAATACTTGTTTATGATCTTAGAATTTAAAAAACCTATCAGTTATTAACTGTTCAGATGAAATATTTTCCAATTAAAAATCACCCAAATCAAGGGATGCATTACCAATTTCAACAGGTATTATATTACACATATACCAGAGTCTCACCAAATTACAGCATGCATAAATAATTTTTCATGCACCATATTTAAAGATGGTATGCTCAGAAACAAATAGATTTTTCCTTTTCAGGAAGGGTAAAACAACCTGGGATTTTATTACTGGTTAGTATAACTAAGGTCAGGAGGGGGTTTCCACAACCCCTCTGTGCAACCTGTGCCAGGGCCTCACCGCCCTCATAGCAGAATTTCTTCCTAATGTTTAATCTCTTTCCGCTGGAAGCCATTGCCCCTGTCCTGCCACTGCACTCCCTGATGATCAGTCCCCTCTCCCACTTCCCTGTAGGACCCCTTTAAGGGGTAGGCTGTAATTAGGTCTCCCCGGAGCCTTCTCTTCTCCAGGCTGAATAATCTCAAGTCTTGCAGCCTGTACTCATAGGAGAGGTGTTCCAGCCCCATGGCCCTCCTCTGGACCTGCTCCGATGTCTTTCCCACACTGAGGACCCCAGAGCCGGAGGCAGTACTCAAGGTGGGGGTCTCACCAGATCAGAGGGGCAGAAATCACCTCTCCTGACCTGCTGGCCACACTGTTTGTGATGGTTGGCCTTCTGAGCTGCTAGCACATGCTGCTGGCTCATATTGAGCTTGTCATCAATCAGCAACCCCAAGCCCTTCTCCTTGGGGCTGCTGTCAATCCATTCTCCACCCAGCCTGTAGCTGTGCTTGGGATTGCGCTAACCCACATGCAGGACCTCGCACTTGGCCTTGTTGAACTTCATGGAGTTCTCATGGGCCCATCTCTCCAGCCTGTCAAGGTCCATCTGGATGGCATCCCTTCCCTTCAGCGTGTCAAACTCACCACACAACGTTGTGTCTCCAGCAGACTTGCTGAGTCTATCCCACCATCCATGCCACCAACAAAGATGTTGAACAGTGCAGCGAAACAACTCTGCTACAGGATTTGTAACCTTCTGTTCATCAGAAGTGCTCAAACCCATGTGTGAACATTAGCTAAGCCTTTTATCAGCCCCCTCTTCTTAAGCAGGGGACAGTAAGAAACATGATTTGCTTTGCTAAAACAATTTAAACTCTGAGCACAACCTGAGACTCACAGGACTTGATCCAGCTGCCCAGGGGTAAGTGTCCACTATACTTGGGCCTCCAGACACTCCAGACCTCCAGCTGCTGCCCTGCAAGGCACTGTCTCCCACAGATCCCACGTCATCCCTGCCAAGCCTTCTGCAGATATCTGCTTTAACTTAGGGCATCTCAAAAAGGCCATCTCACCGAGTTGCAGACCAAATTCTGTGGTGGGTTAGCCTTGGCTAAGTGCCAAATGCCCACCCCAGCTGCCCTCTCGCTCCTCCTCAATGAGATGGGAGAAAATCAGATTAAAAAGTTCAAGGACTGAGATAAAGACAAGAGATTGCTTACAAGTTACCTCCACGGGTTAAACACACTCATCTTGAAGAAAAATAAATTACTACATATAAATAGATTTAGATACTGAGAAACAAACACTAAAACACCATCTTTCCTCCACCTTTTCCCAGGCTCAACTTCACTTCTGACTCCTCTACCCTGTGTGGGCTTTGCAGGGGCACCAAAGTTCCTTCAGAACATATCTACCTGCTTCAGCAGGAGTCCTCCACAGCCTGCAGGGAATACCTGCTCGGCCGTGGAGCGTCATCTCCTCCTGCTCTGCCACCTTCGACCTTGGTGTTCACTATACTGCCATTTCTAGCTTTTTTTATTCCCTCCCCTTCTCCCTGGGCAGTATTTCTACCCTTTTTAAAAGTGTATTTTCACCGAAGTAGCAACAGCTCAGCTGCAGGCCTCACCCAAGCCCTGTGGTGGGTGGGTCAGAGCTGGCTGGAACTGGCTGTGTTCGGCTCTCCACCCTGCAGGCCCCCACCAGTGCCTGGACACCCGCACCCAGCACTTATACTAAGTTCCTTGGCTTTTTTAAGGAAAAATCCTCAGAGTAGGCAAGAAAAACCAAGGAGAATGCTATGGTGTGGTATAAATCACAGGTTTAAGAGAGGAGGAGTGTGCAAATGGAAAAGTTAGTAAAGGAGATAGCCAGCTGGCACCAACCGCCGACCAAACCAATCCGTGGGGCAACTTGGAGAGTCTTGAGACACAGGGGGGAATAAGGCCGCTGACATTTAGAGCATAGAGAACCCATCACCTTTAAGCCCTAACAGGCTTGTCAAGGCTGTTAACATGCTTACTGGCACTGAGGGGCTTTTAAATGCAAGTCCCCAAGAGCCAACCAATTTTCTGACAAAATTATGGCTCACAGCTGCCCGAAAATTAAAAGCCAAGGGCTTAACACCTAAGAAAAACCCAAACCCCACCTAACGAATTAAGACCAGAGAAGTACTGAATTTGATCAAATAAAGGGTTACCAGTTTTTCTCAGGAGGATGAAAATACCGTTTTAAGAAACTATGGTATCTATAACCAGCCTTACTTTACGCACAATATTGGTTTTTCATTGCTTTACCTGAATGATGAGGTCTGCTTTCTTTTTGCATCCATTTCATTTTGCCTTCTACTTCCCCTTAACAGTTTATTTTTCAAATGCCCACTTTATCAATCTCCTAAAAAAGCAGCAACAGTACTAGGCATCTCTAAGGAAGCCACTCAGAATGCACATGACAATGCATATACAGATTTGCCTGAATACACTGATCTTTGAGGTAAACACAGATGCAAGTTCCTCTTCAGTCTCATCGTCTAAAATATTGGGGATTTTTTTTTTTTTAATTGTATTTTATTTTCCCCAGGATGAATTCAGGCTTTATTTTTAACTACACCTACACAAGCAAGCCACTCCAGGTGGAGGGATGCTATTTTAGCAAGAGTTTATTGTCAATTTGAGACACATAGATGTGAAATTACATATGAAATGTAATTTCTATTGTCCTACCTGCATGAATGATGCCCTGGACCACCTTGGCTGAGCAGTAAGCAAAATATAAAAACATACACATATGTATGGAGAGCCAGGAATGAATTTGCACAAGCAGATGTCTACGCAGCAGGACGAGCAACACTGCACTGTGTTTCCTTGGCAGAAACAACTGGTTTCAGATCACACCTGAATCCAGGCAAGTGTAAGACAAGACCCACAAGGGCCTCAGAAGTTGATCTGAAGCTAACAGTGCTAACAGACAGCCTACATGCATTAATACAGCAACCACAGCTCACACATACAGTCTATATCCCTGTTTTCTAAACTCTGTAGTAAATACTTCTGTATGACATCAGTCATGTTGGGAAAAGACTCAGTAGGTTCCAGTCCACCAAAGCACAGTGTCCCCTACTGACTCAGAGGCAACAGTAGAGCCTAAACAATTTCTTTATGTGCAGCCATACTGTGTTATTACAGAGAAATACCACTCTGGATCTGTCAAAGGTGGTGTTGGTGATACCATTCCACACTCCCTGGCCCCTCAATGAACTTCAATAGAGAAGAATGTAACATACCTTTACAGAAGTCTTAAAGGTTTGACACAAACTCAACTCTGTGATTAAAGAATGTAACATCTTCAGATTTGTACTACACATTCTGAACATCCATCAATTTACCAATTTGAGTATCTTAAACTCTTATTTGCTATGTCAAACACTTGGGGTTTTTGGTTTTTTTTTTGTAAACATTATTATTCCAATGCTCATATTGCACAAAGAAGGGAAAATCATTTTATGGTCTGATTTTCTCCTCTTGAAATATTTTCATTAAATGTCCTTGAACTAAGTTTGTGATTTCAGAAATATTTTTATCCAAGTACAGAATGCAAGACTGAACCTTGTACATTCAGATTCTTTCCATTTTAAATTTACTTATATTTAATTTTATAATGGAATTATATTTATATTTAAATACTTATATTTAATTTTATATTACGTTTTTAATTTACTTATATTCAATTTTTATTTTGGTAGCTCTTGAATTTTGACCTCTTTTGGGTTTAATTAAAGCAGGACACACCTTTCGTACACGACAGTAGGGAGCACAACAGAAAACATACAACTGAAGAGGAGCAGCGTGGAACTCTTCACATGAGGTAAAGCTCTGCAGATGCTCAAAAGTTTCTGAATCAAGTAATATTGTTGCCACATCCCCATGCAGACAATAAAGGAGCTCAAAATGTTTCTACTTCACTGCAGGCAGAGCTGCTGAACTATTGAAAAGATCCCAGCAGGGAAGAAAAACGCTTTTTTCTTTCATAAAGCACATTGGATAAATGGTAAAAAAATTGAGTTGATACATCATCAACCCTTGCTGCCACTATTGATGAAATGTGGATCTGAAATTTGTCAATCTACATAAAGCAGAGAACATGGGCAGAACAAGGGAGGTCCTGACATGGTTTATCGTGACCAATTTCAGTGAGCCCAGAATCAGCAAGCACCACTCAGAAAGGACTGAGTGTTTATTTTGTTCCACATTAACAGCCGCTTCTGAAAAGGTGACAAACAGTGCATTACAGTCGTCCCTTTCAACTCTCCCATTCTCCTTCTTGTCAGTGTGTTACAGTGCATATAGCATTCAAGCAAGGCTCTGACATAAAAGGTAAACTTTGGCATTGCAGCGCTTTTGTTCTACTTGCTTCCCTTCTCTTGACTCTCAAGATCTGGCTTTTGACCTGCCACAGGAATCAGACAAAACGACTGTGCTACTGTCATGAGACATACTCCAAAATTATGAGAGCAAAATTAATCATGCAAAGTCCCAACTACTACTGAATAAGGCAATTAATCAAAGCCCTTGGCTGGTGTAGGGCTCCCACACTCCTCACTGGTGCAAAACATCACAATATCCACTAGGATGCTGTATACACATCTGTATTGTCCCCCATACATTACTTTTCCTTTGAGGCTTTCTCCTCAGTGTTACTTCAGTTTAAACCCTCCATTCCTTAAAAGACCAGGCTAGCAGAGCATTTAACCTATGTGAATGTACGCACCAGCCTCAGAGGAACAAACCTGCATCCTGCTGTTACGCAACTGTCAGTAATGCCGGATTGAGAGCTATTCTGGGAAGTAAATTACACAAGTACCAAGCCACCTTTCAGAAGGCTACACTAAAACTATCCTAGCATTTACTGCGAGCCAAAGCCAGCCTTGTCCAGCCAGTCAGAGGCGCGGTATTGACATCTAGGTAGGATTAGGAGATGTATTAAACTATTTCAACCACCGCTTTGATTCTGCAGCTTTCAGCAGAGTTTTGCTTTTAACTACACTGCCTTTGCTAGATTAAACGACCAACAGGTATCCAAGGTCTGTTTTCTGTTCCAGATCAGCCTCAAAGCAGAGAAATGGACCCCTAACTGTTACAAAGAAAAAACAGATTGGTCCAAGCTCATAAAAAGAAAACCACTCTTAGTTTCTTGTGCTTGGGCTATGGTCCAGAAAATAAACCCACTGCAAAACTTCCCATGTTCCCATCAGTGGGAAAACAGACTGAGAAATATGCCCAATGTTAGGCCTCCAAACTGAAATGACTGCTCCTGGGCAGTCATCTGAGAAACTCGAGTTCTTCAAGGGACAAGCCAAAGCACCTCTGTAATCCCCTACTTCGTGGCATCCTCTGGAGAAGCCTGTCCTGCCCTATCAGCATGAGCCTCTCCTGAACATCTCAGCTAGGTACCCAAAAGTAATGCTTTAGGCTAGCACTGCCATCCTTTGAGACACGAGATACAGTCAATTCCCAGCACTGATGGGTGGCAATACTGCCCTGCTCTGGACATGCAATAAAGCCCCACAGGGAATTCAGTTGGGTAAAGCTCATCAATTGATGAAGCCCCTTTAATGCCTGTCACAAAACACTTCATAAGATGGCTTTTATAGGAGTACAATGTTAATCACTCTGTTCCACATTTCAATCAAATGTTGGGCTTTTTGCATCGTCAGATTACTTAGCCCAGTGCACGTAGGGACTCTAGATTAATTTGAGTTGATTCTAATTCCTCTCATCTACCTCCACATTTACTAGATTTCTGAATGATCACATAGAGGGATACAGTGGGTTCTCAAACTTTTTCAGAGATTACTTTTGTCTCAGAGTCTTCAGCATTCAAACTGTTATTTTTCAATTTGCATTTTCTGATAAATAAGTCACGATAACATTCATGTAAAGAGCCAGACTAGAGTGACTGGTGCTAATGAGAAAGAATTGGACCCACAAAGTTTGCAAGGACAAGATTTTAGTTCATGGTTCTTTTTTTAATTATTTTCTCCTTGAAAAGAAAATTTTCGTCAATGTTGCACTCTCAACAGAAAAAGTCCTGAACACATGTATGCTTCCCAGCTGCCCTGGAGGCTTCTGGGAGTGCTCACGTCAGCAGACTGTTCTGCAGAGAGAAACTGATCTATGAGGAATCGCCGTTGCCCTTACCATCTCATGTTATGAAATCATTATGAGGGTACTTAATTTGCAAAGTTAGGCTTTTTTTAAAGGCTGTTAAGTGATTACTCTTCCCAGTAAACAAATTACGTTCTTCATAGCTTTACATGGATGTCCAATTTTTCAGAGTCCAGCACCAGGTTGTCTGGATTTGAATTGCTCTAAAAGTAATGGCTTACATCTGAGTAGGAATGGAGTAATAATAATTTGAACTGTTTTTCCTTTCAGTTTGAAAAAGACATGAAAACAGCAGGTAAAGTTCAGGCTTGATTTGGTAAAAAGCAGCCAAAATTATGACTTTCATTTTCTTTTGTCATGTTAAAAGCGCAGGGAGCCAAAGCAGTCAATTCCCTTGCAACTGTTTTTAGAGCACACACATCTAAAGTTGGGAGGGTTTTAAAAGCATTTCAGAAACATTCCACTTTTTTACATTTTTGTAATGATGACAGGACTACCTTAAAGCCCTTGGGAAAGGTTCACAGGATACTGGAACACTAACACAAGTAACTACGTACACATCTCTTTCCCAAAATACATTTCCCCACTAAACCTCTTCAGGTAAATAGCCTGCATCTGCACCCAAAGGCCAACAAGGTGATGACATACTTAAGCAAAGGTACAAGCCCCAGATTGGCTGAGGTATTTTGAGCACCCCAAGCACGCCAGAACAGCTTGTCAGAGCTTTGCATGCAAGAACAAGACCTTTCCAACCACGCTTTTTCATATGCCCTTCTGCACAAAGGTAGATTTTGTTCATCTTCAGGGCACAAATCAACTCCAGCAGCAGCAAGGACTGGAGAAAGGACTGATCAACAAGGCTTTTAAAAAAGGGAAAAATAACTTACCCACATGACCAATCAGTGCAGGAACTGACAAAAGAAAGAGAAAAAAGGTTACAAAATGTCACCACTCGGCCCTGCTGTTGTTTCCAGAGCGAAATTCAAGGAAAATGCCAGTACTCACCTGCCCATTGCTTCCTTTGTATAGGACAATTTCTGTAAAGAAAACAAACAAACCAACGCTAAGTATATTTGATCATCAATGAAAGGAACTGAAATGCACTGTATTAATACCACATAATTATCTGTGTTCATTTTTTAAGTTCAAAGTTTATTAACAAGGTCCACAGTGCAAATAAAATGCATCCTACATTTCCAAAATACAACTGAAACTCAACCACAGATGCTGTAAAAAGCACTAGGTTCATCAGAGGATGTACTGCATTTCTGCATTGTTCTGCAGGAGCAGCGTTCCCTCACCTCAGAGGAGGCTAGCAATAAGATCCCTTTAAGCAAATGGTCTTAATAATATGCTATGCAACTTCTGTTACTTGTCTATACATTTAAAGTAATCTTTGAAAGTACAGTTACATCTTAAAAATAAGGTAGCATGATTAGTGTGATGATCTTGTTTAGGGTTATACAAGTGACAGGTACGCCTTTTTTACATTTACTGGTGTATGAAGACCAAGGCAGGGCTAGTCAGTTCACAGGTTTTCATCAAAATTCTCCTAGTGTTAGTGGCATTGGTTCCAGAGACAAGTCACAAGATTTTCTGTGAGGAACCCTCTTGTAAGAACAAGAATTTTATTGTCCTGCCACAAAATTTCTGTTTCAATCCAGGTTTTAGGGGAAAGGGAGTTGTTTGATAGTTTGTTTCCTGGGTTGGCTTTCTTTAAATAATCACTGTTGATATATTTTTCAGTAAAACTCAAACCACCATGGATCGATTCAAATATCTTTACAGACAGTATTTCCACTTTGAAAACTTCTCTACAAAACACCCATATGTATTCAGTGACCTAAGTGCTGGCACTCTAAGCTATTCTGATGATTCTTTCTGTGATGGTGGAGTGAAAAAGCAAAAGAGACTCTGCAAACAGTTGAGCCTGCTCTTGTCTTCACCTGTGTTTTTAAGGAAATCTAGAAGTTCAGGTTTTGTTGATTTGGAGCCACCCTTGTGACTACCTTTCTCTTCCTTCCAGGACATCTGTGGACAGAAGTGTGATCACAGCTAGAATGGCCCACAGCCTCGCTATCAGCCTGAGGAGGGTTTCCTAAAACACTGACTTCAAACAGTTTGCTTTTCAGCATGTCCTTTCGCCAACCTTTATTGTACAAGTCCACTGAATGAAGTATTTGGAGATACTTCAGTATGAAAAAATTAAGACACAGCTAGAGCAGTCTTAAGTGACAAGCCAAGAAACTAGTAAGATTAGGTAGCCTAAAAGTGAAGTCTAACTCAAGGCCGAGAAAGCTGTACTGGACTTTGGGTACATATATTTAAGGGTCCATTAGGCTGCTTTATACAGTACTTGTACTCATCTCCAGTACTCCAGCATCTGCAAGGAAAAGAGAAACTGATTCCTTCTCTACAAGCTTTTGGAAAGCTATGTATACATAGTAGCTCTTTTAGGTAAAGGTGTTCATTAGAAAAAAGAGACTGTCTTTCATATTCAGTCAGACAAAGCAGTTTGTAGGTGCTGTTAAAACCAAATTAGCAGCCTCACACACTTTTTTTTTTATGTTGCCTGGTAATCGTACCTGGTAGCTTTACTCATTACTCCTCAAACACCATGGACAGCAGAGGTCACTATAATCCTGATAATTTCACAGAGCAAGAAAACTGACACACCCCAACTTTGTCTCAGGACAGCCTGATGAGACGGTGGCACCCAGATTTCCCAAGCCTGGGAACTAATACTTAACCCGTATGTCTTGTTATTTCCAAGTCTTATCATTCGCTAAGTCTATAATTCAATAAAATACAAAAAATATTTTACAAGAACCAAACCTGAAGTGCTGAATTATTATTTTAATGGCCAAGGTCTGGAAGAACAAACATAACACACTATCTCCACATCTACTCAAAAAAAAAGGCATAAGATTACTAAATTATCATAAATTAATGAGTTGTTGTCCAACTTGGTAGTAAACTGTCAAAGCCTCATACTGTATGACTGGCTTTGAATGACAGCCTCTGTGTGGTGCAGCTGGATATCCCTTAATTCACCTAGTTTAAAAGAGAATATTCTCTCTTCATTGCAAATCACATCTTCTGTGACTTTAAAATAACTTTAAAGGATTACATGCTTTAAAGCACTGCTTAAATGATCTGATTTTTCACAAATCTTTCTCAGACAAAACATGCCCTCAGATTCAATGGCAGCTTTGAAAAATAGTGGTAAAAACTGTCACCCTTACATTTGGTTGCTACACGATGCTGAGAAGCTGTTGTGAAAAATGCATGAACTGTAAATTACAAATGAGTTGATAAAAGAATTATCAGTCATCTATTAAAACCCATGTTATTGCAAAGCTTGCAGAGATATTGTTATCATCTTGCAGTTTTATGTCCCAGGTAAAATCTTAAGAGTTTACAGGAAATTCAGAAGGAAAGTACGATCTCAATGCCCAGTCTCTTACAGTGTAAACGGGGCTAAAAAACAGATTCACAAACTTTGGATCACTCCTACAGATTGAAAAACAAGACTTCTTAAAATGATGTTAAATGTGTTTGTTTTCTTTTTTCAGACGATGACGTGAAAATGAAGCATCCCCCTATTGTTAGTCTGGATGGTCTGTCAGAGTTTTCAGTGTGATTGCCTTTCTCTTAAATGTCTAACTTGCCTTACAGCCTCCTGGGGTTGGGACAAGCGCTGATATATTTTAATTTCATGGCAAACACACACCTTTTTCCCCTAATGAGAAGCTGATGGCTCTCGAGTTCTAATACTGGCTTGGTTTCTCATTTAGCACAGAACAGCATTTGCCAAATCACCTCACCTCTTTGGCTCAGTGCTTTCGTTAACATACATACCACACAAGGATCTGCAAGGATTAATTAACATCTTTATCCTTTGAACACTTGAAGAGATCTATAAATAGCTCTACACAGCAGCAGCAGCCACACCAAGGCTTGAGGGGATGGCTTTTCCTCAGTGAAGCTACCTGCCTCTGGCAGATGTTTTGTATAAAATTAATTCACTTGATGTGAGACCATCATAACATTATTATAATGATTCCCCTACAGCTGGGAGCTGAGGTTTGTGTCAATTGCACTAGTGCTTCCCTTTCTCAACAGACCACACCTAGTTTATCTAATGCAAAATTATAATGAGTTAATAAAGGTCCATAGAACTAAACACAGGCTACCACAATATCACAACCACATGCAGTACTGACTGGACGGATGAGCTTCTCTCAACTCGTGAACTTGTGGAAAAGTGGTTACAGAGGACACTCTTGTCTGATCCTAAGAGACAATGATCATTAGGCACAGATGAAAAAATATCTTGGAGATAATTCTAGACGGGAGAAAAAGGTGGAGGCAATGTCAAGGAGATTTTAAATAATCTCATATTAGTTTAATCCCATCTGTGCAGGATTGTACCAAACACATTTGATTTAACCCACCCAAACACATAATTTCCAACAGGGAAATAATCCCAGGAAACGCTTCCCTCTTTGTATGTCCTAAACCCTTACCACAGCACGTGGCCTCTCGGAGAGGCAAGGCCAAAGCACTGCAGGGAATACAAGGAGATAGGCAACGATGTCCAGAACTGAAGCTGGAGGGAAAGGCCGTGATGCAGAGCAGTGCTCTGAGGCACAACCCTGACACGAGACAAGGTGAAAATTTAATCCACAGCAATCAAGAGGAGAGACAGCAGGGAAAAGCTTAGCAGAACAGAAATTGTTTCAGCCATGTTCAACTTGAAACAAAGGCTAGAGATCCATGGTAAGGTGCCAGAAACAAGCTAAAGCTGTTCTGTTCAGGAAGAATCAGCTCCACAGCAGAGGTGAACTCTCAACATAGAAGTGAATCTTCCATGTCTGTTAGGCCATCCTCTTTAGAAATGAGGTAAAAATCAGGGCAAACAAGGAAGAACTACAGATGTGCTGAGTGAAGGAGCTGGTCAGACAAGGATGATGAGGATGAAAGTACTGGTTCTTAGCTCTGTCTGGGAAGAGATGACCACAGGCTTCACAGCTGACAGTCTGCTCTGTGCCAGGCACCAGAGACACTGAAAAGGAAGATTCAGGCTGGAACTGTAGGAGAGTGACAAAGGAGAGAATTAACACGGAAAGAGCTTAAGAGATGAAAGGGAGACAAGACAAGATTTGGAGAAGCAACTGGCACTAACTGATCTATTTCCACACACGTGGTGAAGGTTTGGTTTTTTCCTTTTTAATTTAGAGTAGGTTAAAAAGCTTGCAAATACAAAAAGAAAGAGCTAAAGTCAATAGGAGAAGAGTAAGTGTAGGGATAGGAATGGGGTGAAGGAATCTGACATAATGGCTCAAGAGAGGGCAACGGAAGAAATTTTTCTGTATCCACAAGATGGGGGATGGTGTGGAAGAGCATAAGAAATCTGCTTATTTTCCAGATTTAGAAGAAACTAAAGATGTTGTGTGCAAATATGTTAAAAATATGTTAAGGTGTTTAAGCAATCAAAAAGATAATAGAAACTGCGATTAAAACATTTGGTTAAAGACAATGGTTAGCAAGGATGACTACAAAAAAAGGAAAAGGAGAAACAGCAGAAGGGTCTTTCTGCCTCAGAGGAACCTTAGGAATACCATATCATCTACTGCATGAGGTGATCAGAAACTACAGCACAGAGGTTAAGTGGTTACAAACAATTTACACCACTTGTGTGCTACATCCCAACTTTGAGCACAGCTCAGAATTCAGGAAACATCAAATATTTTACAATGAATATTTACAGTGCCCATTTCAGCATGTGGGGATAGTGTTTTCTTATGCTACAGATTAAGGCAGGGCTGCCTTCTGCCACATCATTTTTGTCTCCCTCACTGAGCAGTTAGTCTGTGCTCCAAACACACTGAAACAGAGTGAGCTGCTGATGGGCTTAAATGCCAATACTAAACAGAAGTACTGCTGGGTCAGAACAATTGCAGGGTTTGGTTCTTGGCCCAGGAGCTTTTCAAGCTGATTTTTGGTAGGTGAGCACCTACTGTCCTGTTTCAGGGATTCCTGGGGAAACTGTCTGCACTTGGTTCTCACAAAAACCTGTGCTGCGAACTCTTTTCCACAGCTTTTCCTCAGTTTAACTCCTAGATCTCAGCCCCACCAGAAGGTGCACGCAAACTTCCCTCTCACCAGCATTCAAAAAAATCACACAGTTCACTGCTTCCTTTGGGAAAGATTCATGACCTTATTAATCCATGTTGTCAAGTGTCTCATTTGCCCAACTCTGTTCTGATATGCTTTGTTACACCTTTTTTTTTTCTGTGATATGATGTCAGGCTAATGAAAAAATTGGAAGGCAAAAACATTTATAAGCACAACTTGGTAAACCCTGCTTTTTATTCACTAGGCTGGTATTGTATTTTTCCCTTCTATTTTAAACACAGTACTTTTATGAATTACATTCACAACAAGACCTAACATCGTTTCTTGCTATATAAGCAAATATATTACTGGTTAGTGTGAAATCACATGAGGCTCCACCAAAAAAACATGAACAATCAAGGTATCTGCAGAGTAAAAGGCATTTGACAGTACCTTTCATCAGAAGCAGAGATTTTACAGTGTATTCTGCGTGTTTTGGTTTAGATAACTACAAACTACATAAGGAAGTGCTTTGCTTCGCATCTACTTTTTTAAACCTCTAAAAAATGTCTTTGTTTTTACTACCACTGCACGTTTTTCACACTTTCTAACTTTAGTCCTCCACACTTGAACATTCAGTGCAGCATCTTCAATGCAATTTGTAGAAAATATTGCTGGCAACTTCTTATATAATTTGCTCTGTATGGGCTACAGATTGGTGACCCTCAAGGTGCACAAAATTTTGTTTTGGCACCACAAAGCCACCAATTTTCCTAACTTTCCACATCTCTTCACCAAATAAACTTTAGAAGAGCACATGGTTGGTGCTGTACACCTTTCTGAGATGCATTTGGGCTCAAACAGTAGCAAAGCTTTGTGCTGTTGAAAATAAAGGCATTAAAAAGGGATGCACACACCACCTCCTGACTGCATGCCAGGTGGGCAGGTCCCAGCAGTTAAAGGAAGAAACAAGGGAAGCTCCGGCCACTGACTGTCCTTTAATCTTCTGATTTACTATAAGAACAGGCTGTGTTTGTTAAAATTCAAACCCCTAGTTTGAGTCTCAAATCACAATCTGCACAGAATTAAAGAAAAACTGTAGAAAGATATAGGTAGGGAAGCCATTATTTTGGTAGCAAAAAAACCCGAACCAACCCTCCTTGAAGAATCCTAGAACACAAAGAAAAAAAAAAGTCTTCTCTAAAAGACAGGAAAAACAGGAAAGCAGGTGGGGGTAAAGTTCAACCAGCTCCCCCAGAACTGCTGCATTATTTCAGTCATTTATAAAGTACAGTACTGTGCCCAGCAGTTATGTGGGCAGCTGTAAATGCTCCAATGACAGCACAGGGTTGTACTCACTTGGCAGCAGCGGATCACCCTTGTAGCAAGAAGTATGAAGCTGCTGTGAATAGTTGCTTCTGCTTGTGCTTCTCCCTTGGATTTTTCAAAAATTATCTAGGAAAAGTGTGAATGCTGCCACAGTCACAAGGCAGCACAGGGGCGTGCTTCAGTAATATCAGATCTCCAGGCACATGTCCCAGACAGCAAAATGAGAACATTCTACACAATACAGTTATACTCCTCCTAAAATACAGCTACACAAGTAAGGAACATGAGAAAAGTTAATTTACATGAAGGAAGGTTTATATGAAGGAATATACTGCATACATAACTTCCCTTTGGATTCAAATTACCTTCTCCCTTTCCACACCTGCCAGGATTTGAGCAGAGATGGAGGGATTACATACTCCCACACTTTGCAAATCTACATCCAAAGAAATTACTTAGGTTTGTATTCATCCTATGTGAAGTACTTAAACGTGATCACACAAAGTAAAAGAAAAGAATTTGGGGTAAAAAAAAAAAAAAAAAAGAGAAAAATATTTCAAATACTGTTTTAAGTTTGGCATAAATCTGTAACACTATTCATCTGCTCCTCCTGAAAATATGGCAGGTGAGCTGTTTTAAGACCCTCATGAAAACTTGGGATATGTACTATAACTGTATAACACACATACACACATGGGTACTGGCAATCCCATGGAGTCAGGCCTCAGTTCTCCAGGACAGCACACGGCACATCGCTTCCTTTTCCAAGCGCAGCACGAGCACTGCCCGCTGGGGCACACACCTCCCGCCTGCAGGAGCCACCCGAGGGAAAAAGAGAAAATCCCACCTCTGTTTTTCACCCCACCAAATGACTCTAGTATTCTTGACAGACTTTTAGAGACCAAACAACATTTTTTCCTGAGGAAAGGCTGTGTGAAAGCTGGGACCAGAGCTGGTCTAAGCTCCAGCTGATAACTGAAATGTCAAAAGCAAGAGAAATAAATTTTTTCTTTGCATGAACTAAGCCATGCTGGAGTAGACATTGCAACATCTGTAGATATGTGACAGTGATTACCAGGGATGAGAGGAAAGGGTAAGACATAAAACCAGGCAGGAAGGCTAATAAAGTGTCATTTAACTCCACTGCTCAATGCAGAAACTACACACTACAACAAAAATAGCATGAAAGCAATAATTTTGCTGAAATATTGTTTACTGAAGACAAACCCCACTGATTTATTTTGCCTATTTTTCAGATATGCTGAACTCCTTTTGCAAGAAAGAGGTAAATTTATGGCTTATAGCACTTCTAAAAACTGAATTTCATGTTGTATCTACCAAAAAATAATGCAGAAAGACTCTCTAGAATGAGACTACCAGAACCTGCACAATACAGAAGAGGTGGCAGATCATGCTGTGGCAGTGATAGTCGATATATACTGAATGAAAAGCAGAAATACCTTTATCAGCTGCAGGCTCTAAACTAAACTCTCAAAATTAACCACAGATGCTTCACAGAGAGCAGAGGAGGATTAGAAATAAGTGGCATTTAATGAGGCATGTAATGACCATGCAAAGAACTACTGCCAACTACATATGCTGCTTTTCTACAGTGCCAGGCAGAAAAAGTGAGTTTTCCATTCATGGAACTGAGAGCGTGTACTATTCACAGGTATCACACATGCACGCTGCAAAGTACTGTGCACACTCTGAGATGACAGCAGCCCTTCGGTGATCAGAACTTTATCAGGCAAAATAAGGGAATGAAATAAGAATTTATGGCAACAGCTGGCCACGAGCAAATGAATGAGCATGTTGTAATAAGCTAAAAAAAGAATAAAATTCCCACAAGTAAGAGAAAGGCTTAGCCATGTAACTCGGTCAGTGAACCTGGCTGTTATCTCATGAACATGGAAGGAAGGAACGAGACGGTAGGACACGTTGCTTCAGAAAGGGTGCTCAGCCCAGCTTACCACTACATTAGGCTGGAGTAAGCAACTATCAGGAGGAAAGATGTTGTTAACAGCAGAGCTGTGACTGCTGCATCTATCTGTTCAGACTTCATGTTCTCTGCTGCCTTAAAGAGGTTTCACACTCTGACAAGCATTTTGTGCATGAGTACATACGAGAAACAGTTAGTCAGTACTAGAGTCAGGAATTAAATCTATATTCTGACCAATGTGTTCAAAAATACACCTTCAGACCTGCTGAAGCAGGCTGGTCAGAGATGGGATACTGCTTTTGCTTTTGGATTGAGTTCAGACTTTTATTTTAAAAAGTCACCGAAGAGATTTGTGGCATTCTGCGTGAGGCACAGTGGTGAAAACATTCAGTTCCCCTTAATGCTGAGTAGTCTCCCAACAAATCAGCCCAACAACTGTCACTATTTACCCATTGTGCTGAAAGGAAACAAAAAGATGACCAGTCCTGTCCCTGAATTGCCCGAAGGGAATATATCCATCTACAGGAGCAAGGAAACCTAGATTCCACATAAACCATCTGAATAAATCATCACACACAGAGCATGTTACCTGATTACACTGTAATGCTGAAGGGCCATACCCCAAAAGTACAGCAGCAGTTGGAGAGTTAGAATCATCCTGGTTTACTTTAATAACCTCCCACTGTAGATTGTCTCACTACGCAAATATCACATAAAGTCACTACACACATAAAAAGTTCACAAGAATTTTATCTGTTTCCACCTTTTTGCAAAGTTTTCTAAGGAAAACACTACCATCAAACATCTCAGGAGCCAACTGGCTAGCACCCACCTGTGAAGACTAACAGGCAGGCTCAGAAAAAAAGCCCTCTCTCCATTATCCACAACAGCTCTCATGCATTCTCTAGTGCACATTCCTAACTTAGGAGTCCATAGAAAAAGTAGAAAGGAAAAATGTCAGCACATTTATAATAGTAGAGTATTACTGATTCTATGGGATCATACATTTAAGACTTCTAAGTTTCATAAAACCACTGATCCATTCGCCTGCAAAAACAGAAGCAAATGTAATCTTAAAGATCTAAACCACCATACATTTGAAGACAGCCTTTTACCCAGAGAAATTAAGGTAATCTCCTGTATCTTAGATGCATACAAAGTTAAGCACTTAATTCTATAGTAAGGAATTTTAAAATTCACAAACTCCTGACAGACATCTTCATATTCCATTTGAGATGGGCTTGTTTAGTTTAGCTTAATGCTCCCTTGCTTTAAGCTAGAACAACTTTGCTTCAACCGAAATATAAGAGACTGTGCCAAGATATCCAGGAATTTTTAACTGCACAGGTTTAAACTCATACTTCCACTTTAACCTCTGCAACTTCCCGTGGTGACAATGTTATCAACTGCTACCACAGGACACCAAGGCTTTTATTACTCTTATATTAATAGCCACGCTCATTTCAGTCAGGATGCAGTACAGAGATGGAACAAACCTACAGCAACACTAAACATCAAACAGGAAGTTTTGCCATACGTCTCGGTAACATCAGAAACATGGCTCAGAACTTTCCAGTTCAAAGTGCTTTTCGAACTGAAGGCATCTCCATGTGCAGTTCAGAGCAAGAAGGCTGCTACACACTGCAGAGGGTAACATGCCACAGTCTGCCTCATGTCAAGCTGCCTTTTCAGACGAGAGGTCTAGCCATCATCTACTTGTCACAAGCATTACCTACTGAAGACAACATTATCTTCATCATCGTTGCTTTCTCCTCCAATCATATCAGCTACAACTTTAGTTTCTCAACTAGAGATCCAAGAGCTGGAATATTCATGCTTGTCCATTTTAAGTGCTGCGTGTGCTGCTGCCTGCCATATGCCAAGATGCATGTTTCAGTGGCACATCACACGCTTGCTTAGGAGAAAACATCAACCAAGTGGTGCACCCACCTTCACAATCAGACTCCGGTGCTCCTCAGACTGACTGAAGTTCATGCCCATTTCAAAGATGCTCATCGTTCCTTCCTCACACAGGCTCATCCAGGTGTGATATTCCTCACGCTCTGGCAGTCTATCCCAGAATGTCTTGAAGACCTCCCAGACTGTTTCCTGACACACTGAAGGCACAAGAAAAGTCTGGTGTTAGTACAAAAGGAGTGCTTCCACGGCATGGGTAGCCAGGTTGGTATTGTCGAATTACATTAATATACATTAAACTACATTAATATAGAGACCAGTGACTATACACCCATGTGTAAGGCATTAGAGGGACTGACAACAAAGATCTGGTGGATCTTTCCACTCACACTACTTCCCTCCCTGATTTTTTTTTTTTACTGAATTAATTACTTCACTAAAGAAGAAAAAAAAACAGCAAGAGAGAGGGCACTTGTCTCTTAACAGCCATCAACAACAACAATATTTCAATTGAGTGAAACCGATCCTGATCAATGGGTGACTTTTTTAGGAGACTTCAAAAACCAAAATAGCACAGCAAATGTCTTCAGAGAAAATAGAGCTGGAGCTTAATTTGTAAGAATTATAGTTGCACTGATCTAAGTTGTAGAGGCTCAATTAGTAACAGTTCCTTTGGACTCATCTTTACATGGAATTTAAAATAAGTTTCATTAACAATTTGAAAAAAACAGGCAGGATGATGACACAATAACATCATATGCTAAGAAATAAGTCAGCTTCTAACCCTGCTGCACCAAGAAAGAGCTAGATGTTTCCAACTCAACAGTCAGTCTGTGAATTAAGGGTTAAATTCTCTTGTACCACGCCAGCTGCTTTAACCTCCCTCTCTCGAAGATGCTCTTTGCCAATCCAAGCAGTTGGTCACATAATGCTCAAGCAAGAACCTCTCTATGACCTGGGATAACTGGAAGAGAGGAAGATTTACAGGGTTTTCCTTGTGTCCTGGAAGAGAACAGTTAGGAGGAGAACAAGTCTAGAAATCACTTGCAGCAGATGCCAGCTTGGAGTAGTAGCAGACAAACCTGCTTTTTGGCCTTAATCAGATTTCACTACTTATATATACCCAGTTCAGCACAGGAATGCTTTGCATTGCATTCAGGGAAAGTCTTGACATCATAAACAAGACCCTACACTACACTGACCATGAATCTATCTTCAGAAAGTCATTTTCCTCTGTCAGCTTAAAAAATACGCCCCAGGCTGCCAAAACCAGTACCTTACTGCTATCTCTTCTTGGTACTCTGTATTTGGAATTCCAAAGTTGATTACATGTATTTGTGTAAAACTTACAGATCACATATGGAAACACACACTCATTTGGCCAAGAAACAGAAATTTTTCTTAAACGTGAAGGCTTTGTAAATAACAACCTTAAGGAACCGTTTCACATGCAGTAGCACCCTTAGAGCTCAGCTGATTCTGTCACCCTGGAGAGCAACCTGAAGAAAAAGCTGTTTTCTCCACCCTCAATTTCAGTTTATCAGAGCAACTGAGACCATTTTTCCACTGCAGAACTCTACAGATACACAGATCTCTCTCATTTCTGTGCCACATTCCTGACAGCTTTCCTACATGGCAATTACCCTTGTAGCTCATTTGACACATATGACTGGAGAAGAATGCTGTCCTCCAACTCTGCATTATTCACTAGTATGTTACTGCTCTAGCACTCCTTCAGCTTCCAGGTAGCTAACTTTATCTGTACAACACAGTAATTAGATAAGGAGTATTGGTGATGTTTCCATCAGTTTCGCTTCTGCACCTTTATTAACCAGAAATAAATACCTAAGTCTACACACCTTCTCACGTTCCCCCCTCCAGTCATGCTTCTTCCCTCAGCAGCTGAGGAAGCAAACTCTGTGAGGCAGGCATGTTTCCATATGACCTCAGCACAGAGCTCAGGCAATGAAGCCATAATCCTGCTCTGGGATTTCTGTGTCCTGCTGGAGTACTAATAAGCTTCCTGAAGTATAATGACATCTGCAGCAGCCTCTCTACCATCCTATTCCTAAGAGCTGGGCATCCAGAAACAGACCAAACTCTAGTTTCAAGCGCAGAAGCCTACACTAAGGATTACTGTTCACTCATTTCTTCAGGAGATGTTTGCATCCTGCATTCTGACTGCTGGATCTTTCCCTCCAGGCACAACGCTGTACACCAACAGTCCTGCAATGAGATTACTACCCGTGACCGGCATAAATCTTCAGGAGGCTATCAGTAAGGGCTGGAGCAGTGGCACTAATTCTACAGCTTTCAAATGGCACCAAAGGGTTGACTTTCCAGTTGCAAGTAATACTTGGCAGTAATAACTGAAGGTAGTTTTCCTTAATACTCTTAATTAAGTTTAATGTCTTTTTTTTTTTTTATAAATGTGATGAAGTCATTGTCTTGCCTGAATTCAAGTCACTGCTGTATGAACAGTTGTCCCAATCAGCTCCCAATAGATTAAGGATTTGTTCTCTGTCCTTTCATTGGGAATTAGACACCCCACTGAATCCCAATCCCAAAGGATTTGTGCCATCTGTGGGCTCCAAGCCCATTAATCAGACCTGAACTGTCAGAACAGGGTCATATTTTCTGTGGAAAGGGGACAAGGAATCACACTGTGTCCTCCCTAGCCTGTGCCCAATCTAGCAGCTTCCACCCCAGAAAGCAGTACTAAGTTAGGACAATGCGGTAGAAATTGTTTTCCATATTCAGAAGGAAAAGGCTCACCCATTTGTCCGCCCCACCCCCCCTCAGCAGTCTGAGTTTGTTAGTTCTGACACACAGGGAGGGATTACCATCCCCAGGCAAACATCAGCTGTGATTCCCACTGTAACACTTCTGTCAGCCATGCCCAGGCAACCGCATCCTCAGCCACGTGAGCAGCCTGCCACACACAGTCACCCCTTCACCTTACTGACACGCAGCCCGTCTTGTCATTGTCCCCGTTTATTTCTGCTGGCCAGTTTGTAAAGCAGGGGATTGCTTTGCAGGATAACAAATCCAGGCTGTAAGGGCTCAACCCAAGAACCAGCCCCCAGCATGCTTACCTATACAGTGTTCAAGAGCAAATCTGTAACCTGGCTAAGGAAAGACAGATGGACACCAGCTTGTTCTTCTCATACGCCTTTTCTCAGTGCTCTCTGGTCAGATGAGAGTTGCCACTCCCGGCACAGAAAAACAGCATGGCTCATTCAGCACAGATCAAGCCAGAAAGAAGCAAGCATGATACTATCTCCTACCTCTCCTTCAGGTATGTCAGAGGGAGCCTGTTCTCACCATAGCTTCATTGACATACTCGCTCAGGGAACTGAGAAGACATCACCCTCACAGGGCTTTCAAGTTCCATAATAAATGTGATTAACCTTCTTTTCACTTGAAGGCTGAGCCCACCCCTGGAGTGGGTTTTTGACTGCCTGCTGGCAAGGGAGGTTTTTCAAAGTTTCTTATAATATAAGAAAAAACATGGTTTTCATAACTAGATTATAAACATTCTGAGACTGTAGAGAAAACTTGGAGACATAAAAACATGAACAAAGTTAAATAGGGCTTGACTGGAAACCAGTAAATAACTGTATTTTACTGTGTAAAAATAATTCACTAGCTTCCCTACCAGCAACTTGCTGGTATCTGCACCACACAGACTGTCAACATATACAGGCAATAAATGAAGCAACTTCTGACTGATATTAAAATAGCAGCTCCTTGAAACCAAAACAGAAAACAAAACGAGAGAGTCATGAGAACAGAGAGGAAGAGAGAGAGGAAGAAAGGAGAAAAAAGAAAAGAAAAAGTTAGACTTCAGAGAGACACAGGCAGATTTACCAGTAAGCTTTCTGACTAGCAATGTTACTTTGAATTTTAACTAGGAACTGCTGAGCTGGCCCAGCAGTGCTGCCATATGCCACCTGAAGAGCAGATCAGTGCTCAGGGTGTGTGAGAAGAGTTTTAGAGTCAGTCTTTATGGCTACATCTCATGCCAAACTTTCACTGGCCTGCTACCAGGGTAGCCACAGGCACAGATATGTGGGACAGCATTAGCAACACCAAGCCCTGGAGGAGACAGGATTTGCGATGAGGCCTCTAATCCCTGGCAAACAATACCGATTAAAAGCATCATAAAATCGAGATCAATCTTTTAAGGCAGTGAGCTAAGAGCCTTGAAGCTACCTGTGGGTGGGAAGGTAAGCTCCTCTAGAAAATTACTTCCTTCATCCCACAGCTGCAGTAATAAATAACTTGTTTTTCAGTGCTAACTGATATTTTGGGTACTCTGCAGCACTCCTCTGAAGAGTTCAAATGTGAGAAAAATGAAGCCTTGTGAGATAGAGACAGGCTCATACAGCGATGTGATCACCCCAGGTCTCCACAGGAGAGGAAGCAGGTAGACAGAAGATGTGAAATGGACTGGCATGACTAACCAGAACTCAAACCTGCAATTCAAACCAGACTGCTTGTCTGCAGTGTTTCTCCAAAGTACATTTTGCACATATATACTACATTTTGCATGAAGTTCATCCTGAAATGCCTCCAAAATTCAAGTCACTTCACTTGTCACTGAGATAATCATCTTCAAGGTGAGAGAATGCACCAAGGCAGAAAAAATGGAAAGAAAAGCATGTGTCCCTATGTTGGCCTTTGTGCAAACATGAGTGTAAACTTCCATCTGAAGTTTTTTTAAGTGTCACAGACAAATATATTAGGCAGGGTCTTGACTTTTAAAGGACATAACAGGTTTCAAAGGCTGCTTCAGAAATCCAGACACACAGTAAAGTCATGTGAATCCTATCTGGAAGCCAAAAAGCCCATCCCTTGGGCTGCTTCAAATGCAGTATTTGCACTCAAGTAACACTTACAAATAACAGAGAATATCCTGAAAAGCTTGAGATAAATTGTGTTTCAGCAAAAAAAAAAATCCAAACCCCACAGAGTCAAGCACAACCTCTTTATAGTCCTAGAAATCTGCAGGTAGGTGTGGAAAAAACTGATTTGAAGATTCCTTTCATAAAGGGTTTATTGCTGGTTTCAAACCTCCAGTGAACATCTTGTGATGAGATGATCTTTCCCTCTGACTATGAACTGTTCTCTCTCATGCACCCAGGCAGAATACATCTGTATAGCTCCAACCTTACCCATTCAAGGTGCGTTTATCTCTCGAACGAGAGACAATTAGCCTATTACACTCAGCCAGTGCTCAGGGATCTCTGAGGTTAACAGAAGGGGCACCACATGACCACACCGGGCACCTAGTAGGGGGTAGGGTGGCTTTCTGGCCATTTGTCTAAGTGGGCACTGCTGGAGTTAAATCCCAGTTAAATCTCATTAGTGCTTCTTAAGGGTTGAATCGCGTACAGTGGCCAGGAGCACCAAATCAGACTGAACATTCTATTTTGAGGAAACATGAGGCCTCATGTTTCTCTAAAAACATGTTTTCTCATCTCTAAAAATTTCTGCACAACTGAATTGCTTAATTGCAACTGCTTTTGGTAAGAACTACAGTGACAGAGAGACTGACAGATACCTCCTATGACTGAATCACAGAATATCCTGAGTTGGAAGGGACCCATAAAGATCACTGAGCTCAACTCCTGGCTCCACATAGGACCAGCCCAGTCAGAACATGGGACTGAGTGTGTCATCCAGACACTTCTTGACCTCAGTCAAGTTCAGTGCTGTGACCACTTTCCTGGGGAGCCTGTGCCAGTGCCCAACCACCGGCTCAGTAAAGAACCTCTTCCTAACATCCATCCATCCACTGACACAGATAAGTCAATCTGTTACTGAAATACTGCTGTGTATGGCCTGTAACATAGCAACAAGGTACACAGAAAACCAGGATTTTAAATGAAAATAGTTGAATGTGGATTAGCTAATCCATCCAAAAGAATTTTTTTTATTTGAATGGTAACATACTAAACACAGAAATTGTTCTTAACAGTATTTCAGTAGTAGTACTGAACACTACTTTGTAGTATAACTACAGAGTAGTGTTTTTCATTGGAAAAGTCAAGCTTTTTAGAAGCATATGTCAACATCTAATAATTCAAATGTAAAGGGAGACAGAACTCAATCTTCTACAAATGAACTTCATCAATGTATTGGTTTAGTGTAAACTAAGCCTAATATGGGCCAGGGCTGAGGGGGAAACAAGGGGAAAAGGCTCACTCAGCCAGAAACTTTAACATCTTTGTCAGTGATGTGGGCAGTATTGAGCACATTCCACAAGAATGGGGAAAATGAGAAAGCTCAGTGCTATGCCCAAGAATATCCAATATGGACTATTCATTCTATGCATGCATAGAATTCGTTCCAGAGAAATACCTTTTGTTCTTTTCAAAGTGCCAAAATATCCTTGTCTCTCATCAACTATGACAGACTGGAAGATGGTTTCCTCCTTTGGTCTTTAAACACTATCTTACGATTTTCAGCTTTATCTGAAACTCTGACTGACAAAAATGGTTCTGTTAGACAGACTCTCTGATCTGCTCTTGTGAAAAGAGGTACTTCCTCTCACACACACACTGAAATAACTGTGGATCACAGGAGGAAAAAATGCAAACAATTCAGGAAAGGTAGCCACCAGTGTAAGCAATAATCTCCAAGGTGGCAAAGAGCAGCAGTATTAACCCTGAACCTTGGTGTCAAGATCCAGTAGCCTTTGTTTTACCCAGTTAACAGGCTAGGGAAAAGAGTGCAAGAAATGCACTACCTAGCAATCTTTATCTTGTTTCTGTTTTACTGGCTAATACAACTTCCAAGTCTGTTGTAATCCTCAGGCATCCACTGGCAATTTACACCAAAGGAAATGGACAGATTCACTGAATTGTCTGTGTGAAGTGGCTGGTCACAACATGCTTTTAATCTGAGTGGGTATGCCTTTTGTTCATATAAGAATTTTTTATTAAAGAGAGGTTTGGGCTACTATCTCCCTGTTAGCAGTAAAGAACAGCATTATTCATAATCAGCATTACCACACAGAATGCATACAGTGTTTGAAAACCCACTACCAGACTTCCACAAAATCTGTTTTGTGAAACCTTTCAGTGCTAAAGAGTGACCACTCTCCTAGAACTATTCTGCTGACGGTGCAGCACAGAAAGCCCGTCTCACTATTTTACCACTGCACTGATTCAGCTAGCTAGTGAAAGCCTGGTTTCAAGACAAAGATGGTATTTAACTCGGTAACATTCAAGGAACAGCTTTATACTGAACAAAAATAACAGCACCATCAACCCTCAACGCCCCTCAGGCACATTAACTCAGACATGACTAACTAGATGTCACCAAGTACTTGTGATACAGCACACTACTTCCAACAAGGAAGATGACAAATTGCTTGAACGGGACTTTGCTCATCTTGCTGCTAATTAAAGTCACCTTTGCTACTTGCAAAGTTCTATTTAAAAACTTCTAAGTTAAAACTGCTAAGGGTGACCATAGCAACCCTGCCTAAGAAATCCTTATGGAAGCCCTAAGTCCAGTAGGAAAGCAGATGGACTAGGTGGATTTTTGGTTTAACCTAGGACCATTAAGTTCTAAATAAGCTTTTACAACCTAATTTACAGACTACTTCATCATCACTTTTGCTGACCCAGTATTACCCTTACATACTCCATCACAGATGACTGAAAGGTGGCTGCAGTTAAAGCACATACCATGGATTCACTTTGAGCAAAACAAGGAACAACTGAATGTTATGGGTGGACTTAAATGAGGAGCTTGTGAAGCCTGTCAGACCACCTTGTCTGATCATCAGTGTTGACATCCCTTGCAAGCTCGGCGCAATTCACATTCGAATATACACAAATGTGATCCCACAGAATTCTAATTTGTTCCCCAAATAATACAGTCTTGGCTTATTTTTATGCAGACACCCAATAGCTCCTGGTTTTAATTGTTTTTCACTGCTCCAAGTGAACAGGGTTCCCAGTGGGACTTTCTCCCACTATATGATTCCCATACAGGCAATCACAAAAGCCTCACTAAACACATGTCTCTGATTACCTTCTGTTCTCCTTTAAGCAACTGCAGCATATATTTTATGATATATGAGCGTAACCAGAAGGTGTTTTTTTAGGTCAGAACATCTCTCAAAAAAAATTATCACAGAAAACTAAGTTTCTTGGGTAGCATTATGTTTCCTATTGTTTGGTATTTATTATGTTCAAAAGCTTCAACTATTCTCTTTTTATGAGTAAATGTTCTTTATCAATTACCCACAAGATGTTCAGTCACTTACCTCTGAGCCTGAAGTATTTCAGATGGTTGGCAATGGCCTGCTCAACAGATTCATCAGGGCAGATCTTAACTCCACTGGGAAACAGAATGGACCGCTTCCTTCGTAACAGCAAATGTTTGTCGACCCGGTCTGCCTCCACAATGCCCTTAAGCTTTTTCAACTCAGGAGGCAGAGAAGGGTTTGCCAACTGCCAGCCACTGAGCTGAGGTGTTGGTGAACCATCTTTAGCCTGTCCTTCTCCTGTAGCTGAATAACCTTCTGCTGTAAAATTAAAATCAGACAAATTTCTCAGATGAGGTAGTGATACAATCATTATGTACCTTAATGCCATTGCTCGGGTCTCTCAAGGATGTAACTGAGCTTTTCCTATCAACAAAAGCTACCTGTATGACTGTACTAGTTCAAGCTCTTTACAGAATCCCACCAAATAGCATAAATTAAAGCCCTAACCTTTTGAATGCTAATGTTTTGTGTTTGACTTCGTTTCTGTAGTTTGGTTTAAGTTAACGAGAATAAGTTTGTGAACATTTGCATTGAAGCTCTAAGGGCCAGGAATGAATTAATTAATTAACAAGTCTCATTATTCCATGCTTTCCTTCCACAAGAAACATTTATATCCCTTGCCTGATGAAAGCTGCCTGAATTGACATCTAGCAGGTACACTTTCCTCCACCATAAGACAGGTTCCTACCTGACTGCTGTGAGGAAAAAAAGAAGAAAAAAACTCAAAAGGGCTCATCAGCTTTAGCTTTTCTATGTTAGTCGTTCACATCACTCCAGAGGAAGTATTACAGCTGAGGGTCTATTTGATTTTAGTCTGTCAGTTTAATTCTCTATCCTCCAGAGTCAGCTGATCTGAATTAATTAAACTTCCTTCTTCCATGTTTTCCCCAGAAAACATGACTGAAGAATCACAATGAATCATTTATTAGAGAAAGAACAGTAATGTCCACAGCATTTTTCATTCCACAGATTATGAGCTTAGTCTACACTTCAAAGTCAATAGCACCTTTGACTCTGATGACTGACAGATGAATATACCATTTTGATGGTATATTCTTCATCTGTCAGTCATCTGCCAGCTCCACTGCAGACCATTACCAGGTAACATATCAGAGGGAGAAGGGAATATTGTAAAGGTCATTAGGGCAAAAGTCCAATGTTTACCCAAACTGACACACCTTCAGTGTGCACCAACAGAAGATAGAACTTAACTTTTAAGATTTAATACACCATTCTTTTAGGGAAAAAGCACCAAGTAAAACATTTATCGGTATTTAATTTCTCTCAAAGCTGGAAAACACTTACCTCCTGTAGTTACATTCTACACTCAAAATAACACAAATGTATAGCAACACCTCCTAGAAATCACTCTGTTACACTGATGTCATGGCACAGATTTAACCAAACATTTCCCTGTATTAGTCCCCTTTGTTAGAATTAAGGCAGAGAAGCATTTTTAATTCATATTGCCATAAGGAAACTTTGAAAACAAGAATATGAGTAAGATCTCTGCATTACCTGCAACTATTTGAAGATCATCTTTAATCATTCCCAAAAACGGAAGGCAAAGACAGATTTTCCAAATGAAGTCAAACATACTTGTTTCAAAAAAAAAAAAACCAAACAAGGAAAAAAAATCCCTTTTAGCAAAGGAGCTGCTGTCTTTAGTGTATCCTTGAACTAACCAAGAGTATTGCTCTTCTTGAAAACGTCTTCATGTCCCATATAATTATCTTTGGAAAAAACATTCAGTAAAAAAAGTCAACAAAGACATCCTGGGAATATCCTTTTCAAAGACAGTATTCCGCTTTAGTGAAGAAACAAGAAAAGGTGATGGAAGTAAACTCCTTGGAGCTAGCAGATGGACTGAGACAATTTTTTAATTTTAATCTGGCCAGCTAAGCTCTTTACCAGAGCTTGTCATACCATTAACAGACAGTCCAAACAAGGACAGCACCTTTCACGTTTAATTAGCCAGGCTTTTTCATTGGCCCTTCAATTTCTGCCCTTTTTAAAAATCACACTGACCAAAAAACATCAGAGGGAGCACACCAGTCGTGAGTGGAAGGTCTTAGTGTGTTTTGTCTTCTGCTAGTACAAACTTGTGTATCAAAAAACGCACCAATGTGGTTAAACACAGATGCATGTGTAAGGCAACACAGAAGGAATCCTGCTGTAGGGCTGTTCCTTCTGGCAACAGCTAACACAGCCCTGATGCCCTGCTCTGTGCCAAAGCAGAAGACACTGTGGTGTTACACACCTGTCCCTCACATCCCACAAGAGGTGCTTCTCCCAGAGATAACACGAGGGCAAGGTGTGATTCATTCATCTCTGTGCAGGTATTATCCGACATGAGCAGTAGGAAAGAATTAGTACAGATACCTGAAGAGATGATCAGCTAAGAAGAACTGCAGAAAGGACAGAGTGCAAGACAGCAGCAGCAATCTCAGCCTCAGGAGGGTCAGCTCACCGTGGAAACGTGTATGGAAGCAGTCCTGCAATGGCAGACAGCATATTCGGACCACTAGAAAAACCCCCTCAGGGCTCCCTCCTGAGTGGCATTAATTCAGGACTTGCTGGTTACTCTGTTCAGACCAATCTCAGCAAACATCTGGTTTCTCCAAAATGCCTACTTCTGCTAGTGGTTTTGTGTAAGTATTTCCATGCTAGGATCCTGAGGCTTCCTAGACAGCCTGCAGAGTATTTACACAGAGCTCCTTAGGTATACAACGCCTGGTGTCTTCAGCCGCTCTGCAGAACTCCAACAATACAGGTAACACTGATTTTGGTGTGCATTATCAGAAATTATCAAATAAACCCACCTTCGATTCTAGGCTCCATCTTCAGGCAGCTAACAGACTCAGGTATTTTTCAAAACAACAACCTATTTTCCTAGATTTTTTTTTTTTTTCACAAAACTACTGAATTATACTTTAAACCACCGAGCTGCTCAAACTCCCCCGAACAGTTTTCTTAGAATCAAATGTTTTGTATCTATCAAGCCAGCCCTGTTTACTTAATCTGCCTCTGCCAAGCTAACTACAATAGTGGCAACAGCACCAAGTCTAATACACCACACTGGAGCTGTGGATCTAATCGTCCTGATGATACAAGACACAGGAACAACACTGAACCGATTGTCATAAACTGGTTTTAAGTCCTGTTTGGCAGCATCTCTAGGTAGACAGAATTTTGTTGTTGTTGAGGCTAACTTGGGACCTTTCTTACAATCCTGGATTCAACAACACGGACCACCCTTTTTTTTTGTTTTAATCCCCTTCAGGGACTGGTGCTCTCAACAACGTGATTGTTTTTGCTTGCATTACACTGCAAAAAAAATGAAAATAAATCAAGATCAGAAACACCATACATGTTTATAAAGGCAAAGGCTAACTTACCTCAAGAATGCATGACAATTAATCCTTCTGGAGAAAATTCTCAGAATACATGCGCTTCAAGTGCTTCAGTAAGAGCATGAAACTCAAAAGTTCTCTCAGGGAGTCTTGAGATGTACAGCCTTGGTGGTTTTTTCACCAGCACAGTATTCCAATGAACACAGAATGCAATCAGCATAAAAACTACCTGATTTATACCTCTGTCAAAATCCATTTCCTAGCAGTATGGCTGTGTCAGCTTCTGTGTGATAAAATATTTTATACATATAAATTCCACTTAACTAATATTACTTCAAGCTATCAATTTTAAATTCAACATTGATTTCAGTGCTGAAATTTACATTTGCAACAACTGAAAATCTCCTACATTTATGGTAGCAAAAGGCATAACTAGAAGCACAATCATAGTTTAAAGATTCTTAAAAGACGCACACCAACTCTTACAGACTTCCAAAATAATTTTGGAAAATTAGCTCCTCCCTTGATTTGACTAAAGCATTTACAGTAATCATTGAATAGAATGTCCTGTGGAGCAGAAGATGCATAATTCTTCATTTTCAGTTGCCAAATTGTATCTGTTGAAAAGTACTGAGGAAGAACATATTCCTGCTTGTGGGGAGTGAAATTCCACTACAGCACACATACTGTTCTACAGGATTTCACTGTTTTTCAACAGCCATTTATTCAAAAAGCAAGGTCTACTCATTTCTCTCTATATAATGCAAAAGGAAGGTATACCTTAATAAAAATATCTCTAATGAAGAGCCATATGATGGCAGACACTCCCTATCTCCAAGCTCACATAGATTTATACCAAGATTATAAATTGTCTCCTGTGACTGGAATTCTCTGGTAATCAGTCTCCCAAGAACAAGCCAGATAAGAGGCTGCACAGCCATCCAGCTGAGCAAATTCAGCCCACCATAGCCTGTTGTACTGCTACCTCTTCCATCAGATAGTATTATAAATTATTTGGAGAAGAAAAATCAGGAAGTGAGATCAATAAAATTAATCTTAACACTTCATTGATCTACTCTGTCCTTGTAAAGTAAGCCTATTCTCAGCACTCCTCCTACCCTGAGGTATTGATCAGATAAGTATCTCTTACCTTTCTCAGCAGTCAAAGATGATCCTGGTACCTGTGCTTTGAACACTTTTCCCAACTTTAGTTTGGCTGCACAGAGTTATTGCTGTTGATCTTGGTTTTATTTGACCATTAATGGAAACATTTTCAATCCTGCAATCTTTCAGTTGTCATTCTACAATTACGGCTTTACCAATCAGTCTTCTCTTTGCAGGGGTTACCAGAAGCAATACTCCGCTTCCCTGTCTTAATCAAGATTAAAGTGTTACTACTATGGCTTTTAAATCCTAATTATTTTGCAAGGTGTAGTACTTACCGAGTACTGCAAGCTCATTTCAGGGTCAAATTCTGGGTGAGTCTCAGGAAGGTCAGATGGAAGGCAATGAATCTGTGCCCACAGTTCCAGAGGAAAGACATAGCAGTCCAGGGATACTTTTAAAAAAGCACACTTGCATTTTCACCATTCACTTCTCCAGTTCTTGAGGAAAATCACATGGTTTTTTAATGTTTTCCTGGATGATGTACTTCCTACAAGTTACTCCTCTTCTACGTTGTTTCTTGTGCCATGCTTACTAACAGGAACTTAAATGGATCTCCAAGACACAGGTTTCTTCACAAAAGCCAAAATGCAGCCATTTGTTTTAAAGAAATGGGTAGCTATGTGTAACACTCCTGAGTACAATTCCTTGCCTCGAAACCAAAATTACACCATGTAGGGTAAAGAGCTTTGCAAAGACCGGGCTGGGCATCTTTATCATGCCACTCCCTTATTTCATCTAAACAGGGATTAATACAGGAAATGGAGAGGCAGGAGATAAGCAAAATGGTCCTCTAGTCAGACTGGTGTCTTCTACATGCTACAAGCTATCTTTGGGGACTTCTAGCCAATAGAAAGGAAACACAAAGGTACCCTGAGTCTTTCCCCACAGCCACTTCCAAGCATTCACCACGTTATCCATTACACAGCAGCAATGAGGTGGCCTGCAGCTGGAGGGCCCAGGTGTTTCCCAGGCTAGTCAGTCATTCAGGCTGGCATGACTGTCAGCCTAACTACAGAACGAAGCTGTGCTTGCCACAAGAAGCTGTGAACTAGCTGCATGTCTTTCTTAGGACTGGGGATCAAGTAATGGCTGCAATGTAAACTGGGTTAAATACATACATATTGCATATATACCTTAAAAGCAGTGAGATGGCCTCGTTATGCTTAGCTCGATGGCTGTTTGTTGCAGCAGGGAAAAGAAAGGTAACAATCACATTCAGCATCTTCTGGAGATAATTTTAATATCAAACATATTGGCATCCTCATAGCACATGTCTAACAAATCTACCAAAGGCAAACCTTTAATATTATAAAACAAATTTAGGAAAACAATAACTTTTATACATAACTTTTTATACACAACTTTTGCTTTTAAATAGCTATAAACCAGTCAATCTAAAAAAAGAGAACAGTTTATGATAAAAAGTAACTTTACCATAGGAAAACCCCCAAACTATTTGTTATAAGGAAAATGTGCATCAATTAAAACGCCCTAGAGAAAGGGTACATATTTTTCTGTTTTATCCTTCATCTGCCTTACAACAAACACACAGATTATCCCCATAAATAATGCTGACATCGTGACTGGGGTGATGAAAGCCACAAAACCTCTGGGATGAGGGGGGCAGATGCTGGTGAGGGGAGTTAGTAGCAAACTATAAAATTGAAGTGGAAATAAAGACAAAAATGACACAGGAATTGCACTAGGCTGCTCACAGCTATACAGGAGGTAACTGTGCTTAGCAAATTATTTTAAAACTGCCTCTTGTGCAGAAAGAATAATACCTGGCTTCAGAAACAATGATGTGGATTACTTTATCTCTGTATAGAGTCTGAAGTAATAACTGGACTTTCCAAATGCTTGGTTTCAGAGTTGTCTCAAAGGAAGGGGCCCTGAGAATTCTGCAACACTATAAAAATGTTCGTGCCTTTGGGATGCCCTCAATTTGTATTTTAACTCCCTAGCTTAGGTCTACATTTAAGAGCACAGGTTTTGTAGACACTTCTATGACACAGGTGGTTTTGGTAGTTATCTGACACACAGTGCCTCTGAAAAGTGTGATTACACAGAAGTTTACTTACAGTGGGGAACAGGAGAAAGCATCCTCTTAAAACAGTCACCTTCTATCATGCAGTAACTTCAGAAAAATTTGTGCACATGTCAAAATGTTATCAAAGCTTTATGTGATCAGTGTTTGGGAAAAACTACCTAAATATATATTAAGACAACAATAAATTTGTGCTAGTTTATCATCTCACAGTTGAAACACTCAAATATTCAGGCATCTTTATTCAATTCTCCTGAACAAGCTATAAATCCTGTTACAGGTAAATTTAAAGATCTTAAAGAGATCTCATATGTAACAGGATGACTGTTTAAAACAGCCTGATTTTTTCAGTATAACACCTCAAACTTTGAGGTTGCTGAGCCTGCCTGCCTTCCTAATGTAAATGATGCCATAAGGTTCGCAGGCACAACTTCTAAAAATAAGGCAAATAGGATTAATAAAATCTACTGCCTATATGTATTGTTTTGGCATGTACTTTGAGAGCAAGATTTCTTATAAAATCTGTTTAGAAAAGAAAAACTAATTAGAAATATTTTTTTAAAGTCCACTCGACTTGAAAAGATTTCAAAGGTCACTCTCAAGCAAATGTCCTTCAGTCACAGAAGTAAGAAGAAGTAAGTTTTTATGATACAAATTCTAAAAAAAAAACCTCAGCAGCCTCAACTCTCAGAGTTCTCTGAAGCATGCACACTACTTCTGTACAGAATCAGAAACAAAACAAAAAATACATCTCTAAAGAGATTTAATATTAGATCCTTAAAATAATATATTGAATTGTATCTGTATGACCTGCAAAATCAAGAGACATGGTAAAAATCCTGTCTTCAGGCCTGACTTCTGGATGATCACTGATGTTTATACAGAATTGTAAAGAACATGTTCCAAAAGATGAAAATAGTTCTAACATTCTTTTTCACATACCTGTATGCAGCTTTCACACTGCAAGTAAAGAATCAATTAGCGATCTATATATGTTCACCTTAACTTACGTATTTACACTCTTTTCTACAACCTCTACCTTCCCCCCACAACTGCATTCTATGAACACACAACCAAATGAAGAAAAAAAAATCTTTAAATAAATACACACTGAACAAACAAAATAGTTCTGGGGGTGGTTTTGGTTTGGTTTTTTTCTTCATTCCTTGAAGGGCAGAAAGAGTCGACATGCTGCTAAGCAGAGTTCCAGTTACTTTTACACAGCAATGTTCTTTGCCAGGTCTGGCTTATTAGATGTATTAGCTGCTGCTGCCACTATGCTGTTGAAAGTGCAGTTGCAAGATCAAGTCTCGAATTTCTTCCCTTTTGCTTCTGATCAGCTGGCGAGGGAACCAGTTCTCCAGATGCATTGGGTGTTCGAAGTTAACTATGGGATTCTGGTAACAGAAGAAATAGTATTTACAGCATGAATTTCCTAAAGGAGCCTTCAACAAGAATTTAAAACCCTTCCATTACTGCTGAGGCCAAGGAGGCACAAGCAAGTTTCTGTGCGACAGTGTCAGGCTTACAAGCCAAATTCCATTGCCTCCATGGTAATCACCTATATACATATCACAGAGCTAAGACCACAGCACCACATCTGATCTGCCAAAGTAATTTTCCTTCCTCTTCATTCTTTTGCCATTCTTGTATTTCACCTTCTCCTTCCTTTGAATAACATAGTATATGATAAATTAAAAAAGCAAAGGGAAAAACAAACACCTCATGATTTGTGGACTATGAGACCTGGACTGCTGGTATGTTTAGGACCACCTTGCCCTGGCCTTGCTTCTGCAAGTAGATCATGACCAAGTGATAGAGAACGGGCAGTTCAAAAGCATTGGTAAAGAATTTAATTTTCTACCCATACAAAGCTTAACTCATCTATCACAGAACAGTTGAGGAATCCAGAAATTCATGGAGGTCACCTGGTCCAAGCACCCTGCTCAAGCAGGGCCATCTAGAGTTGTTTGCCAGGACCGTGTCTAGATGAAATTTGAGTATCTCAAGGAAGAACATTCCACAACCTCTCTGGGCAAACTGTATCAGCACTTGGGACACCCTCACAGTAAAAAAACCCCAAACAAACCCAAAATATTTCTTGACATGCAGAGGGAGCCTCCCGTGTTTCAGCTGGCACCCGTTGACCCTTGTCCTGTCCCTTGGCACCAGTGCCAAGAGAGACCTCTCTCCATTTTGCACTCTACCTTCAGGTATTTGTACACATTGATCGGATCCTCTCTGAACCACGGCTCTCTCAACCTTTCCTCACAGGAGAGATGCTCCAGTACCTTAATAAGTTTTGTGACCCTTAGCTGGACTTTCTCCAATGGTGCCATCTCTATCTTGCACTGGGGAAACCAGAACCGGACGCAGCACTGAGGAGAGGGGAAAGATCACCTCCCTCCAACTGTTGGTAATATTACTCCTGACATAGCCCACGATGGAGCTGTCCTTCACCGCAAGGACACACTGCTGGCACACATTCAACTCAGTGTCCACCAGGACCCATAGGTCCTTTTCAGTAGAGCTTCTTTCCAGATAGGTGACCCCCAATGTACACTGTGCCTAAGGTCGTTACTCCCTGGGCACAGAACTCTACACTTCTTGTGAGACATCTGTGAACTTGCTGAGGGTGCAATCTGCTGAAACATCCAGCTCATTAACAACGACGCTAAACAGGACAAGACCCAGTACTGACTCCTGGGTTACACTGCTAATTATTGGCCTCCAACTAGACTACCTGCCACTGATCACCACCCATGGGACCCATCTAGCCAGACAATTTACAATCCAACTCACCGATGGCTCATCCAGACCATACTCCATCAGCTTCTCTATGAGAATCTGATGGGAGACGGTGTCAAAGGCCTAGATGAAGATCATGTAGACAGTATCTACTGCTCTCCACCCATCTACCAAGCTGGTCAATTAATCACTGAAATTTTGTCAGGTTGGCCCAGGCCCCACATGCTTTCCACACACAGTACTCTCCACTTACACGTGGAGAAGGGGTAAGCATCAAACAAGCAGAGCAAGTCAACGGACAGAGCAAGAGGGGGATGCACTGCTCAGGGGGAGGAAGAGTTGGAGACACCCTGAAAGACAGTGTCCAAAGACCAGCATCTGCAGATGTTGAAAGGTATGCACTGAATGAGAAAGAGCAGCTCCTTCAGCTCATTCCTTTTTAAGGATTCCACACCCCCTGCCCTGAGCCAGTCAAAGGCCACTGCACAAGCTGACCAAATCTTTGGTGCCTACAAGAAGAGATGCACAGAAAACATGGCATCTGTATGGTAGAAGTGTGTAAACTAAACAGAACTTCAAATACATCCAAATAGTGAGTGCTACTGAATGTGTCACTGTAAAAGCAAAATCACCCTAACAAGGTCAGAAAGGTTTGCCAACAAACACAGATGAGAAACCACCTGTGCTCCAGATACAAAGAGCCCTGCCACTTCCTGGAAAATGCATGTTATTGTCTCTTCCTCAAAAGGCTTTGATGCTTTTGAGGCTGAGCACCACAGGCTTTCGTGTTTGGCCATTTCTTACAGATACAGGTTTTGTGGGTTTAAGGTGACTGAGGAAGGGGTCAGGTGGTTTTCATCTGTACCTGGAAGAAGCTTTCCACATACTGCAGCAAATAGACCCCACAATCACTGCTGTTGTCTTGTTTAGGCACTCTGGGGCACAGGTCTATCATATTACTGAATTCTCGATGTGTTTTTCGTTTAGCTTCCCATTCCACTTCAAGGTACCTACAAACCAAAGCAAACAGATTAAATACTCAAGAAATAACTCCCAAACTCAATGTAATTTGGGATACTACTCAGTACTGTTTTGATGCTGGCTAAAACACTAATGTACCTTTAACCACTTTTTTTTGTTTGTTTTTGTTTTGTTTTGGGTTTTTTTTACAGAATCTGTCAACAAAATTCATTCAAGGAACAACACAATTTCAACTATACAATACTCAGTCACACTCAGAGGCATATCTATGCAATACTGAAAACAGAACAATGCATGACATTATTCAAGAACAGTTATTTGTGCTGAATTTCTTCAAGCTATTAGGATATCAGAACATTTTAAAATGTCAACTAAAGGAAGAACTCCAGTAATATTTCCTGGCTATCACACAGACTTTTTCACACAGTTCATCCTAAGAGGCCAGCAGTGGGTTTCTACCTTAAGGAAACCACTAGAAAACCCCTTTGAATTCACCTTATAAACAGCTTTGGTTACAACTGCACCAATATAATCTTTGCAACCTACAAGGCATATAAAGGCTTGTTAAGAAACTTCAGGGATCGCTTCTTTGAAGATTATGACTTATTTGCTATCAAGCTTTGCTATTGTTCTTGTGGTTCAGTAGCAATTCACCGACCCCACATTCTGCACTGGCTACTGAGTTCAAAGACAGGACTGAAAGCAGAAGGGTCTGATTTTCAAAGGCACCAGGTTACCTTCACTTTTCTGCTATCTTCAGTAAAGTTTCAAAGACTCAGGGCTTGTGAAAATTGAGCATAAGGTCTGACTTCAGGGAATAAATAATATATATATTAAATTAGACCTTGTGTTTAACTTCTTACAGTCCTAAGTCCTTGCAATTCTGAGAGTAATGATACATATAAAACACTCAAAACACCTTAAAGTCATTAGGAGCGTGTAAAAGTACTGAAAGCTTGAAGATATTCTTACAACACATATACTTATACTTACCATAAGTAATGGTGGATTTTTGCTTTCACTTTTCAAAACAAATAATAGCATTCCAATATAATTATATGGACATGACATTATATTCCAATATAATTATACTGACATGATTTTAGCATCAGTCTAGCTTCTATTTTTTGGCACATAGAAAGGAGTGGATTTAACACTAATTCTGTAAGCTTCATCAAAAAAAAATTAATATCAGCCTTTGGAAAAGTAATAATTTAAGTTTCAAAGTATTCATTTCAAAGAACCTGGTTTTCTTCTACCCTGAAAATCACATTCCATTACTGAACTAGAAGTGACAAAAAAACCCCAGACAAACCGACCCCCCTCTCCATCCCTCCCGCCTTAGTTTTGATTTGGGGTTTTTTTGTTGGTGTTTTTTTTTTTTCCAATCTCAAAGACTGTTGAATTTACAATTTTTGCATTGTACCTGCACTGAAGAACAAAGACAGGCTTTTCACACAAGCTTCTGTATTGCTATTACAATTTTCTTTGTTGGAGCTCTTTATGGATTTTTACTTAGCATTAGAAGTGCACACTTTTACAAGGTATTTTGAACACAGAAACATGATGAGCAGCGTCTCCTTCTAATAAATAGAAACTGTGGTTACTTACTCTCTCAAAACCTGAACTGTTTTCTGCACGGATCCAGCTTTCAAAGAGTCCAAGATGAGTATACAAGGCCTGCATACAACAAAAAGAATTATTGTAGCCCTTCACTAATAACACTACAGAAGCAAATATTTTCTTCAAATACAGCTTTAACAAGAGCATCAATATCTGAACAAATGTGGGGGAAAAATGGACAAATTCCAACAGCTGTGGTTTTATGACAAATAGCTGAATGACTGCAGAATTTCCTAATGTAATTTAATGCTACAATATTAGTACAAAAGCAAAACCATACCTTTTACAAATCTGCCTTCTGGAATTATTTAAGGAGATCTGGGAGAAGAGAAAATAAAAAAAACCTTAAAAAAACTACAAGAATTATAAACTGAAATGTCTTCACAGAGGTAAAGTCAGAGAGGTACCCTTTTCAGAATTGGAGAAGCTGATAAATAATTTCCCAAAACAAGTGAAACCATAGCATAGGCAACAGGCAAAGGAGAACTTCAGGCTAATTCATGCTGCAGGCCGTGCAAATATTGGCAGCTGCTGCAAAAACGATGTCACAAAACCACTTGGTCTCAGAGCTTTCAGAAACAGAATAATACACGTACTCCCCCATCAGTACAAAAACGCACTTACTTTGGAAAAACCTGAATCCAGGACTGAAGCGTCACTTTCACTGCCACCTAGTAAAAAAGAAAAAATTCTTAAGAATAAAAAGTCTTAAGAAAAAAATATTTTAATTTTCAAATTCATTATTAAGTTTCAAAATACCATAGAGAAGTATAAACTAACTTTGCTTCCCTTCTGAATGTTCAAACAGCAGAGAGTTACTGAAGACCTTCCCTCCTGATAAAATTCTTACTGAAATCAAAGAAACTTTGCACTTGTGATGGGATCTGAGCCACTGATTTTACATGTCCCTTCCAGTATTTTCCAGACTTGTGGACAAAAAGAACACAGCGCAGCATGCATGGTAATACAAAAACTGCACTACCTCAATCCTGCTATGAAAGATACATTTTAAGAAACCATGTCTCTCCTTCAAGGTTAAGGCAGTGTTATAACTACATGTGGCTTTATTTATTTATTTTTAGATCACCTACCTTCTGACAATAAACCTCTGTTAGCATCCATTACTTCTTCATCCTTGCAGTTACTGGCAAAGGCCAACACAGAAGCAGCTCCAGTGTTCTCACTCTCTGACTGAAGCGGAGACTGTGGAGGCTGGTGATACGATGAATTCTGATGGGGACACTCCTCGTACATTGCTTCTTCTAACCAAGGAAAACAGATAACTGCAATGTACCAATGAGACCTGCCCAGCAGCGGGGAGAGAGTGGAAAAACATCAAAACTCTGTCACTTGGTTCTGAAAAGGATATGAAAAGTTTTTATAACATTGAGAGCTCGTGAATAATTGTTCTATAACATGTTGTTGTCGTGTTCCTTCATGGCATCTCATACTAATCCTCTCACTTGTTTTTTTTTTTACTTTGCATTGTTGGCATAACAACAAAAATGAAAATCACTTCCTTTAAAAAAAAAACCAACAAGCCACCACAGCAATTTATCAGTGCCTCACCACCTAGACCAAAAAAAAACCCAAAAAAAACCCAAACCAACAAAGGAAAAAAGAAAGATCAGCTGTGATTATGACCCCTGTTTTGAATCTAGCTGAGGGTATGGCACACCTCTAGCCTTATCTCTTTATTCAACTGTTTGGCATGTGGAACTTAACCTCAGTTTTACTGGAGTTTCCACATGTAGGTCAGTTATTTAATCAGGCCAAGGCACAGACCACAGGAAGTATGATTCCTGATCCACTCACAGCATGAGTTGCTGTGATTTCTTTATAGAAATACTACTCAAGTGCACAGGAATCATCATAGTGACACAAAAATTATTGTGACAAATACATAAAAACAATTTTCAATAAAACAAAGATGCAAAGTTTACTGAAGACAACTAAATAAAAAGTTTAACTTTTGAGGAGATTTCAAAATTACTTATTCCACACCTGTTACTTCTTCAAAATTCAATTTCCAATGATCCAAGCTCACAAGCATAAATCATTTTATCATCACAACATTCAAGTATTTAATTCTTTAAATACTGGAAAAGGTGTCTGAAACACAGACTTACTCCTCATTCACAGGCACAAAGATGTAATCTTTACTGAAGATGTTTATATGACGAGTCCATGTTCGTACTCTTCTGTGTCTTCTCTGTGCTGCTCTGCAGAAACCAAATAAAAATTGTTTGTAGTTGTTCTTTATACTTAAAGCAAGATATAAGGATCAGTACCAGACATCTTCCCAATCCCTCAACATTTTTTTTCTTTTACTCTTGAAATTTCCCTGTCAGACATAAATCAGCACACCATTAAGCCCAAGTCACTAACAAACAACGTCCAAAGCATCTTAAACTCTTCCAGAAAAAAGTCATCCAAGATTTGAAAGGATTTCTTGCAATTATTTATCTAGTAATTATTATTTACTATACTAAACACAAGAGACTAATCTAAACACCAGCCAGTGTAAAAACAGATCCATAGCAATTTATAAACATCCACAAATTAAACTTCACAATCCCACTTTTGAAGGCCTCTTTAAACAATCTAATCTTCTGAAGGAAATAAACTAAACGCCTTGCACTGGTCAGGCAGAACACCTGCACAGCAAAGCCAGAACTGAAAGAGATTCCCTCCAGTCCTGAACTTCATATGTTGGAGCATTTCCACTTCTACAGACATGAAAGCATGAGGACAGGTTACTAGGAGAAAAGGAAAGACTTGAGAAGAAGCCTATACTAACATTTTCAGCTTTCTGAGTTTGCACAAGCTGAAATAGAATCCAACAGTTCATAGAACTGTGCTCCAATATGATCTGAATGCAAAATTCACTCTAGTCAGAAGACATGCCTATTACCATTCTGGTTTCTTCCTCTTACATGATGAAATGTAAGTTCTCTGCAGGAGGAGCAGGAGGAATGAGGAACGGGAAAACAAGCTGCTGCCATGCAGTGAAGACTTGGTGCAAACTTCATCTGCTACAGGACTCCACAAGCACTGAGAACTTAAGCACACTGGCAGCACCTACAGGTACTTTCCTGATCTACTGCCTAAGCAGTGCGAAGAAAGCAAAGCAGCAGTTCTGCAGGTTAGGCAGCTACACCAGTCGAGCAATACAGAGCCCAATTTTCCCACTATCCATTTACCAGAAAAAAACCCAACCAACCAAAAACCCACAGAAACAAATGGAAGCCAAAGTACCTGTAATAACCATGTAAGCATCCACCTGTAAACACAACACTAAAATTTCCAAACCTGGAAATTTCCTGATCTGGAGCATCTACAGTCCTTGAAACATGGCAATTTAGGAGTGCTATTCTAGTTCCTCAAGAAGGCTATGGTAAATCCAGTCTTACAAAAGAAATCAGATCAAGGCACAACAGCATTCTGGATAATTTTGTCTCCATCATGCTCAGAAGACGGTAAAATGATAGAAGAAATTCTCCCAGGCACAGCTCCTTGAAATTTTGAGACATCTTTGAAAATATTACAGAAGATGCTTTCTTTTTTTTTTCTCCCTTATCATAGCTTTCACCCAGCAATAAGTGTCACACAAGCAAGACGATGGCACACCTCTCTGTGACAGTAGCCATGTTTGCCAATAGAATGAAAAACCCAGGGAATTCATGGATAAGAAAATTAACTTCAGAAAACCAACTTTGATAAGACAAATGATGAAAACAGAACAAAAGTTGCTAGCAGATCATCCTCCCTGTAAGTGGCAGGGCAAGCTCCAGTCTCAAATATCAGTGTTTCAGGGACAGAAAGTGTGCTATGGATGATTCTACCCTTTACACAGTTTTAGCTGGAAACATGATGTGACAAATGATTCTTGAGATCTTAATGATATCACAGAATATTAGGAGATGGAAGAGACCTCGAAAGACCATCCAGTCCAACCCCACGCCACAGCAGGATCACTTAGATTAAACCACACAGGAACATGTCCAGATTGGTCTTGAATGTCTCCAGAGAAGTGACATTTGCCTTTATTCAGCCCTCAGGCACCTCTCCTGTTTCCCAGGATTTCTGAAAGATGATGAACAGTGGCCTAGCAATGACTCTCACCAGCTCCCTCAGCACCCTCGGGTGCATCCCATCAGGACCCATGGATTTATGGATGTCCAGATGGCTTACCTGCTCCCTGACCCAGGCCTCATCAAGCAAGGCAGGCTCCTCATTTATCCTGGCTTCCTCTGGGACTTCTAACATCTGTGGCTCCTGCAAACAGTCTCCAGCAGTATAGACAGAGGCAAAGAAGTAATTCAGTAACTCTGCCTTCTTCCTGTCCTCAGTCACCAGGGCACCTTCCTCACTAGTCAGTGGAGGAAGGTACCCCGGTAAGGGTGCACTGCCTCTAATATCAGATTTATCAGCTACATATTTGAAGAAACCCT